>CM050166.1:259304228-259309228 GCA_027410445.1 Discoglossus pictus | reverse complement strand
TTTTGCTGTTTCTTTATCTTTGTTATTATATAGCAGGTCTGGTCTTTGTTTTCTCAAGGCATTCTTATATGCCAGTTTCAAAATTCTGTTTGGGTATCCTCGATTTCTGAATCGTTGTTTTAATTCTTTGGCTTGTTCTTTAAAGTCTTCTATGGTATCACAGTTCCTTCTAAGGCAAATGTATTGCCCTATAGGGATTCCCCTTTTGAGTGGTGTTCGGTGCTTACTGTCCCAACTTAATAGGGAGTTTGTTGCAGTGTTTTTTTCTGAATACCTTTGTATGTAGGTCACCTTTTTGGTCTTTACTGATATGGAGATCTAAGAATTCCAATGATTGCTCACTCGTGACATAGGTAAATTTCAAATTCATCTCATTTTGATTTAGATCCATTATGAATTTTTCAAAATCTTTTTTAGAACCAGTCCAGATAATCAATATATCATCAATGAATCTTTGCCATATAAGAATATCTTTTGTGAAGGACTCATATTTTTTTGTGAAAACAATAGTTTCCTCCCAGTAGCCAAGGAACAAATTTGCATAGTTAGGGGCACAAGCTGTTCCCATTGCTGTGCCCCTAACCTGCCCACACCATTTTCCATTGAAAAGAAAGAAATTCCTTGTTAGGACAAATTCTAACAGTGTTAGTAGGAAATCATTCCAGATTCTTTGATTGATGCCTTTCATATCCAGGAAATATCTCACAGCTTTTAATCCTAAATGATGCGGTATACTGCTATAAAGCTGTTCTACATCAATACTTGCAAGGAATGCCGTAGTTGGAATATTAATATTGTCTAGTCGTCTTAGAACATCAGATGTATCTTTTACAAATGATGGTAATGATGAGACAAGATGTTTTAGATTTTCATCAATGAGCCTGCTTATCCGTTCGATTTCCATCTCCAGAGATTATTGGTCTCCCAGGGATTGGTCGTATTTGTTTGTGTATTTTCGGCAGTGCATAGAATGTTGCTGCCACTGGATAGCATGGAAGTAAAAAATGCAGTTTTTTTCCTGTGATGAGATCTCTGTCTTTTGCCTGTGTTAGGATTGATCTTAACTCACTGCGATATTCTACAGTGGGATATTTCAACAGTATCTCATATGTATTGAAATCATTTAGAATTTTTAAGCACACATCTTGGTACTCTGTTTTGTCCATAAGGACAATATTTCCTCCCTTGTCTGCCGATTTGATCTCTAAATTGCTTCTTTCTAAATCGTTAAGGGCTTCCCATTCCTACTTAGGGAGATTATGCGGATATTTGTGCTTATATTTATTCTTTTTATTCAGGTCTTCCAGCTCTTTAGCTACTAATTTGACGAACATTTCTATGTTATCCTTTATTAGTGGCATACATTTGCTTTTCTCAACAAATTTTGATTTCTCAGTTTGCTTGCCATCCTGGATATTTTCACTTTCTTCCAATAGTTCAACAAGGTTCTTTAAAGCTAAATGATCTTCATAGGGTATGTTCAGGGCCTGTAGTTGCTTCCTTCTTTTCTCTTCAAAATGCTTTTCCAATGCCAGTTTTCTAGAGAAGAGATTTATATCTTTGATGTTATTGAATAGATCTGAGGCTTTTAAAGGCACAAAAGACAGCCCTTTTGATAGCACTGCACTATGTGCCTTGCTTTATTCAAACTTGGAGAGATTGATTATTGTATTTTTATCTTCATCCCTCTTTTCTAGTTCTTTCAGTTGTTTTGAGAGACCTGTGCTATTGTCATTCGCAGGGATTTTTTCCATTAGTTCAATCTCATTGCCATTGTTCGTATTTCGATGAATTTTGTCTTGTCTATTTTCAAGATGTATTTTTATATTATTATTATTATTAATGTTTAGACTATATTCTGGAAGTTCATCAATTTGTGTTTGTTCAACTTGTCTAGAAGGGGGTTCCTTTGATTGTAACCATTTTCTATTTTTTGTATATTCTTGGTCTTTATCCAGAATGGGTATTATTGATTGGATTGTCCTCTTTTCTCTCTTGCCTTCCCCTTGCCTCTGCCCCTTTTCACTTTTGCAGTTTTTAGGCCGCGCCCCCTGCCTAAAAAAACAGCAGTTGTGGGGGTGGTGGTGGTATTTCTTCTATCGAAGAAGGATCTAGTGAAGGCGCCTCGTGATGGTTTAACTGAAGAATGAGATTGTGTTCCCTCAGTAGAGGTTGATTGATTATCTTCCTGCTCTGAATAATCTGAAGAGCTTGGATCCACATTTTCTGTTTGTGCATAACTGTGTTCTACTTTGTATGCTCTTTTAAAATGGAAATCTTGTTTATCCCTCATAAATTTATTATGCTTCCTTATAGTCAATTCTTTTTTATACGGTTCTATATTTTCTTCTAATCTTTTATTAAGTTTATCAAACTCAGGGGCTTCCTGAAATTTGATGAATTCTTGGAATTGTTTTTCCATTTCCTTGTTAAGAATTTCAAGATTATTTTTTTCTTTTGTCAGAATGAGAGACATTAAATCCAAAGAGCTCCTTGTTACAATAGTGATCCAATCTTGCACAAACTTTGGTTCTAGCAGATGATTAGCTGGTATCAATTGGATCCTGAGTCCTCTGGGGACTATTTTGTTTTTAATATAATTCTGTATACTAGTGATCTCCCAGATTGTTCTTATCTGGCGCCTGAAGATCTTTTGTACAGTTTTATATACGGAGGACAAATTTACATTTGGTTCTATATTCTGGATTTCATCTTCCGTATTAAATGCTTTTACAGCTTCTAATTGAAGTTTGCAGGGATCCCACCTACTTAGATCAGAGGTTGCCTATTGGTCCTATTTAATGGTCCTATTTATTAAGCGCTACAGACGAGGCAATAGTCTTCATGATAAAATCACACACAGTTTGTTCTCCACCCAAAAACAGGGACAGAGTTGGCTGGCTGAAACAAAAGGCCTTTTCCAATGTGGCCGATGTAAAGCATGTAAACATATAAAAGTGGAAAAAGAGTTTGAACATCCCATTGAAAAAACAAAATATCCTGTCAAAAAGTTTTTCAATTGTGCCTCCACTGCGGTGGTATATGTAATTACCTGTGTATGTGGAAAGATCTACGTAGTAAAAACGGACAGACAGCTAAGGAGAAGAATCCTAGAGCATATGGGATCTATTAGGAATCACCTGGACACCCTGGTCTCCAGACATGTGAGACTGTATCATCATGAAAATCAGAATGTCTTGAAATTTCACATAATTGATAGTGTTACATCAGGCGTTAGAGGAGGTCATAAAAAGAAGAAATTATTGCAGCTAGAATGTAAATGGATATATGTGTTAAAGGCCCTTAGCCCAAATGGATTGAATGAAGACTCCTCCTTCTCAGCCTTCTTATAAGAAAATAATATGGAGACCCAATTTAAATGAATAGAGAACATGCAAGCATTTAATTAAATACACACATCATTATAAATGGTGTAACAGCTAAGAACTACATGATATATATATGTATGTGCATTTGGGCCGTTGCCATTTCTTACTGTTACCTTTATTACTGCTGTAGCTTTTTCCAAAACCCACAATTTAAAATGAGTGCTGTGGTGTTTGGGGTGTTACACTTGTCATGCAAAACAGTGAACACATGTCCATTTTTATGAGTGATGAAGGTGACTACCACTAAGTGTGGAACAGCGTTTTACATATCTAACATATTAAAACGAAAGTATCAACTACCTTCACAGGAAGTGACATTTTGCAAGTCAAATTGAAAGTGGAACCGGAAGTGATGACCCGGAAGTGACTTTTTGCGATGACCCGGAAGTGACGTATCGCGACGACCCGGAAGTGACAATTTCAGCGCGAATAAGTGGAGAAACAGCCTTATAAAAAGCCCATGAAAGGGCAAAACAACATGGATATAGTCTGCCTTTGAGAAAGTTACTGTTAATAGTAACGAAACCGGTCAGTCCCCTAATTACAAGCTAGGAGACCAGAGGAAAGATTTAAACAGAGTAAGTAAGCAAGCTGCATCTATATCATTGTATTTGTTTGATATAGCTGTTCATATTTATACCTATGTTTATACCTGTATGTATACCTGTATTTATACCTGTATTCATATTTTATATTTACATTTGTATATATATATACACATGTTGAACCTCCCCTTTTTTGTGCCACACAATGATATGATATGATATGGTCCCCTCATTAGGGTAAACCCAGTGCTTGCAACATCTCACGCTGTAGTGAGAAGCATTGGGCAGATTTAGACCATTTATCATCACATTTATTATTTTGTGGGTTATTATTAAGTGGGTAATATTTTGCAGCGTTTGAGCATATACTCTGCTATATTTATCCAATATCCCTCTGGTTCTTCTATGCTGTTTTTGGTTTTAAATATATATTCTTTTAGACCCCTATACTCCCCCCTTCTTTTGATGATCCTATGATTTGCAATTTTTTGTTGTATATATGAGGATGGTCTTGTCTGAACATTTTCTAGCAGTGACCTTAAAATTCCTTTTATAGGAAAACATTACTTTGATTAATACACACACAGTGGAATACAATTACCCCCCTTTGGGGTCTATATCTAAACACTATGGGCCCTATTAAATTATCCCTCGTAATTCTCTCGGTGCTCGCAAAAGGCAGTTTTCCTGCTGTTTGCGAGTACCGAATCTCTCGCAGCCTGCTTTGCGATATGACTGCGATAAAATGGCCGAGAATAGGCTCCGAGAGAGCTACGTAGCCTTAAATCTACGCATGATTCTCGCATATCGTAAGAATCCCTACGTGGACAAAAAGTGCCCGCAAGGGATCCTAAAGCCTCTACGTGCTGCCTCGGAACAGCCCGAGACAGCAGTGTGAGGCTCCCCCCTGCACCCTATACACATCCCCATGCTGCAGGGGTCTCTATCGGGACCCCTGCAGCACCCCCACATTAACCCCTTGCAACGGGGGTCCCCGATCGGCACCGATCAGGCCCCCACTGCATTTAAAAGTTTTAAATTCCCTGCCGCGGCTCCTAAAAGGGGC
>CM050166.1:259284228-259286728 GCA_027410445.1 Discoglossus pictus | reverse complement strand
CGCTGACAGACACAGCAAACCTTCTTGCCACAGCTCGCATTGATGTGCTATCCTGGATGAGCTGCACTACCTGAGCCACTTGTGTGGGTTGTAGACTCTGTCTCATGCTACCACTAGAGTGAAAGCACCACCAACATTCAAAAGTGACCAAAACATCAGCCAGAAAGCATAGGAACTGAGTAGTGGTCTGTTGTCACCACCCGCAGAATCACTCCTTTTGTGTCTTGCTAATTGCCCATAATTTCCACCTGTCCCATTTGCACAACATCATGTGAAATTAATTGTCACTCAGTGTTGCTTCCTAAGTGGACAGTTTGATTTTACAGAAGTGTGATTGACTTGGAGTTACATTGTGTTGTTTAAGTGTTCCTTAATTTTTTTGAGCAGTGTATATATGTGTGTATATATATATATATATATATATATATATATATATATATATATATATATACACAGTGGATATAAAAAGTATACACACCACTGTTAAAATGTCAGGTTTTTGGCCTGTAAAGAAATTAGCCAATGAAAAATTATTTCAGAACTTTATCCACCTTTAATGTGACATATAAACTGTACAACTCAATTGTAAAACAAACTGAAATCTTTTAGGTGGAGGGAAGAAAAAAACAAAGAAAACTAATGTGGTTGCATAAGTCTGCACACCCTCTTTTAACTGGGGATGTAGCTGTGTTCAGAATTAAGCAATCACATTCCAAATCGTGTTAAATAGGAGTCAGCATACACCTGCCATCATTTAAAGTGCCTTTGATTAACCCCAAATAAATTTCAGCTGTTCTGGTTGGTCTTTCCTGAAATTTTCTTAGTCGCATCCCACAGCAAAAGCCATGGTCCACAGAGAGCTTCCAAAGCATCAGAGGGATCTCATTGTTAAAAGGTATCAGTCAGGAGAAGGGTACAAAAGAATTTCCAAGGCATTAGATATACCATGGAACACAGTGTTGCTTCCTAAGTGGACAGTTTGATTTTACAGAAGTGTGATTGACTTGGAGTTACATTGTGTTGTTTAAGTGTTCCTTTATTGATCTTTGATGATACCAGCCCAAACCAGTACTCCACCTCCAACTTGCTGGCGTCTGAGTCGGACTGGAGCTCTCTGCCCTTTACCAATCCAGCCACGGGCCCATCCATCTGGCCCATGAAGACTCACTCTCATTTCATCAGTCCATAAAACCTTAGAAAAATCAGTCTTGAGATATTTCTTGGCCCAGTCTTGACGTTTCAGCTTGTGTGTCTTGTTCAGTGGTGGTCGTCTTTCAGCCTTTCTTACCTTGGCCATGTCTCTGAGTATTGCACACCTTGTGCTTTTGAGCACTCCAGTGATGTTGCAGCTCTGAAATATGGCCAAACTGGTGGCTAGTGGCATCATGGCAGCTGCACGCTTGACTTTTCTCAGTTCATGGGCAGTTATTTTGCGCCTTGGTTTTTCCACACTCTTCTTGCGACCCTGTTGACTATTTTGAATGAAACGCTTGATTGTTCGATGATCACGCTTCAGAAGCTTTGCAATTTTAAGAGTGCTGCATCCCTCTGCAAGATATCTCACTATTTTTGACTTTTCTGAGCCTGTCAAGTCCTTCTTTTGACCCATTTTGCCAAAGGAAAGGAAGTTGCCTAATAATTATGCACACCTGATATAGGGTGTTGATGTCATTAGACCACACCCCTTCTCATTAAAGAGATGCACATCACCTAATATGCTTTATTGGTAGTAGGCTTTCGAGCCTATACAGGTTGGAGTAAGACAACATGCATAAAGAGGATGATGTGGTCAAAACACTCATTTGCCTAATAATTCTGCACTCCCTGTATATATGTATATATATATATATATATAAATATATATATTTTTTTTTATATATGTATATATATATATGTGTATATATGTATATATATATATATATATATATATATATATGTGTATATATATATATATGTGTATATATATATGTGTATATATATATATATATGTATATATATATATATATATATATATATATATATGTATATATGTATATATATGTATATATGTATATATATATATATATATATATATGTATGTATATACAGTTGCAAGCAAAAGTATGTGAACCCTTTGGAATGATATGGATTTCTGCACAAATTGGTCATAAAATGTGATCTGATCTTCATCTAAGTCACAACAATAGACAATCACACTCTGCTTAAACAAATAACACACAAATAATTAAATGTTACCATGTTGTTATTGAACACACCATGTAAACATTCACAGTGCAGGTGGAAAAGTATGTGAACCCCTAGACTAATGACATCTCCAAAAGCTAATTGGAGTGAGGTGTCAGCCAACTGGAGTCCAATTAATGAGATGAGAATGGAGGTGTTGGTTACTGCTGCCCTGTCCTATAAAAAACACACACCAGTTCTGGGTTTGCTTTTCACAAGAAGCATTGCCTGATGTAAATGATGCCTCACACAAAAGAGCTCTCAGAAGACCTACGAT
>CM050166.1:259074228-259279228 GCA_027410445.1 Discoglossus pictus | reverse complement strand
GTATAGCCCGTCACACTGAATCTAATGCACAAAACCAGAACAAACCTCACACTGATGAGAGGCATCAACCTCAAAATAGTTCTGTCTGTGAATGGGTTTATGATTTGTGCAAAACACAATTCTAAGCTTTGCTTAAAAGCTTGTTAATACAGTGAGCATATGCTACAAAGGAGCTATGTATAAAATTATACATATATTAAAAATGTATTTTCAATTCTAAATTGTTTCGCTGTTGGATAGTATTTTTATTTTCAGGTTTTGAATGGAGTGATTCTTCTGGGTGAAATGGTGCTCAACTGGGATACAGTTTCTATCTTTATTGTGCTTTTTGATGGAAAGTCTGTATAATTTTTTACGGGTTTCCCCAATGTAACATCCCATTTCACATAGAGTACCTTGTATTATGTAGACTACATTGGATGAAGTACATGGATATGACTCTCTGATGTTATAGTTTTTGTTGTTGTGCGTGGCTGTGTCTGCTTTGCGACATGTTGACATAGTTTGCAGATAATTTTTTTGCAAGCTTTGGTGCCATTTTCTCTAATATAAATACATGATGCTGGATGATAGAACCACTCTAATTGGAAAATTGGAGATCCTTACTAAATATACATACTTATCACCATAAACCATGTGGGAATCAAAGTAAAAGGTGTAAATCACATCCTATGTGGCTTAACAATGATTTAAAGATCAAGATACATAGTAAAAAACATGTATTTTAAATTATACATACAAGATGGGACAGAGACTGCTTTACGGGAGTACAAGTAAATCAACAAGGTTTGCAAAAGGGCTATTCGACTGGCTAAAATAGAAAATGAAAAATTAGTTGCAAAGGAGAGTAAGACTAACCCTGAAATATTTTTTATATTTGAGTCAGGTCAGTGTTTCCCATGGGAGAGGAGAAGGGGGGAGGGTTACAAAGAACAGTAATGAGGTAGTACTAGACGAATCAAATACAGTGGCAAGCACTTCACAACGGCAGCACCATAGCAACATAAAGTGTATGGTTGCTAATGCAAGAAGTTTGCCTGGGAAAATGGGCAAGCTAGAATTATTAGCTGGATAAATCACATCCCATTTGGCTTAACAATAATTTAAAGATCATGATAAAGAAAAAAATACATGCATTTAAATTATACAAGGAGGAGGGAACAGAGGCAGCTTTATATGAATATAAGGAAATGAACAAGGCTTGCAAAAGGGCTATTAGACTGGCTAAAATAGAAAATGAAAAATTAGTTGCAAAGGAGAGTAAAACTAACCCTGAAATATGTTTTAAATATATATATATATATATATATATATATATATATATATATATATATATATATATATGTATAATCTGATCTGTGAGTCAGTGCAGTGTTTTTCTGTCCTGTGCTCTGTAATCAGTGTCCATATGCGAGTTGGTGTGGTTTGGCCTGTGAAAGGTATATCTGTGTGCACTTTAGTGGTGTTCTGTTTGAATCTAATCCGTGAGACAGTGCAGTGTTTTCTGTCCTGTGGGCTGTAATCATTCTGCAGGTGATTAGGCAGGGTCTATTTTAAGGAAATGAGCGAACTTGTAAGTGTGGGAGTTCAAAGAAAAGGGGTATTATAAGAAAAATAGAAGACAAATAATATATACCTTATATACTAGAGTATAAGCCGACCCGAGTATAAGCCGAGGCACCTATTTTACCACAAAATACTGGGTAAAATGAGTGACTCGAGTATAAGCCGAGGGTGGGAAATGTGCTGCCCCCTGTGTCCCTCTTGTGCCCTCTGTGTCCCCCTCTCTCCCATGTCTCTTCTCCCCTCTCCCTTGCCTGTGTCTCTACTCCCCTCTCCCTTCCCTGTGTCTCTTCTCCCCTCTCCCTTCCCTGTGTCTCTTCTCCCTTCTCTCTTCCCTGTGTCTCTTCTCCCCTCTCCCTTCCCTGTGTCTCTTCTCCCCTCTCCCTTCCCTGTGTCTCTTCCAACCTCTCCCTTCCCTGTGTCTCTTCCAACCTCCCTTATCACCCTCCTCAACCCAACTCCTCATCCTCCCTCC
This sequence comes from Discoglossus pictus, assembly GCA_027410445.1. Taxonomy (NCBI): domain Eukaryota; kingdom Metazoa; phylum Chordata; class Amphibia; order Anura; family Alytidae; genus Discoglossus; species Discoglossus pictus. The sequence continues at coordinate 259,277,190 of CM050166.1, read as the reverse complement.
TCATCCTCAACCTCCCTCCTCATCCTCAACCTCCCTCCTCATCCTCAACCTCCCTCCTCAACCTCCCTCCTCATCCTCAACCCCCTCCTCAACCTCCCTCCTCATCCTCAACCTCCCTCCTCAACCTCCCTCCCCATCCTCAACCCCCTCCTCAACCTCCCTCCTCATCCTCAACCCCCCATTCTCAACCCCCCATCCTCAACCCCCCCATCCTCAACCTCGCTCCTCAACCCCCCGATCCTAAACCCCCTCCTCAACCCCCCAACCTCATCCTCACTCCTCAACCCCCATCCCCATCCTCAACCCCCTCCTTAACCTCCCTCCTCAAGCTCCTCAACCTCAACCCTCCTCAACCTCAACACTCCTCAGCCTCAACCTCCCTCCTCAACCCCAACCCCCCTCAACCACAACCGCCCTCCTCAACCCCCCTCCTCATCCTCCCTCCTCATCCTCCCTCCTCAACCCCCCCCATCCTCATCCCCCTCCTCAACCCCCCTCCTCAACCTCAACCCCCCTCAACCTCCCTCCTCAACCCCCCTCAACCTCAACCCCCCTCCTCTTCCTCTCTCCTCAACCCCCATCCTCAACCCCCCATCCTCATCCTCTCTCCTCAACCCCCCTCCTCAACCTCAACCCCCCTCCTCAACCCCTCCTCCTCAACCTCCCTTATCCTCAACCTCCCTCCTCATCCTTAATCTCCCTCCTCATCCTCCCTCCTCAACTCCCCATCCTCAACACCCTTTCTGAACCTCCCTCCTCAACCCCCATCCTCAACCTCCCTCCTCAACCCCCTCCTCAACCTCCACCCTCAACCCCTCCATCCTCAACCCCCCTCCTCAACCCCCTTTCTCAACCCCCATCCTCCATCTCCCTCCTCAACCTCCACCCTCAACCCCTCCATCCTCAACCCCCCCTCCTCAACCCCCCCATCCTGATCCTCAACCTCCCTCCTCAACCCCAACCCCCCTCCTCAACCCACTCCTCAACCTAACCCCCCCTAAATACCTCCCAATCTTCCCACACTTACCTGCTTCTGCTCCGGCCTCCGCTCCTTCTTGACCCCGGCGCGCATGTGACGTCACATGCGCGACGCGTCATTAAGCATATGCTTTGATGCCCTTTTCTCTAATATAAATACATGATGCTGGATGATAGAACCACTCTAATTGGAGAATTGGAGAATCCTTACTAAATATACATACTTATCACCATAAACTATGTGGGAATCAAAGTAAAAGGTGTAAATCACATCCCTACTCAACCCCCTCCTCAACCTCCCTCCTCATCCTCCCCATCCTCATCCTCCCCATCCTCCCTCCTCAACCCCCCCATCCTCATCCCCCTCCTCAACCCCCCTCCTCAACCTCAACCCCCCTCCTCAACCTCCCTCCTCATCCTTAATCTCCCTCCTCATCCTCCCTCCTCAACCCCCCATCCTCAACCCCCTCCTTAACCTCCCTCCTCAACCCCCATCCTCAACCTCCCTCCTCAACCCCCCCATCCTGATCCTCAACCTCCCTCCTCAACCTCAACCCCCCTCAACCCCAACCCCACTCCTCAACCTAACTCCCCCTAAATACCTCCCAATCTCCCCACACTTACCTGCTTCTGCTCCGGCCTCCGCTCCTTCTTGAGGCGGCATTAGCATATACCGTGTGTCGGCACCCGGTATATGCTAATGACGCGGCGCGCATGTGACGTCAGCAGAAGCAGGTAAGTGAGGGGAGAGGGGGAGGTATTTCGGGTGGGGTTAGAATGAGGAGGGGGGGTTAGGTTGAGTAGGGAGAATGAGGAGGGGGGGTTTATAATGAGGAGGGGGGTTGAGGATGAGAAGGGGGGAGGGAAAGAGACACGGGGGGGTTAGAGAGACACGGGGGGGTTAGGGAGACACGGAAGCGCTTAGAGAGACCCGGGGGGGGGGGGGGGGGTAGAGTGACTCGAGTATAAGCCGAGGGGGCCCTTTTTACCCTTTAAAGGGCTGAAAAAACTCGGCTTATACTCGAGTATATACAGTACTTTTTTTTTTTGTATTTGTATAAAAATTGATTTTCTGCACCTTAACCCAAATACAGTCCAGTGCCAACCTCATGGAGTGTATATCCTGCCACATGTATGCACTGCTGGAGCAGATGAATGGCAATGCCAGATAGAGCTGTTCCCTATAACAGCCGGGAGAGCATTTCTACTGGAGGGGGGGACAGCATAGGCAGGGTAAGAGATTTTGGTGGTAGGGGACTATATTATTAGGAAGGTAGACAGGGTGATTTGTCACCCAGATACCAGCAATCAAACAGTTTGCTGTCTCCTGGGTGCTCGGGTTCGGCATGTTGTGGATTGGGTAGATTAATTATTGGGAGGGTCTGGAAATGAACCGGCAGTCTTGTACATATTGGTACCAATGACAAAGTAAGTGGAAGATGGAGTGTCCTAAAGAATGATTTTAAAGATCTAGGGAATAAGCTTAAAGCAAAGACCTCCAAGGTAGTATTTTCCGAGATACTACCAGTACCACATGCTAGCCCAGGAAGACAGAAGGAGCATAGGGAGGTTAATGTGTGACTAAAAAAGTGTTTTTGCGGTTTTAAAGCACTGGGCTGACTTCTCACTTGAGTACAATTTCTATAGCAGTGATGGATTGCACCTTAATGACGAGGGAGCTGATGTGCTAGGGGGAAGGATGGTAGAACGGCTGGGGGAGTTTTTAAACTAGTAGGTGGGGGGAGGGACTAGATAAAAATATTGGGGTAGAAAGGGTAGAGGGATGAATTATCTACCCATGGGAGAGGAGAAGGGGGGAGGGTTACAAAAGACAGAAATTAGGTATTACTAGATGAATCAAATACAGTGGCAAGCACTTCACAACGGCAGAGCCATAGCAACATAAAGTGTATGGTTGCTAATGCAAGAAGTTTGCCTGGGAAAATGGGCGAGCTAGATTTATTAGCGGGATAAATCACATCCCATGTGGCTTAACAATAACTTAAAGATCATGATAAAGAAAAAAATACATGCATTTAAATTATACAAGAAGGAGGGAACAGAGGCAGCTTTATATGAATATAAGGAAATAAACAAGGCTTGCAAAAGGGCTATTAGACTGGCTAAAAGAGAAAATTAGAAGTCACTTACAAGGCAGAGTAAGACTAACCCTCAAAAAAAATTATAAATATTTTCAATGGGAAGAAGGCGTGGAAGGAAGCTATAGGAACATTACAATTCGACACAGGCCGTCTGATAATTAATGACTAGAAAAAGGCAGATGTTCTAAACAGGTTATTTTCTTCGGCATATACCATTCGGCGGGAGGTACCAGTGGTTGGGACACTGCAACAAGAAAGGAAGGAATCCAAAAGAGGTTGGAAAAAATAAATGTTAATAAAGCCTCAGGTTCTGATGGAATACATCCAAGGGTAGTGAGGAAAGTGAGTTCTGTAATAGCCAAACCATTATATATAATTTTTTATGACTCACTGACCACAGGGTCGCTACCAGATGACTGGCGAAAAACAGACGTCATACCTAAATTTAAGAAGGGAGCAAGAGAAATTGCAGGGAACTATAGACCTGTAAGCTTCACATCTGTAGTTGGGAAGCTTTTAGAAGGGTTGATAAGGGGCAATATACAAAAATATGTCTATTTGAAGTCAACACGGATTTCTGAAAAGATAGGTCATGTCAGACAAATCTAATTTGTTTCTATGAAGAGGTTAGTAGGAACTTGGATCAGGGCAACTCAGTGGATGTTGTCTTTTTGGATTTTGCAAAGGCTTTTGATACAGTGCCACATGGGACACTATTGAGTAAACTTAGAGATACAGGAATTGCAGTAAATATCTGCTCATGGATCGAGAGCTGGCTAAAAGTGAGGAAGCAAAGGGTTGTTGTAAATGGAACATACTCTGATTGGACTAATGTGGTAAGTGGGGTTCCTTAGGGCCCAGTATTAGGTCCTCGAAAGTAGTGTCTCAATTTTTGCCTATAACACGAAGTTGTGCAAGGTAATTAAATCAGATAATGATGTACTTTGCCTACAAAGGGATTTGCATAAATTAGAGAAATGGGCGGCTAAATGGCAGATGAGATTTAATGCAAATAAATGGAAGGTTATGCATTTGGGAAGGAAATATAGCCATGCAATTTATAATCTTAATGGAGCAAATATAGGGGTGTCAGATATTGAAAGGGATTTGGGAGTGCTTGTGGACAACCACCTTGGTAACAGTGCTCAATGCCATCCAGCATTTGCAAAAGGCAAATTAAATACTAGCATGTATTTAAGAAGGGTATAGAAGCAAGGGAAGCAAATATAATTCTGCCAATATACAGTTCATTTTACACTTAGATTGCACACACGTGGACATAATTTCACTAATTATGTGAATTCTGAAGGTAATTGGTTGCACCAGAGCTTTTTATGGGCTTCATAACAAAGGGGGTGAATACATACGCACATGCCAGTTTTCTGTTTTCTATTTCTAAAAATTAGTTTTATGTATATATTTTTCTCATTTCACTTCACCAAGACTATTGTGTTCTGATCCATCAAATAAAATTCAGATTAACAAAACATTGAACTGTAATGTTACAAAATAAGTAAAAAGTCAAGGGGGTGAATACTTTTGCAAGGTATTGTACAAATCCCTAGTACGCCCTCATTTGGAATATGGAGTACAATTTTGGGCACCACTTCATAAAAAGGACATTTTAGAGATGGAAAAAGTACAGAGAAGGGCAACATAACGAATAAGGGGGAGCTATGTTATGAAGGAAGATTAACCAAATTAAATGTATTTTCTCTAGAAAAAAGGCATCTTAGAGGGGATAGGATTACCATATTTATACAGTAAGGTCCATAAATATTGGGACATTGACACAATTCTAAACTTTTTGGCTCTATACACCACCACAATGGAAATGAAATGAAACGAACAAGATGTGCTTTAACTGCAGACTTTCAGCTTTAATTTGAGGGTATTTACATCCAAATCAGGTGAACGGTGTAGGAATTACAACAGTTTGTATATGTGCCTCCCACTTTTTAAGGGACCAAAAGTAATGGGACAATTGGCTGCTCAGCTGTTCCAGATACAAGCTGAGCAGATACAAGCTCCAGTGTTCATTTCAAGTGTGCTATTTGCATTTGTTGCTGTTAACTCTCAATATGAGATCCAAAGAGCTGTCACTATCAGTGAAGCAAGCCATCATTGGGCTGAAAAAACAAAACAAACCCATCAGAGAGATAGCAAAAACATTAGGTGTGGCCAAATTAACTGTTTGGAACATACTTAAAAAGAAAGAACATACCAGTGAGCTCAGCAACACCAAAAGACCCGGAAGACCACGGAAAACAACTGTGGTGGATGACCGAAGAATTATTTCCCTGGTGAAGAAAACACCCTTCACAACAGTTGGCCAGATCAAGAACACTCTCCAGGAGGTAGGTGTATGTGTGTCAAAGTCAACAATCAAGAGAAGACTTCACCAGAGTAAATACAGAGGGTTCACCACAAGATGTAAACCATTGGTGAGCCTCAAAAACAGGAAGGCCAGATTAGAGTTTTCCAAACAACACCTAAAAAAGCCTTCACAGTTCTGGAACAACATCCTATGGACAGATGAGACTAAGATGAACTTGTACCAGAGTGATGGGAAGAGAAGAGTATGGAGACGGAAAGGAACTGCTCATGATCAGCATACCACCTCATCAGTGAAGCATGGTGGTGGTAGTGTCATGGCGTGGGCATGTATGGCTGCCAATGGAACTGGTTCTCTTGTATTTATTGATGGTGTGACTGCTGACAAAAGCAGCAGGATGAATTCTGAAGTGTTTCGGGCAATATTATCTGCTCATATTCAGCCAAATGCTTCAGAACTCATTGGACGGCGCTTCACAGTGCAGATGGACAATGACCCGAAGCATACTGCAAAAGCAACCAAAGAGTTTTTTAAGGGAAAGAAGTGGAATGTTATGCAATGGCCAAGTCAATCACCTGATCTGAATCCGATTAAGCATGCATTTCACTTGCTGAAGACAAAACTGAAGGGAAAATGCCCCAAGAACAAGCAGGAACTGAAGACAGTTGCAATAGAGGTCTGGCAGAGCATCACCATGGATGAAACCCAGCGTCTGGTGATGTCTATGCGTTCCAGACTTCAGGCTCTAATTGACTGCAAAGGTTTTGCAACCAAGTATTAAAAATTGAAAGTTTGTTTTATGACTGTTAATCTGTCCCATTACTTTTGGTCCCTTAAAAAGTGGGAGGCACATATACAAACTGTTGTAATTCCTACACCTTTCACCTGATTTGGATGTAAATACCCTCAAATTAAAGCTGAAAGTCTGCAGTTAAAGCACATCTTGTTCGTTTCATTTCAAATCCATTGTGGTGGTGTATAGATCTAAAAACTTTAGAATTGTGTCGATGTCCCAATATTTATGGACCTGACTGTAAATAAGGCTTTGTCAAGTGAACTTTTCATGACAAGAGGTTTTCAACTGACAAGAGGACATCTTTTGAGGTTAGAAATAAAAAGATTCCAACTTAAAGAAAGAAAAGGGTTCTTCACAGTAAGGGTGGTTAATCTGTGGAATTCTCTACCAAAGGAAGTGGTGACAGCGGATTCACTAGATAACTTTAAAAAGGGATTGGATATATTTCTAAATAAAAAGGGCATACAAGTTAATCCTGGTTAATTAAAGAGGAAGTATTGATCCAGGGAGGAAACCGATCGTCAGTATCTGGGGTCAGGAAGATTTTTTTTCTCTTTTTGAGACAAATTTGCAAAGTTACAATGTTTTTTTTTTCTGTTTGCCTTCCTCTGGATCAATTAACACATTAATCTGCGTACTGCAGATCAGTGGAGATCTTAAAAGGTTGAACATGATGGACTAAAAGTATTTTTTCAACCTCAATTACTATGTAACTATGAGAACCTTCTAGCATTTATATATATAGTGGATATTCCATTTTTCTGTATGTGGTCAAAATATGAGTAATAAAAGAATTATTATCTATCTAAACATCCATTTATATAGGCTTAATACAATATTGTACCGTACAAAGTAGTGCTCTGTCTAAATTATTCCTAGTGGAAAAGAATCAAGAGATTTTTATTCCGTTGTTTTTTTTTTCAAATATATTTTTTATTGGTCACTTTTGAAAATTGTTCCACAGCTTATCAGTAAGCCATGACACGCAGGTCAGGCAAAATCTTTCTATTCAACAACTTGTATAAGTGCATACTTTAACTTAGTGAGTTAAGCGACCTCTCCTTAAAGCTTATGTAATAATCGTCTCAGTAGTCCTCAGCTCGCAGGCTAGGTTTGCAAGGCCTACATTTTATTCAGTGTGTCATCCCTCAGTCAGTGCAGGCCGATTCACATAACACCTCTCCTCTTCCTCACTTCCTTGTTTCATACTCACACTAACCCTTTGAGCTAAAGCACCTAGCTTTATTTAACTAAACAGATAACAATAAGTAACTTTGCCTGTATTCTGGAGTATATAGTCCTCTTTCTCCCTTTTGAGCCTAATACTCTCTATTTGTCTCTTAAGCTCTTCTTTGAGTACTCCTCATATAATGACCTATTACAATTTGAAGCCTGAGACTCATCTTTATCTTTCTTTGCCCTTTTTCAGCCCCTTTTTAGTTAACCTTTTCGCCTCCGATAACACGTAACCCTTTATATAGTTTGGTCCTTTGAAGTATCCATCCTGGTGGAAAGAAAAAAAAATACAAGAAAAAAAATCTCTTTCTTTTTGTTGGCTTTTTACCTTGTCTCCTCTTTGCGCTTTGGCTCCCCGCCGGTCCTCCCGACTCCTCCACCGCCTCCTCCTCTTCCCCCCTCTCTCTGTTGCTTTGTTTTTTTTTTTTTTTTTTTATTACGTTGTTTTTAATGTTTTTTAAGATGTATTTAATTTGCTGTTGTCCGATGTATATCAATAAAATGTTATTATTTTTACCTATATCTATATCTTTAAGGATACATAAGTGTTGAGCACTGGGAAACCGTATACTTCTCATTTTTTATATTTATTGACCCATTTGATGACAGAGAAAGCTGAGGAATCCAACAAGTTCGGAGCTGAGAACGTGAAGGAGCTGTCTGAAGCATGTAAAGAGATAGCTGAAGCGGCTAAAGAGTCTTTGCACCTGTCCCTGGAGCAAGATGATGATATAAAAGTGACTGATGTTCTGAGGAAAAGTCAAAAGAGTAAAGTGAAGATGTTGTTATTCACAGGGTGCAAAAAACCCAAATTCAGTATGAAGGATGCTGATCAAGACACTGGAAAAGATTTGAACCCAAACTGATGCAGAAACCTTGTGGGTAAGAGCAATGAGGAGGCCTCCATAAGAAACCTTGACAGACCCTGCCACCTTTCCCTGTTGAATACTCTGGAGGTGGAGGGTGATACTTTAGCAAGAACACACCTGACAAACAGCCTTATTAAGTTCCAGCCTCGTAGATATGAGGTTTCTACTTAGACCCTACGTGCTGCCAATTTTGAAATGTTCCGACGCTATTAAATTAGCCCTGCTGCAAGCAACATGTGAGCTAGATCGGCCCAGTTAGGGTTAGATAGGGTTTAGTATGGGTTAATGAGGTATAGTTAGGGTTAATAGTGTGATTAGACTTTGTCATGAGGGTCCTGGAGGACCCTCACGGCACTTGTACGGTTAACCTAGGGGCTAATAGTGTCCTATAGGGGTCTATATAGACCCCTCTTGGACCGAGGCGGTAATTATAGTCTCATGGGGCTCTGAATTGACCCCCATGAGTGACAGGGTTAATTAAGGGCTTATGGGGGTCTGTATTGACCCCCATGAGTGATAGGGTTAATTGAGGCTTATGGGGGTCTGTATTGACCCCCATGAGTGACAGTGTTATTTAAGGCTTATGGGGGTCTGTATTGACCCCCATGAGTGACAGGGTTAATTTTAGTTGCCCGCGGTAGGGTTTAATATTTTTTAGCGCAAGTCCTTTAAGGACCCACGAGGCGGGAAATTTGATTTTATAAATGCAGTGGATGAGGACTTCCAGCATAGAGGAGGGTAAATTTCAGGCTCTTTAAGGACCCGAAAGCGGAGAATTTTAAAATTTTAAATGCAGGGGGGCCTGATCAATGCCGATCGGGGACCTTTGCTGCAAGGGGTTAATGTGGGGAGGCTGCAGGGGTCTCTATAGGGACCCCTGCAGCATGGTGATGTGTTTAGGGAGCAGGGGGGTGCATCGCACAGCGGTTTCGGGTTGCTTCGAGGCAGCACGTAGAGGCTTTAGGAGTACTTGCTGGCACTTTTTTGTGCCCGTAGGGATTCTTTCGAGGTGCAAGGTTCACCTTCATAGATTTATAGCTGCGTGTTACTACGTAGCTCTCTCGGAGCCTATTCTCTGCAATTTTTCGGTGTCATCTCGCAAAGCAGACTGCGAGGGATGTATTGGGAAATCGGTCCTCGCAAAAATAAAAAAACAGTGTTTTGCCAGGACCAAGGGAATTACGAGGGCTAATTTAATAAGGCCCAAAGATCTCAGACCCAGAGAAAAGGGAGATTAAACAGATGATTGCCACTAGTGTTCTTATAAAGGAAGAATGTACTAATTTTGATAAGGAGACTGGAATCCTTCCTAAAGTGAATGATGATGAATTTGGAGATTGAGTTGGTGGAAGAGGAACCTGCCCTGAGACGACATACTGTATGAAGCAGAGCATGGACATGTGGCCCATTAAAATGGTGAAGTAACCTGACAGCTCTCTGTCTCAGATGGCTGTCTCAGTAAGAAGCAAAGATGGACTCTATCCCATTGGGACTGAAAAAGCCTGAAATGGAAGACAAGCAAATTCCTACTAATATGAGAGGTATCCGGTGCCAAATGACATTACTGAGTGGAAGAGTAAGCATACATTTGGGAACCCCAGTGCAATGTAATTTAGTTTTTGTATGCCATTTTTATTTTTCTAGTTACATAGTATGAGGTTGAAAAAACTTTTAGTCATCAAGTTCAACCTTTTTAGATCTCCTCTGATCTGCAATATGCAGATTAATTGTTAATTGATCCACTGGAAGGCAAACAGAAAAAAACACTTTGTCTCAAACCAATTGTCTCAAAAGAGAAAAATAACTAAATTCCTTCCTGACCCCAGATACTGGCGATCAGATTCCTCCCTGGATCAATACTCCCTCTGTAATTATCCAGGATAACCCTGAATGCCCTTTTTTAAAAAAAATATATCCAATTTCTTTTTAAAGTTATCTATCGAACCTGCTGTCACCACCTCCTTTGGTAGAGAATTCCACAGATTAACCACCCTTACTGTGAAGAACCCTTTTCTTTCTTTAAGGTGAAATCTTTTTTACTTCTAATCTCCTCTTGGCACAAAAAGCTCACTTGATGAAGCCTTGTATTGACCCTGGATTAAACTTATTTTCTCTAGAAAAAAGGCGTCTAAGAGGGGATATCCCCTCTTAGACGCCTTTTTTCTAGAGTAAATAAGTTTAATTTGGTTAGCCATTCTTCGTAACTTAGGCCCTCCATTACCCTTATTAGTTTTGTTGCCCTTCTCTGTACCTTTTCCAGTTGTAAAATGTCCTTTTTATATAGTGGTGCCCAAAATTGCGCCAGCAGAGGAAAGAGCCATCAATAATATACCCCGATCCAACCACTTGCCATTGATGTCAGAGAGGGACGTTGACTGCAAAAGTATGTGGGAGCCAACAGACACACTAAAGTTGAGCAACTCACTGTCCATATCAACCACGGGGCTACCAGGCCTGTGCCTAAAACGTCAGTACAACGGACCCTGTTGCGTATGGGGTTCAGAAGCAAACGGCTAAGGATGAGGGTTCATTGGCAGAAACAGCTTCAATTTTTACAACAGTACCGAAATTGGACTTCTTATTGGCAAAGGGTTTCCTTCTCTGATTAGACGTGTTTTCTGCTCCATTGACTGGACAGACTTTGGCATGTCAGACGCAAAACCTCTGAGAATAAATACTCTGCAACCATTGTTAGAAGAACACAAGCTGGTATCAGCAGTGTTATGGTCTGGGGAATGTTTTCTTGGCATTGTCCAGGTCAACTCATACCTCTGGAAGGCACTCTCAACCGATTGGGTTATCTATCCATCCATGCACATCAAGTACACCCATAAATGTTGACTTTCTGGCCTGGAGTCGAGGGGATCTTCCAGCAGGACAATGCAACATGTCATATGGCTAGAATTGTCCGGAGTGGTTGAAGGAGCGCTACAAAGACTTCCGATCTACTTCACCAGCCTTCAAATTGCCTGGACTTGTACTCTTTGGAGCACCGGTGAGACCACCTTGATCGCCATGTTTGTTGTATGGATCCTCCACTACTCATTCTTAAGCAGCTGTCGGATGCACTACAGATGTCTCCAGATACCCAAGCCAACTCTTCAGCATCTTATTGACTCACTACCACACCTCCTAGCTGCTGTACGCGCTGTACACAGTGGTTATTCGGGATATTAGTCATAATAATGTGACTTGACCGCTTATGTGTGGTAGCCATGAGTGTCCAGTAATTTAGATGTATAATCAGAGTATTGCAGTATGTAGGGTAAATATAGTGATTCATTTTTATTGGACAAACATATTAAATGAAAAGACGGATCTCAGTTAAATGGTGTCCAACTGGGGTGCAATTACTCACTTCCTTGTGCTTTTTGATGGATAGTCTGTGCAGATTCATCCTTAGATGTACTTATTGGCTGTAACAGCCCCTTTTACATACAGTGCATTGTTTTATGCAAACCACATTGGAGGATGGACATGAATATTACCATCTGATGTTATAGGTCTTGTTGTTATGCGAGGTTGTGTTCTATTTACAGATGTGTTGACAAAGTATGCAGCAAAATGTATTGCATGGTTTGGTACCATTTTCTCTGTTGTGCTGTTCAAAGGCCAATCTTCTGCTGACCAATGTTTGTTTCAGGTTTGATGGCTGTCTAAATGCAAGAATGGAAGGCTTGGGGAATATACGTTTTAATTCTGCATCCTCTGTTAGTAGTGGCTTTAAATCCTTAAATATATTACATATCTCTTCCAGAGCAGAATGGTATGTGTTAACCAGAACTGTATCTTACATAGTTACATAGGGCCTCATTCTATTATCGGCCGCAGCCGCTGCGGGGCCGCAAGGACCGGCCGCAAGCTATTCTGCTATTCTATTCCCTTACGGCCGTAGGCTCCGGCAGGCTTGCGGCCGGCGCCTTGCTATCTCTTGCGGCCGATCGCGCCGGAGGAAAGCCTTTGATCTAAAACGGCCGCAAGAGATTTGCAATTCAATTGCTCCGGGAAACCTCTCTGCAAGGCTAAAAACGAGCCGCAGTTACTTGCAGGAAAAAGGTCTCGCTAGCACCAATTAAGCACATAAAATAGCTCAAATAAAGCCATCCTGCACTTTGAGAAGACTATAAAGGGATTTTAGGTGTTAGAAAAAATAGCACATAATTATCCTGTACTCAAACCCGTAAAATATTTCATTTTTAATATCCGTAAAATATACATGTAAAAAGTCCAGAGTGCTTGGAGCACCTCAGACACGCCCACGCCGCAGCAGGCAAATAAACAGTTAATTTGAACTCGGGTTTGGGCAGATGTGCAAGCTTGAGAGTGGGTTCCTTTTAATCCTCATGTCCCCCAATATGATCCCTAGCATTTACAGAGCTGTACAGTGCAGGCTTGAATTTATTTTTCAGTTTTTATATTTCACAGATTACGGCCGGTTCCAAGATATGCGGCCGGCCGTAAAAGGAGATCCTTGCGGGGCCGTATAATAGAATCGCGAGTAAACTGAACCCCCGCAAGGAATCGCAGCCTTACGGCCGATTTACGGCCGATAATAGAATGAGGCCCATAGTAATGTAGGTTAAAAAAATACTTTTAGTTCATCAAGTTCAACCTTTTTAGATCTCCTCTGATCTGCAATATGCAGAAATAATTGTTAATTGATCCACTGGAAGGCAAACAGAACAAAAAACAGTGAAACGTTGCCAATTGTCTCAAAAGGGAAAAATAAATAAATTCCTTCCTGACCCCAGATACTGGTGATCGGACTCCTCCCTGGATCAATACTCCCTCTCAAATTATCCACGATAACCCTGAATGCCCTTTTTATTTAAAAATATATCCAGTCCCTTTTTAAAGTTATCTATCGACTCCGCTGTCACCGCCTCTTTTGGTAGAGAATCTCACAGATTAACCACCCTTACTGTGAAGAACCCTTTTATTTCTTCAAGGTGAAATCTTTTTACTTCTAATCTCAAAGGGTGTCCTTGTGTCAGTTGAAAACCTCTAGGCACAAAAAGCTCCCTTGACAAATCTTTATACTGACCCTGGATGTATTTATATAAGGTAATCATATCTCGTCATAGACGCCTTTTTTCTAGAGTAAATAAGTTTAATTTGGTTAGTCTTTCTTCATAACTTAGCCCCTCCTTTCCCTTTATCAGCTTTGTTGTCTTTCTCTGTACTTTTTCCAGTTGTAAAATGTCCTTTTTATGTACTCCATATTCCAAATAAGAGCGTACTAGGGATTTGTATAGTGGGAGAATTATATTTGCTTCCTTTGCTTCTATACCCTTCTTAATACATGCTAATATTTTACCTGCCTTTGCAGATGCTGCTTGACATTGAGCACTGTTACCTAGGCAGTTGTCCACAAGTACTCCCAAATCCCTTTCAATATCCCTAGATTTGCTCCATTAAGAATATTAATTGCATGGCTATTTTTCCTTCCCAGATGCATATTTTTACATTTATCTGAAGTAGTTTCTTTAGTTTTCTATTATAAATGTTGTTCATGTTTTTTTTTTTTTTTTTTTTTTTAAATAGTCTTTTATTAAAAGGCAATGCACAATAAAACATTTAACACAACTGTAATTAGTCAGTTAGGATACGCTAACATGTACAATACAATATTTTCCCATCATAAACTGACTAGGCCTTCCATTTTTCCTTTTTTAGTTATTAAGGTTACATGAGTCACAGTTAACATTTCAATGGAAATAACATAACAGAAAAAAAAGAAAAGAAAATAAATAATAAAAATAAAAAATCAGAAAAGAAAAAGAGAACAACAAGACAAGATAAAACATCCAATGAGCACAAATTAAAAAGAGAATGCTATAAATATCAAATTAATTAGCTAGACCATTACACTGCTATCTTCACATAAAGTACAGAGCTAATCCAGTATATCCACCCCCAAGAGCACTCAACACATACCTCGTTAAAGATATCCCAGTACAGCTGACACCCACCTCCACCGCTCAAGCAGTAGATTTCCGGACCCCCCCTCGCCTCCAGCTCCTCCACCAAGTCTCCTTTGCCAAAGTGTAGAGATTGTATGATATGATATGTTGTCATACTAAGGGAATACTGAATGAAGAAGCCAACCAGGGATCCCAAATTGCTTGGAATTGGGTAATGTCGTCTAGTATGATATAAGTTAATCGCTCATTTATAAGTAAATGATTGATCTTACCAATCACCTCCGTAAAGTTAAGAGTCTCTTTCTTCCAACTCCTGGCTATGTGTGTCTTAGTAGCTAACGCCGTTAATTGGTATAGTTTATTCTGCGTTTTAGATAAATCCGTAACACGAATCCCTAGCAGACAAGATTCCATTGAGGGCGTAACTGCCTTGTGGAAAAGTGCGGAGGCTAATTGGGCTAATTGCCCCCAAATTTTCTGAGCGAATGGACATGACCACCATGTGTGTATATGATCCCCTATATTTTGGCACCCCCTAAAGCATTTATTGCTTTCTGCTGGTTTAAATTTCTGTAGTTTGTCAGGTGTACAGTAGACTCTATGCAAAACTTTGATGGACGTCTCCAGTAAGGCCGAATTAAGAGAACCTCTAGAGAGATTGGAGCAGGATTCTGACCATTTACCCCAGTCCCACTCCACCCCAAGATCCCTCTCCCATTGTGCAAAATACCTGGGTTTTTGGTCGCTTGTGAAGTTAAGAAAGGTGTCGTAAAGTGAACCCAGAATACCCTTGGTAAGGGGTAGACTTTTACATATAACGGACATCCAGGAGGCCCTAGGATGCCCAAGTTCTCTTGAGCTCTTACTGACCCAGCTCCTAATTTTCAAGTAATTATAGAATTCTGTGACAGGTAGGTCGTGGGTTGTACAGAATTGGTCGTATGTCAGCAAGCTATCGTTCAGAAACCAGCTCCCTACGCGGTCCAAGTTTCTAGAAGTCCAACAGAATCTAGAGATGTCATTCGAGTCTGCCAGGATTTGTGGAAAAGACATGACTGATATCATTGGGGATAGTCCTGTAGGAAGTAACCGCCTGGATTTAGAGTTGGCCCACCCCCATGCACGAAGGGTTTGTGAAATCATGGGATTTTGATGAGTTGTGAATGGGGCTAGTTCTTTTGGGATCCATATCAGCTTATCCCAACTGTGGGGGAACATTTGCTGATTTTCCATAAAAACCCAGGCTGGTTGATGTGTTTTAGAGTGTGCCCTGGGAAGGTGGGCCAATTGAGCGGCTTTAAGATAGAGCTTTAAATTTGGGCAAGCAAGTCCACCTCTATTTTTCTGCCTAAACATCACCTGTCTAGAGATACGAGGGCGTTTATTTCCCCATATAAACCTAAACATATTATTCTGGAACCTGTCAAGGTCTGTAGGTGAAATTGAGGTGGGAATGGTTCGAAAGAGATACAGAACTTTGGGTAGAATGCTCATTTTAGCCGCCGCTATGCGACCCGTCCAAGAAATGTTATAGTTCGTCCATCTCTGCATGTCATCGGTCAAAGATTTGTATATAGGTGGAAAATTAGCCTTATATAGGTCAGCTATATTAGATGTAAGTTTGACTCCTAGGTATTTCACATGGCGTGCGGGCCAGACAAAATTATAGTCAGATTTGAGAGAGTCAATCTCCGATTGTACCATACCCAACCCCATTGCCTCCGTTTTCTCTACATTTAGTTTAAGACCTGAGATATTACTAAATTCGGTTATAGTTGACATAAGAGTTGGGATCGATTGAAGGGGCTTGGTCAAGGTGCATAATATATCGTCAGCAAAAAGAGAGCATTTAAAGTGCTGATGGCCCACTGGAATCCCAAATATGCCTGCATGAGATCTAATCGCCTGTGCAAGAGGTTCCATGGCAAGCGCAAATAGTAGTGGTGAGAGTGGGCACCCTTGCCTGGTCCCTCTTTGAATATGGATATTTGCCCTGCGCTCTCCTGGCAGCTTCAAGTTGGCTGTTGGGGAGTTATAGTAGCTCCTTAGCAAGTTAATGAAGCGTCCCCTAAATCCAAACTTGTCAAGTATTTTATATAAATACGGCCATTCAACCGTATCAAAAGCCTTTTCAATGTCCAGAGCTAGAAGACACATTGGAGTATGAGATTTATGTGCTATATACTGAGAATTTAAGACCCTCCTGACATTGTCCCCTGCTTCTCTGAAAGGGATAAACCCCGCCTGATCCTTATGGATTAAGTCTGGTAAAAATTTAGATATACGGTTAGCCATAATTTTGGCTAAGATCTTGACATCTCCATTAATCAGCGAGATAGGACGATAGTTTTTAATCTCTAGATTATCCCTACCCTCTTTAGGAAACACAACTAGATCAGCATGATTTAGTTCAGGGGGCATGGATTCCCCATTCAATATGGCATTGAAGAGGAGCGTTAAATAGGGGGTAAGCAGGTGTTCAAATTTTTTGTAGTATAGGTTTGTAAGGCCATCCGGCCCTGGGGATTTACCTTATTTAAGACCTTGGATAGTAGTTCTAACCTCCTCGTGAGAAACCTCATGTTTTTTTTATTTTATGCCAGAAGTTATTTTCTGTGTAATGAAAAAAATGGAAAACTCCACTGATCTGTATATAGGAAAACTACAGACAGTTATAGTTACCTTCACAGCTTCAATTTCCATCCCTCCCACACTAAACTGGTAATTCATAGCCAAGCCTTCCGACATCACTGCATATGCTCAAACAATGAGTACAGTGACAAACATTTAAACCACTGTCTGAATCTTTCAGGCAGACGGGCTCTGTGCCATTACACAGAAAATAACTTCTTCCTAAAACACCAAATGGTCATATTCATGTACAACCTTCAATATGGTTTACATAATACAATGTACTTTATGTGAAAGCAGCCAAAATGAAATCTAAGTGTGAATCTGCACAGACTTTCCATCAAAAAGCTCACTGAAGACACTGACTGTGGATTTCTATCTCACTCAATGTGTGGCGATATTTACAATGCTAGTTATTGCTCTCCTGTTTTCTTATGTAAAACCTGCAACCCTATTAAATTCCCTCAACATGTAAAACCGTAGCCTGAAACGTAGACGTTAAGACTTGTGGCTGTTAAATTCGCCCCGTAAAGCAACCCACCAACGATAAATGAACTACGCAGCCGTAAGTCCTTTGTTCTGTCAAGCCTGTTACTGTTACATTCCAATCACGCTATTAAATTGCAACAAATTCACTGGCGTTCAAGTCCGTAACCTGCAAATGCAGCCAAAAAGCCAACGGGTACTAGAGAGGACCTGCGAGGGGGTTAAAGTCCTATCCGTAGCACTGTAAATGCAAATATACACACACTACTGTACTTATAAGTAAATGGAAAGTGATGTTAGGTTTTAAAATTAATAGCACAACATTCTCAAGCTCGCAAATCTGCAATATAAAATACTTTTTTTTTTTATGTTTAATTTCCGTGTTATATCGATCCTGGCAATCAATGTGTTAATACATATAATGGAACGCATGGACTAGAATATCATATTTACTGATTTATTAATATTGCATTATTTTAGGAATACGGGTCCGATCGAATCTTGTCATTTAAACCTGTAAGGCTATGAAATCTAACCTCCATTTTTCAGTGACGTAATGATGACGATCTTATTTGCCATTGGCTCTGTTTAAACCTGTTTAAACCTCTGTTTAAACCTGTAACTACAGCTTTTACTAATTGATCATGTTCACGGCCGCACATCCACTGTGCGACAAATGGTTTACAGGCTTGCGTCTCTCGCCCGTAACTCACGGCATGGTGGAATTTGATAGCTCCAGCCTTTGCGAATTTAATGGTGCTGCTGGTCTAAAGTCTTGCATACTGGACTTATCAGGACATTTATGATGCCTATTTGTGTCCCACTCTAATGCCTGGTTACTTTGTAGTTTTCATTTGCTTAATTCAGTATTGCTTCTGACTTGCTAAAGAGAGTGTGAAGTCCGGGAGGGGGGGGGGGGGGGGGCTATTGCTATTCTTTCTTCCTTCTCTCCACTGACCCTGTCCTTCCGGGCCTGGACACTTGAACTTTGACAGCTACGTTATTATTAGTTGCCATATTATTATATATACTATTATATAATATTATAGCATATGATATTATTAGGTGTTGTGTGGGGCCACAATATGGGGCTAATCATAACTGTGACTTTATTGATATACAGTGGTTACCAGTCATGCCTGGTATTGAAATGCTGCATTTTACCCAGTGAGTTAATAATTGCATTTACTGGAAGAAATATCTCCCTGTGAACTCCCTGTACCTTAGGGAGTTCTGCTGCACCTCACTGACGAGGCCCATAAAGGCTGAAACGCATCTTGGGGTTGCTGTTTCTCCTGTTCAGGGTAGAATTGCCTGGTATTTCGGGGCTGGGTCACTCTTTTGAGTGAGACCACACTGATATACTTCAGGATATTTCTCCCTGTGAAGGGCACAAGTGAGCTAAAAGAGGTGCTCTCAGAGTGGATTTTCAGGTCCATAGAACTAACTTATTAAGGTTAGTTAGTTCTCTGATAAGCACCTCTGACTTAGTTATTTAATTCAATAGCAGTAAGTCTTACAAGCTACGATTTACCACGTAGCCCGAATTTAATGGGGCTGCATGTCTGCAAAGGAGGTTTACAATATCACCCTATCCCCTTCCATTTGGAGGAAAAACTAGCTCATGACACTGACGGGGGAATTGCCTCTTTTCAGGCTAGGGAAGGGATCAAAAGAGCTAGTTCAATCTTATTTATCATGTTTTAACAAAACTGGAGTTGGGGAGTAATTTATAACTCCCCGTTTAATCTATACACATAGATAACTTTAAAAAGGGGACTGGATTTATTTCTAATTAAAAAGGGAATTCAGGGTTATCATGGATAATTAAAGAGACAGTATTGATCCAGTGAGAAATCCGATCGCCAGTATCTGGGGTCAGGAAGGAATTTTTTTTTTTTTTTTCCTTTGAGACGATTTAGCTAAGTCTCCCTTTTTTTTCTGTTTGCCTTCCTCTGGATTAATTAATAATTAAAAATAAAATAAAAAATAAATAAATAAATAATTGATTAATAATTGATCCGCATATTGCAGATCAGAAGAGATCTTAAAGGGTTGAACTTCATGGACTGAAGGTCTTTTTTCAACCTTAAATACTATGTACTATGTACCATAAGCATGTGTGCAATGCTATTATCTGCTAAGTAATAATTCCCTAGGAGTAAATATAGTTTAATATGCTCATACTGCTACCCCTAGGACTAGATATCGTCATGTCTAGTTTCGAAATGCAGGATTTCCCCTGGGGGTTCTAATAAACTATGTTGTGCGAAGGCCACATGTGATACAACTATATTGGGAGCCATCATCCTAAAGGAAAATCTTAATTAGTGAGTACCCTCTACCAAGTTCAAAGAGCAGGAAGGAAATTCCTGATATGGGCTTGGGACTGACCCCTCCCTGTGGTTTGAAGTGTTACTATGCATATACCAAGTGGAAATAAAAGTAAAAGGAGTAAATCTCATCCAATGTGGCTTAACAATGATTTATTTAAATATCAAGATACAGAGTAAAAAGCTGTCATTTAAATTATACAAACAAGAGGGACAGAGACTGCTTTACAGGGGAGTACAAGGAATTCAACAAGGCTTGCAAAGTATATTAATGGGAAGAAGGCGAGAAAGGAAGCTATAAGAACATTACAATGTGACACAGGCCATCTGAAAATTGGTGACCAGGAAAAGGCAGATGGGCTAAATAGGTTCTTTTCGTCGGTATCCACAATGGAAGTGGTTGGAACACTGTAACATACTGGGGCAACACTACCTTCGCAGAATAATTGGTTAACGCAGGAAGTAATCCAAAAGAGGTTGGAAATATATAAATGTTAATAAAGCCCCAGGTCCTGATGGAATACATCCAAGGGTACTGGGGGAACTGTGTTCTGTAATAGCCAAACCATTATATTTATTTTTTTAAGATTCACTCACCACAAGGTCGCTACCAGATGACTGGAGAAAAGCTGATGTGATACCTATATTTAAAAAGGGAGTAAGAGCAAATCCTGGCAATTATAAACCAGTGAGCCTCACTTCTGTAGTGGGGAAGCTTTTAGAAGGGTTAATAAGGGATAATATACAAGAATATGTCTATTCGAACAGGATTATAAGTAGGAGCCAACATGGATTTATGAGGGATAGGTTATGTTAAATAAATCTATTTAGTTTCTCTGAGGAGGTTAGTAGGAACCTGGATCCAGCCAACTCAGAGGATGTAGTCAGTGGATTTTGCAAAGGCTTTTGATACAGTGCCACATGGGAGACTATTGTGCAAACAAAGGGATACAGGAATTGCAGTAAATATCTGCTCATGGATTGAGAGCTCACTGAAAGACAGAAAGCAAAGGGTTGTTGTAAATGGAACATACTCAGATTGGACTAATGTGGTAAGTGGGGTTCCTCAGGGTTCAGTATTAGGTTCTCTCCTTTTTAACATATTTATTAATAACTTAGAGGTGGGACTGGAAAGTAGTGTCTCTATTTTCGCTGATGACACAAAGTTGTGCAGGGTAATTCAATCCGATAATGATGTACTTTCCCTCCAAAGGGATTTACATAAACTTGAGGAATGGGCATCTAAATGGCAGATGAGATTTATTAGAAATAAATGTAAAGTTATGCATCTGGGAAGGAAAAATAGCCATGCAATTTAAAATCTTAATAGAGTAAATCTAGGGGTATCAGATATTGAGGGATTTGGGTGTGCTTGTGGGCAACCACCTAGGTAACAGTGCTCAAAGCCAAGCAGCAGCTGCAAAGGCAAATAAAATATTAGCATGTATTAAGAAGGGTATAGAAGCAAGGGAAGCAAATATAATTCTGCCACTATACATATCTCTAGTACACCCTCATTTGGAATATGAAGTAAAATTTTAGGCACCACTTCATAAAAATGACATTTTAGAGCTGGAAAAGGTGCAGAGATGGGCAACAAAACTAATAAAGGGAATGGAGGGGCTAACTTATAAAGAAAAGACTAACCAAATTAATCTTATTTTCTCTAGAAAAAAGGCGTCTATTAGGAGATATGAATACCCTATATAAATACATCCAGGTTAAAGATAAAGGTTTGTCAAATAAGCTTTTTGTGCCACATTTTTTAATTTGAGATTTGCATCTTGCTGATGGATTTCAGCTGACAAGAGGACATCCTTTGAGGTTGGAAGTAAAAAGATTCCACCTTGAAGAAAGAAAAGGGTTCTACACAGTAAGAGTGGTTTATCTGTGGAATTCTCTACCAGAGGAGGTGGTGACTGCGGATTCGATAGATAACTTTAAAAGGGGAATGGATTTATTTTTTATTAAAAAGGGAACTCAGGGTTATCCTGGATAATTAGAGAGAGAGTATTGATCCAGGGAGGAATCTTGTAAAAACATAGTCTCAATTTTGGAGTATTATAAAACAGCATTACATTGTGAGTGGTTTAATATCATATTAAAACTGGAAATGTCACTGTGTGGGTAGTTGAAATCACTGGATATTAGAATCATGTGGCGTATAAGCTCCATGTGGCATATAAGCTCCACAATATCAGTGAGTGACGGTTGTATGCCTGAACCACGTCACATATTGATTGATTTTTTGCAGATAACTATTTTTGTGTTTTTATTAAAATATAAAAATTTCACATATCCCTAAAATGCATGCAATACATTGATGATTAACTGATCAATTTCACTACTGTACCCGTTTCTGAGTTATGGTCATTTAATTATACACATATTTCACTCTTAATCTATTTCTTGACTTATAAGATGCACCCGCATATAAGCCGCACCTGTAAAATTCAAGGGGAAAAAAATAGAAAAAAGATAGTACTTAAATATAAGCCGCACCCTTAAAATTGGAGAGACTAAGACTAAGGCTAAGTCCAAGTGATCAGCGATTGTAAGAAACAGGCTTTCTAAATAGTACTGTAACTTCTTTAGCAGGTTACAGGCCTTAAAATCAATACAACCGTAAATCGCTATTCAATTGCTACGATACCGCAGTCTCAAGCATGCAAATCGCCACCCTGTACTCGCAAATCGACAGTAATTTTTTTACAGTCGCGAATATAAGCCGCACACGTAAATCGCAAACTCAAAAATGGCAAAAAAGGTGCGGCTTATATTCGGACCAATTCACACAGAAATCCAACACTTACCGTAGTAAGTGTTGGATTTCTGTGGATTGCTAACTGATTACTGAAGGATCCAATTACAAGTCATTCCATCCTGTCAAATGATGGTTTTTAACAAGATAATTAGATTCCTTTTGGACTATCATAATACCTAGAACTCCATTCAGGTGCAAGCCCATAACTACCTTCATACAGGCCGCATGTCTGCGGGTTAGAAATTTGTTACAATCACGGCTGTATCCAATTAGCTCAAGCCTAAAACCGTAAACCATGAACCCATAAGTAGAAATTCAGGGCATGATCATGATCAATTAAGCAAGCCTGTACGTTACAATTTAGACAGAGCCAATAGTAACTGAGGCTGTCATCATGACGTCAGTAAAACATGGAGTTTAAACTACAATCAATTAGTGTTTAGAAGTCCGATCTGCAGTTGATTATTGAAATCAATAAATTAACTGGTCTAGTCTATGTGGGTGGCCTGATCTGTATTAACTCCTTGATCCCTGGGATCAATATAACACAAAAATAAAATGTAAAGCAAAAACATTTTTAATGCAGATTTGCGAGCTTGAGACTGTTGTGCCTTTCATTGCTTTCCCCGTCGTTTAAAGTACAGTAGTGTGTTTATATTTGCTTTTACAGTGCTACTAACAGGTGTTTTAACCTAGTACTTGCAGAATTGTTTGTTAATTTGACATTTACAGTTTTGAAGGAAATTGCGGGCTTGTTGAATTGTTGTAATTGAATGTGGATTAGCATTGGTATCATTTGCGGGCTTGAAACATCAAAGGAGTAGATAGAACGGAGTTAACTTTTTTTTACAACTGCAGTGTTTTGAGCCTGTAACTCGCAAATGGAATGCGAGTTGCAAAATGTTGCCAATTAAATATCAGTAACTTTTACGGGCTACATTATAGGCTCCAGCAATTACAATTTGGCCAATTGAATAGGGGCCCTAATAGTAAGAGTAAGCTGATAAATATTCACAAATATTTATTGTAGGTTGATTTACAAACATTTTGATAATTAGTTATATTGATATGCTATGATAAAATCCAGGCTATGGTGATAGTAGCTTTGATTGATTTTTTGCAGATAACTATTTTTGTGTTTTTATTAAAATATAAAAATTTCACATATCCCAAAAATGCATGCAATACATTGATGATTAACTGATCAATTTCACTACTGTACCCGTTTCTGAGTTATGGTCATTTAACTATACACATATTTCACTCTTAATCTATTTCTTCCAACTGGAAAAAGTATTATGAATTATGTTGCACATTATAGAATCTCTTGACCTAAATCATGTGTAATAGATGACAAATGGGTTGTATCTAATTTAAACAGTTTAGCATGTTTTATGGCAACATTTAAATATTGATATATTTTACAGATTATATATGCAGAAAAAAACATTTTAGAAGAAGCTGATGAAGGTAATATTACATTTTTTATTAATTATAATATTTTGTTCAATAATGTTGTTTATTATTAATATAGTTGTTGTATTGCGAGTTGTCGTCCCGTTGCAGGGGCAGGCATATCGAAGCGAGGGACGCAGTTGTGGGGGTGAAGGCTTGCGGGACTTAGCTGGAATGAGCGCTGAAGGCGATCTTTGCAGTGGTGTAGCTGAGCGCTCACCGCAAGGCCTGCAGGACTTAGCTGCATTGAGCGCCCAAGGCCATTGCGAGTCCCGTAGGCCGCAAAAATTCCGGACCTCGCAAAAATTACAAATTTAATGTCCAAACCACGAAAATCGAACAAACAACAAAAAATAAATAAAAATATGTCTCAAATTAACTTACACACTCACACACAGCACAGGGAGCCTGTGAGTGAGGTTGCAAGTGAATTTTAGTACACAGGGGGAGAGGCCGGAGGTGCTCAGAGGGGCTATTGCCTCTCATTGTGTGGCAAACGGCATTGCCATGGCTTAAAATGTTATTGCCGTAATTTTTTAATGGGCAAGTCGCTAGTACATATAATAAAGTGATCTGTCATGTCTATAAACATTGTGTGTAGCTTTTACAAGCTCAGACTATGATTACATTCTATATTGTATAATTTTATTCATACTGCCCTTATTTTGTTAAATTAAATAGTAATGGTATTCTGGTATTGTTGTCATCCATTTGTGTACATTTAGTTTTTTTTTGTAATTTATCATCTATCCTCCTCTCCTATTTTTAGATTAATTATATCAACTAGCTAGCATGTAACCAATTCTTTTACCTGAGGTTTTGAGTCTTGAATGCATTATGTATAACCCATAACTCTGCCTATCTTCCTCTTCTTTTTCTTTGCTGCCTCTCCTATATTTTCATAGCTGTTTCTTCTCTTTGTGCATGGGCCACTCTGTATCCCTCCTCCTGTCCTGGCTGTAACTATCATGTTGTAACTCTGCTATACCCATCCTGCCTTGGCCTGGCTTTATCCCTACTGCTTTGGTATGGCTGAACCCTCATGCCTTGGCCCGACTTTATACCTCCTGCCTTGGTCTAGCTGTATCTCTCATCTGTATTCTTTTTGTCTACCACTCACCTTATTGCTTCTAGGCACAAGCAATATCTCTGTATCTAGGAAATAAATAACAGACAAGATCATTTAGATAGTGCCCTTATTTTTGGTAAAAATCCCAGGGCACAAAAATATCACCAATAATTACACATAAGTCCAGAGTGCCAGCTTCACTATATCTTTATGTCTATGCTTGTTTTAAGAGATGACATGAGTCAAAGCATACATTTCTGCTTTCTTCAGTTCCACAAAGACTGTGCAAACCTCCAGTGTGGCAACCACAACATTTGAATATAAATCACCTGCCAGATAAAAATGGAATCTGTGTGAAATTTAGAGATGACAAATCACAGTTTAACCATCAGCAAGATGCAAATCTCAAATTAAAAAATGTGGTTGACTCCCAGTACAAAATTGTGCCTCATATAGACTTCACTCCTCACCCGTCTACAGGTAAGCAGGTTTTTCTTTTTTACTTGGAGCATATAATAATATTTAAAATGTTACATTTTTTTATGAAATAAATTGCATGATTATTAGCTATATAACAAAGCAACGATTAAAAGCTGTGTAAGCTATACATTACTGTGTATGGAATGTTTAATTTTGTCAGGCTTTCTCAATTTCTGATAGGTTGGAGCCTAAAACACTATTGTTATTTTATCTAGTAGAGAGGAAGGAGAAGGGAGTAGATATGGACAAGTGGGGTTTGTTACTTAATTTGTTATATAAATGCTTGTGGAATTTGTCACTCATCCCCTTACACTCCACATGCACAAAAGACAACACTTGTAAGGATAACTTCTATAGAAATGTAAATGTCCCTCTCTCACCCTTGGAATAATGGATGCCTGCAGGGATGAGCAGAGGCATCAAAATCAATTTCTTTCTTGTTTTATGTCTGGGTTTATGATAGTTTTCCTCTTAGACTCATTGTTTTAAACATTTTTTATGGTGATTTAAAATCTAATTTTATTAGTACTTAAGACTTAAGCTTTTTTATCTCTTTAGATGCAGAAAAAACTATTCAGAAGTGTCATTATCCTCAAAACACTGAAACCTTCAAGAATAAAGCTATAAATTCTGCAGATTTGCCTCAACGCATTCGACAAATAGCTAGCAAACAAAATCTGTGCAATGTTAAGGTAGCTATACAAGGTTCACAGAAGACCACTCATCCTCACTGTAATGATGATGGTATCAAGGGAGAAACTGTAATAACACAAGTCCCCTCCACCCAACAGGGGATAGACAAGACAGAAGATAACAAATATGAAGCAAATACATTTTTCAGAAAGGTGAGTATCTGTATATTACTCCTTATGCTGATGTATTTTGGGTAGCTGTTTCTTTCTCATTCTAATAAAACTAACTATTAAATGAGTGTACCAAGTATAAATATACCAATATAATAAGACATTTTCAGACTACAAGTAATGTGTGCTACGGTTGTGCAAATAATTATAATAATCAAATAATCAAAATTACTGATCTATAAGTGTATAATCTTATTGTGATAATTTGCCTTCTCAAGATTTCTATTTATAACAAAAATTAATTACTTTATGTCTGTGTATGTTATGCCAAATTGGCTAATTATCATGATTACTAACATTACAGTATATAATTAACTTGTATTTAGGAACAAAGCTACACTGCGTGGAGTGCTGATTTTCCATTGAGCCTGGGTAAATGTTCTGGTATAAAGTGGAATATGTTAGATAGAGACGACCGCACTTAACATTTTCATCCGTACTAGGGCAGTCATTAGAGATCCCCAAATAACACCGTCTTAAAATGTATATCTAATTTCTAAAAGTATTAGAAGTAAATACATTTCAAACATAAAAATCCAGTTGCAGCAATGTCATTCCATCCAGACTTGTACATTACATAGTTACATAGTAATTGAGGTTGAAAAAATACTTTTAGTTCAATCTTTTTAGATCTCCTCTGATCTGCAATTTGCAGATTAATTGATCCAGAGGAAGGCAAACAGAAAAAAAACTGTGAATCTTGCCAATGGTCTCAAAAGGGCAAAACATAAATTTCCTTCCTGACCCCAGATACTGGCGATCGGACTCCTCCCTGGATCAATACTCCCTCTCTAATTATCCAGGATAACCCTGAATGCCCTTAAAAATATATCCAATCCCTTTTTAA
Organism: Discoglossus pictus; assembly: GCA_027410445.1. Lineage (NCBI taxonomy): Eukaryota > Metazoa > Chordata > Amphibia > Anura > Alytidae > Discoglossus > Discoglossus pictus. The sequence goes on along the minus strand of CM050166.1, from coordinate 259,250,022 downwards.
CATTATCTACCGAATCCGCTGTCACCACCTCCTTTGGTAGAAAATTCCACAGTTTAACCACCCTTACTGTGAAGAACCCTTTTCTTTCTTTAAGGTAAAATCTTTTTACTTCTTACCTTAAAAGGATGCCCTCTTGTCAGTTGAAAACCTCTTGGCACAACAAGTTCAATTTGACAAAGCTTTATACTGAGCCTGGATGTATTTATAAAATATAATCATATCCCCTCTTAGACACCTTTTATCTAGAGAAAATAAGTTTAATTTTGTTAGTCTTACTTAGGTCCTCCATTCCCGTTATTAGTTTTGTTGCCTTCTCTGACTTTATCTTTCTCTAAAATGTCATTTTTCTGCAGCGGTGCCCAAAATTGTACTCCATATTCCAAAGGAGGGCGTACTAGGGATTTGTATAGTGGCAGAATTATATTTGCTTCCCTTGCTTCTATACACTTCTTAATACCTTCTAATATATTATTTGCCTTTGCAGCTGATGCTTGGCATTGAACACAGTTACCAAGGTGGTTGTCCACAAGCCTTCCCAAATTCCCTTCAATATCCGATACCCCTATATTTGCTCCATTTAGGTTATAAGCGCCATGGCCTTTTTTTCCTTTTCCCAAATGCATAACTTTTATATTTATATTTTTGTATACATTTATTCCTATTAATTCTCATCTGCCATTTAGTTGCCCATTTCTCTAATGTATGTAAATCCCTTTGGAGGGAAAGTACATAATTTTCTGATGTAATTACCTTGCATAACTTTGTGTCATCGTCATTTATAAATATGTTAAAACGGCGAAGACCTAATACTGAACCCGAGGAGCCCCACTTACCACATTAGTCCAATCTGAGTATGTTCCATTTACAACATCCCTTTGCTTACTGTCTTTTATCCAGCTCTCAATCCATGTGCATATATTTACTGCAATTCTCCTGTATCCCTTAGTTTGTTAAATAGTCTCCCATGTGGCACTGTTTCAAAAGCCTTTGCAAAATCCCCAAAAAACTACATCCATTGAGTTGCCTTAATCCAAGTTCCTACTTACCACCTCATAGAAACTAATTAGATTTGTTTGACATGACCTATCCTTCTTAAATCCATGTTTTCCTAATTATAATCCTGTTCAAATAGACATATTCTTGTATGTTATCCCTTATTAACCCTTCTAAAAGCTTCCCCACTACAGAAGCAAGACTCACTGGTCTATAATTCCCCAGATTTGCTCTTACTCCTTCTTAAACAAAGGTATCACCTCTGCTTTTCCCTCCTCCTCTTTTACCATTGCCCCTATTTTTCCTAACTAGCAATGACAGATAAACAGTCCAGTCATGAGATTCATCCCACCACGTTTCGGTAATGCCTATTACATCCCATTTTTCATTAATTGCAAAAAATTCTAACTCTACCATTTTTCCTGGCAATCTTCTTGCATTAGCAAGCATACATAGGTTAAGTTACAGGCAATGACAAGTTAAAGAATCACACATTGCAAGAGCTTGGAATCCAGTGTCCATAGCGCTTTCACTAAAGCACCGCGCAGGATTGAAACTCGCAGACTTACAATCTATGAGTTTGTAGTTTTGTGGCCACTGCCACTATACTTGAGTTACTTTGTAATACCTCCCAATTGACTATACTACCCCTCCCCCCATCTCCTCCCCTATGTGTTGTTAATTCATCCCTTATACCCTCTACACTTTCAGCATTACTTATATCTAGTCCCTCCCCCCACCTACTAGTTTAAAAACTCCTCCAGCCTTTCTACCATCATATCCCCTAGCACAAAAGCTTCATTAAGGTGCAATCCATCCCTGCTGTAGAGATTGTACTGGAGTGAGAAGTCAGCCCAGTGCTCTAAAAACCCAAACCCCTCCTTAGTGCACCACATCTTTAGCTATGCATTAACCTCCCTAAGCCCCTTCTGCCTCCCTGGGCTAGCACATGGCACTGGTAGTATCTCAGAAAATACTACCTTGGAGGTCCTTGCCTTCAGCTTATTACCTAGTTCTTTAAAATCATTCTTTAGGAGACTCCATCTTCCACTAACTTTGTCATTGGTACCAATATGTACCAAGACCGCTGGTTCATTTCCAGCCCCTCCCAATAATTTGTCTACCCGATCCACAACATGCCGAACCCGAGCACCTGGGAGACAGCAAACTGTTCGATTGCTGGGATCTGGGTGACAAATAACCCTGTCTACCTTCCTAAGATAGAGTTTTCTACCACCAAAACCTGTCTTTTGCTCTGCCTATTCTGCCCTCCCATTCCTCCAGTAGAACTGTTCTCCCGGCTGTTAGAGGGAACAGCTCTATCTGGCATTGCCATTCCTGAATGGACATCTGCAACAGTTTCACTCAATCTGGCAAATGTGTTGGTGTTTGCCAACTCAGAACTGGCCTGCCTCCTCCATTTCCCCCTGCTTCGCTTTCTAACTGTAACCCAGCTACATCCCTGGTCATCCTCACTAGCCCAAGCTCCACCCTCCAGGCCCAGCTAAACTGTGTTCAGTGAGCACCAACTCCCTTTCCAGTGGAGCAATATCACTAAGTGCTGCAATTCTCCTCTCCAGTTCTCCAATTTGAGCTTCCAGAGAGGCAACATGCTCACACCTGTCCCAGTGGTATGGACCCTGGATTTGTACACTAACTAGATTTTAGAAAGCAATTAAAGGCATATCTAAGTTTCCTGGATCATGAATGCATCTGATAGAGGAGAATTAGGAAAAATACTATAATAAACATTAACAAACTCACCCTGATTATTGCTCAATCTCTTGAGTTTGCAAGCAGCAGCTTTTGTTAGTTAACACCCTTTAAAATCCCTGTTAAATTAACCATAACATTCATAATTCATTTTTGCCAATCACAGTCAGCTAATACATTTTAATACAATGAAGCAATCAGTGATGGCAGATCAAAAACTGATCTGCAGATATCTGCACTGAGCTGCTGCTGGCTTGAAGCTTAGTAACGGTTAAAATCTGTACCCGAATGCAGTGTTTCTATTGGGAGGTTTACTTTGCCTATGTAAGCAGTTCTGGGGTGTAGGAAACAAGTTTTATTTTTAAATAAAATAAATCTGTATGTGTATAGAATGACTCAATGTAATGTGTGTGCCTGATATAAGCAGCATGTGTTAGATTAGATAAAGGGATAAACAGGTAAACTTAGATATACCTTTAAGTAGATAGAGCTTGTTAAGATTAATGATGTACACAAATGTCGTAGACACAAATATTGTAGACACTCTTGTGTCAGCATGAATATTATTTAATTAACCTTCTTTCAGTTCTTCTGTTTTCAGTACTCTCTGCCCCAGAGTGTAATTAAAAGTATGTAAGTGCCATAAAAATATGTATATGTTCTGTCAATATAGCCTTCTGTATATGTAGATCTCTGCTTTGTGTCTATTATTTTATAGCTTTAATTGAGATTTTAGGGATGAGGAACCAAAAGAAACAGTCTTTAATAAGGAGTTTAAGCTAATGTGGTCTAATGTGGTAAGTGGGGTTCCTCAGGGTTCAGTATTAGGTCCCCTCCTTTTTAACATATTTATTAATGACTTGGAAGTGGGATTGGAGTGTGGTGTCTCCGTTTTTGCTGATGACACAAGTTGTGCAAGGTAATTAAATCAGATAATGATGTGCTTTCCCTCCAAAGGGATTTACATAAAACTGAGGAACTCAGGCATCTAAATGGCAGATGAGATTTAATACGAATGAACGTAAAGTTATGCATCTGGGAAGGAAAAATAGCCATGCAATTTATAATCTTAAAGGGGCTAATCTAGGGGTATCAAATACTGAAAGATCAGAGATCCAAAAAGGAGGAACTTGATGAACTAACCTAAATTACTGTGTAACTATGTAAATTAAACTTATTTTCTCTAGAAAAAAGGCGTCTAAGAGGGGATGTGATTACCTTATATAAATATATCCAGGGTCAATACAAGACTTTTTTCAAGGGAACTTTTTGTGCCAAGAGGTTTTCAACTGACAAGGGGACATCCTTTGAGATTAGATGTAAAAAGACTTCAGCTTAAAGAAAGAAAATGGTTCTTCACAGTAAGGGTGGTTAATCTGTGGAATTCTCTACCAAAGGAGGCAGTGACAGTGGATTCAATAGATAACTTTAAAAAGGGATTGAATATATTTTTAAATAAAAAGGGCATTAAGGGCTGTCGTAGATAAATAGAGGGGGAGTATTGATCCAGGGATGAATCTAATCGCCAGTATCTGGGGTCAGGAAGGAATTTTCAATTTATTTCCCTGTTGATTCAATTGGCCATGTTTCGCTGTTTTTTTTTGTTTTTTTCTGTTTGCCTTCCCCTGGATCAATTGACAATAAATCCGCGTATCGCAGATCAGAGGAGATCTAAAAAGGTTGAACTTGATGGACCAAAGTCTTTTTACAACACCAATTACTATGTAACTATGTAGCTAATAAGCTAATTTTGTGAAACATTTTCTGTTTTTCTAAAAAAATATATGTTTGGTAGCCTGTATATCTATAAGTGTACTGTTTGTATTGTAGATTTTCTGTGATAAACTGCATAATGTGTCTTTTTAGATGCCCCTTATCAAAGAAGATGAATCACCTGAGCAATTTGATTCCACTGCTATGGAGTACCTTTTGGATCTAGTGGATAAATACTGGACTGGTCCTAAATCTTTACACACTAATGAGACATTCCTCTGTAAGTTGTTTTGAGTTGTTGTTGACATACAAATATGTTTGTATATAACAAAGATAATAAATATATGTTGATGCAAGGCATTATTAACAGCTTTTTAGATAGATGAATATATGATGTTTAAATAGATGAAAATATGGTTGAGTGTACTGCAAAATGGTTTGACACCACTACCTGTAGTGGACACTACTTTGTGAAATTTCATTGACCAGAGATTGGGTATTGCTTGGTTTACAGAAATGTGAGATTCAAGTGAGACTGACAAAAGGACAGATTGTCTTCCTTACAAGAACATCTCCTTTGGGCCATACAAAGGAGATGTTCTGTAAGGAAGACAACCTGTGCTTATAAAGCAAACTGTACAGGATTTTACAGATGTATTCAAGATAACTGGAGACCTGACAGTGGTGGGGTTTCAACTTTTAGTAGCCTAAAACTAGATAACTAGAGCTGTTGTGGGTGTTGAGCTCAGCTTTATTTTAATTTTTTTGCTTTATCAGCTAGCATATCAAGATTGTCCAAAATAAGAGGAGTAGGACACAATGCAGTCCTCCAGTACTTACTCCACACCCCCAAAATGTAGTCTCCTTAAGGACTAGAGCATAACCTAGACATGGGCTCCATAATTACTGTGCCTACTGAGATCAGTAGCTTCCCATTGATCAAGGGCAATTATGACTGAAACATATATCTGGGGTCAATGGTAGCCAGATATTTTGATTCTGCCATGCCCTTAGGAGTAAAAACTAAGAAAGTGAAGAAGTTAAAACAAAAACAATATCTTCATTAACCTCTACCCAATGTTTCAACTCCTATGAATAATTATAAAAACATTTTAAATGCTTGTTGATGTTCTATACTCAAGAAAACTAGATGCAAATTCTGATTTATTGCACTGTGTGCAGCGCTTATACTGTATATACTGTGTATACTCCATCACATTAACATAATTGATATTGGTATTAGTGTAAGTAAAAGCAATGATAGATAAAATATTGTTTATAGTTAATACTTAATATAGTTAATTTTTTCTCAACCAGAAGCCCTGGTGAACAAATTATAGAAATAGTATTAAGTGTGGCCTCTCACGTAAAATGTATGGCTGCTGCATTGATTAATATGTAATATATCATTACAGGCCAGGCTAAGCATGTTGTGTTTTTAATGCATCACCATTCTCCAAATGATCACAAAAAGATATCTGCAGCACTGGAAGACAAAATGCATTTCTTTGCTTTGGAAAATAAATATGTTCATACTCAACTGTCTCAATGTGAGGAGGAGAATAATTCCAAAATACAAAGTATTGAATTACAATTAAACAGTGCAGAAATGGATATGGTAAGCCTTTTTACTAATTTAATTTGAAGTATTGGTATAATTAATAAACATATTGAAAGCATACAAAGAGGCAAGGCACATAACACAATTTAAGTGTATGATATATAATGCTATTTCTAGAAACTGTAATTAAATGTAATTTGCTGATTTTTTTAAGTGAGGGCAGGTCATATGCAATTTTCAGTTTATTTTTTCTATTTTTTTTTTTTTTTTCCACATATATTTTGCTAGGTGAGATGAATAATGCTGTTAGCTGAAATATGCAAACAGTCTCAGACAGGGTAGCATGACTATAGCGCACCTGAGGAATGCGCAACGACAATTGCGCGACAATACATGCGCTTGCACACACAAACGCGCTGGTGCACGTTGCTGTCGGGTGCGCTACAGGCTGAATCCGGACTCAGACTGTTGGGCATATGGAGTGTCAGCTCCTGTGGTCCTCCGGTGCGCTATAATCAGGGTGCCTCTTTTCAGTTAGTCATATATTATGTGTGAGACTTGTACAGGCTGCAAGAGGTAAATAGGTCATCCAGTGCAGGATTTTAGTTGTGCTGTGTAAGTGTGTATGAGTGCAGTGGTGGTTCTTTAAGAGCTCCCCTACCAAGAGACTCACCCTCAGTGAGATCTACCGGCCAGATTCTCCTTCTTTCGAGGATCTTACCAGGGCTGGAAAAACTCTGTGCGCCACAACCTGTCACTTAATAGACATGATGACAAACTCTATGACTGGTGGCTATGATGGCTTGAGTGGTGGCCACCATGTCCCACACATGTCCCCTAATCCTGGCTCCACATACATGGCCAGCTGCCCTGTGTCCTTTAGTGGTGACTATGGCCCTGAAGCAGCAGTAGCCCTGCGCCAACTGTGCATTAGAAATAGGCTGCGTGTGCGAGGGCAAACCTTTGGTTTATTTGTGTAAAGAGCTACTGTAGATGCGTAATGTTGTTAGTTGCAAGTTAGGGTTGTAAAATAGCATTGTTTGCCTATGTGCTACACGGTTCGCGAGCATTTGCCGTCCTTTGTAATAGTGTATATTGTACCTCGTACGTTTTTTTCTCGCTTAGCTGATGCTCGAGTGCTGAAACTCGGGAAACTCAACTTAAATTCGTGTTCCACCTCACTCCCAGACGTCCTGGCTGTTCCCCCGTACTGTGTGTGATATTTTTGTTGTTTTTTTTTGTGTGTTTTTTGCCTTGCACGGTTTGCTAGTTAACTTTGTATTTTTCCTATCTTGTTTTTTATTTTCTAAGTCCCGCGTCTCGTATTTTTTATTTTTTTTTCGAAGTCCTGCGTTCGTCAACTGCTTGCAACCTAAGGCGATCCCGCGTTTCCTAAGTGTTTGGAAGCTAAGTCCTGTGTGTTTGAATGTGTGATCGGCTCACCTCACAGGAGCACCTTTGGCATTCCTTTCTGGCTAAGTCCTGCGTGTTTTCTTACCTCCAATGCTCGCTTCGCGATGTTCGCAGGCAATGAGCGCTCTTAGCCCAAGTGCGATTTTTAGTGCCTTAACGTCTCGCCTTGCTACGCAAAGCGTGACAACGTCTCGTAGTTCGACAATTATATGTGATTATTGTCAGTGGCCAAGAAAAGCAGCATTCCAAGATTAGATGCATTAATAGGCATGTTAGATGCATTGCTTGGTATGTCAGACCAATAGAATTATTCAATGCCTCTCCCTGCACAATGCTCCTCATTGAATTGTTTCTTTTGCACAGTGACTGTCATACAAATTACAACAGACTAGTATGCAGGGACTCCTTTAGAAGATATCCTCCTGGGCAGCTTCTGTCCCTTTCCAGATACACTCAGTGTAGAAGAGTGATGAGAAGCAGATATGCTATAGGTTGAAACACTAACATTCACATGTAGGTTTTAAAAGCTACATTTAATTTTCTTTGTCAAGTACTATTTTTATTTGTATTTTAATTGTGCCTTAGCTGCACCTCACTAATGAGGCCTAAACGTGTCTGGGGTTTGCTGTTTCTCCTGTTCAGGGTAGAATTGCCTGGAATTTCGGGGCTGGGTCATATAAATACTACAGGATATTTCTCCCTGTGAAGGGCACAAGTGAGCCAAAAGAGTAGGTAGATTAGGTAACCAGACCTATAGGACCTACCTACTTCAGGTATTGTCCATTCTCAGATTGATCACCTCTAATTTTGTTGTTGTGCTGTATTTTAATTGGTGCAGCATAGTTTTGTTAAACATTTATAAGTATGTTTTGTCCCTTTAGGATGTTCAAAAAAAACAGATGGATATTGTATTACAAGAGAATGATAAACTGAAACATATACATCTGAAAACAGAAGAGAGGAACAGATTTATACCAGATTCTTCAGATCGAAATATGCACAGTAAGATTTAAATGTTTGTTCAGAACTGGAATAAGATAACTGGAGACCTTTTTGATCAACTTAAACAAAACATAAAACAATTACTTTGAGCTGCAGCTGTTAAATGTGGAAGCAATTATTTTATGAGTTATTGTAATTTTTAAGTTTCACTCTGCTCGCATTTAGGGGACTGCCTTGCTGGCCTCTCACGCTTCTTCTATCAGACTGGGTAACAAGCTTGCAATTGAATAAGTCCCATGGTCATGTGGTATTTGGATTCTATTCTAGAAAACGCACTAAATGTAGAGTACTGTGAATAGTTCTGGAGAAAATAATGGTTGCTGGTTCAAAAAAAGTAGAGGAAAGTAGAGGAAAGATGGAAGAGAATAAGTTGCAGTAAAATAAACAAGAGGAGCATTTACATTAAAAAGGCACATACTGAAAAAACAATCCATTTTAAATAGTTCTCTGATAACAGTGAACTAATTAGTAATTTTGTTTATTTTAGTGGTTGTGATGTTAAACAGGAAGACTCATATGTGTTCAAAAACATTGTGGCCTCTCTGTATTTTTTGGCGTAAGATTTTCTTATAGGGCCACTGCAGTGTTCCAGCTTTCATACCTTTAGTAGTAAAGATCGATATAAACAAATTATTTTGATCACAAAAAAGTGCTAAGTGCTCCATATTCTGCCACAGTATCAAAAAGATGGAAGGAGCTCCAGCCTAAAGATCAATGGGACGGTAGCTATTTTCACTGTGAGTTTTCGCACATAATGTTTTTGATCAATATAACTTGAGAAGTTATTTACACTGATCTCTACTACTTAAAGCATTTAGATCATTATTACCATGTAATAGAGTAATTTGTTGCAATGATGGAGTGGGATAATATATTCTGAGTTACAAAGCCTGTAAATACTGTAAATATTGTTTGAATAAAGTTTTTCAGTTTGTCAACTATAAAGCTATAATATATGTGTGTGCTAGATTTCGAAGATGAAGGGGTTAGAGGTGAAGCCATGTTTTTTGGTAGGATACAGTCTTCATTTTCTTAATTGCAAGCAAACATATGATTCCATACATTTATTCTCACTCAAACTAGCACAAATTCATGCATGCTATATCAAACCCATTCTCCCAACAATAGCTGAAAACTGTCATGACACTTTAAGGCTCATCAAGGTTAAAGGACCACAAAAGTTAACATTTATAAGTGTTGTATAATGGCACAGTAATAAGTATCCTATTTTAAAGATTTCCCTCTCCCCTGTGACTTTTTTCTCACCCTCCCCTGTGTCTCCTTTCTCCCCCCTCTCCCTTCCCTTTGTCTCCTTTCTCCCCCCTCTCCCTCCCCATGTCTCCTTTCTGCCTCCCTCTCCCTCCCCTGTGTCTCCTTTCTGCCTCCCTCTCCCTCCCCTGTGTCTCCTTTCTGCCTTCCTCCCCGTGTCTCCTTTCTGCCTCCCTCTCCATCACCTGTGTCTCCTTTCTGCCTCCCTCTCCCTCCCCTGTGTCTCCTTTCTGCCTCCCTCCCCTGTGTCTCCTTTCTGCCTTCCTCCCCGTGTCTCCTTTCTGACTCACTCTCCGTCACCTGTGTCTCCTTTCTCCCTCCCGCTCCCTTTACGCCACTCATTGCGCATGCGCAACTCACGAGTTTTAGTTGTAGTAATTGCTAGTTTGTCGTAAGTTTTAACATAGCGTTACCGACAAACTCGCAATTACCACAACTATTATATGTGATGTGTGTGTATACAAAAATGTGTATGTGTACAGAATTTTTCACATAATTATTATTCACATAAACAAAAAACACAAGACAACAGAACCTCATAGTGACATATGCTTTATTATATAACCTAAAATATTTGATTAATTAATAAACTGTCATGACACTTTAAGGTGCATCAAGGTTAAAGGACCACAAAAGTTGCCTTATGTGCTCTGCGCAATCAGTTAGAGGGTGGATAATCATGTGGAAAATGTGTTTAACTGTAACACATTGTATTAGGAGTTTACACTACATTTATAAGTGTAGTATAATGGCACAGTAATAAGTATCCTGTTTTAAAGATTTTTTTTTAAATTGCTAAGTCATGGGTTCAATACCCCTGCCTTACACTTTAAATGTACATATTTATTTATATATGTATATATATATATATATATATATATATATATATATATATATATATATATCAGGCATATGAGTGTTAATAAATACATTAGTTAATTTAAAAAGTGAAAGTCATTGATTTAGAACCAATGACTTACTAATGAAAGCATTTTATGAAACTTACTTTACCCTAGACCAACACACTCTGCTTTAAAAACTAGTAGGTTATTTTTTGAACTATATATATATATTGAATTATTAAGGTATATGTGTACTAGCGACTTGCCCATCAAAAATGACGGCAATAAAATTTGAAGCCTGGCAATGCTGTTTGCCACACATTGTGAGGCTCTCCCCCCCTCTCACTTGCTGGCCTTGTGATGAGTGCCTTTGGTGCTTATTGCGAGCCACTCCCCCCCCCCCCCCCTACTTTACGATCCTTGCGATGTGCGCCTTCTGCACGCATACGCAAGTCCGTATCTTTGTCACTCATGGTGGGCCTTGCAATAAGCGTGTTTGGTGCTCATTCCGAGCCTCTACCCACCCCTGTGTCTCTCTCCCTCCCCTGTGTCTCTTCCAGCCCTCTCCCTCCTCTCCCTCCCTTGTGTCTACTTTCCCCCGATCTCCTTCCCTCTCCTGTGTTTCCTTCCCCCATCACCCTCCCCTGTGTCTCTTTCCCCCCTCCCTCATGTCTCCTCCCCCTCTCCCTCCTCCATGTCTCCTTCCTCCATCTCCCTCCACAGTGTCTCCTTCCCCCCCTCCATCCCGTGTTTCTCCCCCTTGGTCTCCTTTCTCCCCCTTCCTCCTGTGTCTCCTCCCCCCTCTCCCTTCATTGTGTCTCTTCCCCCTCACACTCCCCCGTGTCTCCTTTCCCCCATCTCCCTCCCCTGTGTCTCATTTCTCCCTCACCTGTGTCTCTCCCCTCTCTCCCATCTGTCTCCTTCCCCCCCATCTCCCTCTGCTGTTTCTCTTCCCCCCACCTCCCTCATCTGTGTCTCCTTTCTCCTCCCCTATTTCTCTTTCCCCCCTTCCTCCCCTGTGTCTCTTTCCCCCTTCATCCCCTGTGTCTTTCACCCGCTTCCTCCCGTGTCTCCTTCCTCCTCCCTCCCGTGTCTCTTCCCCCAGCTCTCCCTCTCCTGTGTTTCTCCCCCTATCTCTCCCCTGTGTCTCCTTTCTCCCCCCTCTCCCTCCCCTGTGTCTCTTTTCTGCCTCCCTTTCCCTCCCCGGTGTCTCCTTTCTGTCTCCCTTTCCCTCCCCGGTGTCTCCTTTCTGCCTTCCTCTCCCTCCCATGTGTCTCCTTTCCCCCCCTCTCACTCCCCAGTGTCTCCTTTCCCCCCTCTCACTCCCCAGTGTCTCTGTTCCCCCATCTCCCTCCCCTGTGTCTCATTTCTCCCTCCCATGTGTCTCCTTCCCTCCCATCTACCTCCACTGTGGCTCCTCCCCTCCCATCTACCTCCACTGTGTTTCCTTCCCCATCTCCCTCCCTGTGTCTCCTTTTTGCCTCCCTTTCCCTCCCCTGTGTCTCCTTTCTGCCTCCCTCCCTTCTGTCTCCTTTCTGCCTCCCTCTCCCTCCCCTGTGTCTCTTTTCTCCCCCTCTCCCTCCCTGTGTCTCCTTTCCGCCTCCCTTTCCCTCCTGTGTCTCCTTTTTTCTCTGTCTCCCTCCCCTGTGTCTTCTTTCTGCTTCCCTCTCCCTCCCCTGTGTCTCCTTTCTCCCCCTCTCCCTCCCCGTGTCTCCTTTCTGCCTCCCTTTCCCTCCCGTGTCTCCTTTTTTCCTCCCTCTCCCTCCCCTGTGTCTCCTTTCTCCCCCTCTCCCTCCCCGTGTCTCCTTTCTGCCTCCCTTTCCCTCCTGTTTCCTTTTTTCCTCCCTCTCCCTCCCCTGTGTCTTCTTTCTGCCTTCCTCTCGCTCCACTGTGACCCTTTCCCCCCCACCCTCCCTCCCCTGTTTCTCCTTTCTCCCTTCCGCTCCCGGCGTGCATGCCGCGCATTGCTCATGTTCGCCCCTGGCGCAACGCGCATGCGCTACCGATGCATTGCACAATGCAATGCGCATGGGTGGCTTGCGCCGCTCATTCCTCATGCGCAACTCGCAACTTGCGAGTTTTAGTTGTAGTAATTGCGAGTTTGAAGGAAATTTTAACATACCGTTACCGACAAACTCGCAATTACCACAACTATTTTATGTGGTGTGTGTGTGTATACAAAAATGTGTATGTATACAGAATTTTTCACATAATTATTATTCACATAGACAAAAAACACGAGACAACAGTACCTCATAGTGACATATGCTTTATTATATAACCTAAAAAAATTGGTCTTTCAAACTGTGAAGAAATATTAGTCTTTAGGTGGAATCGAACCCAGGAACTTTAGATCCACAGGCAGCTGCTGAGATATTGCTTTTGCTGCTAGAAAACCAAGTAGTTACTATGAGTCAATCACTGCCTGATTCAATCACTGAAAGCTTCTACACCTAAATCTAATTAATTCATAATTTTCCCAAGCAGTATAGAGCTCATTACTCATACAGTCACAGTTAACTCACTGAAACAGCCAGACTTCACTGCACCAATTTTCAAAATTAAAACAGTTTTTTTACTATGCTTTTTCATCCTCTATCTAACACTGCAGAGCATATAAAGGGGACTTTTGTGGTCCTTTAGATTTAGGCTAATAGGGCATACATTAAAGTTATGAATAATTATTAGAATTACCTCACATAGTTACATAGTAGTTAAGGATGAAAAAAGACTTTCAGTCCATCAAGTTCAACCTGTTAAGATCTCCTCTGATCTGCAATATGCGGATTAGTTATTAATTAATTTGTTGATTAAATAATTATTAATAGTATAGTATTGGAGGATGAACCTCCATCAAATTCAACCTTTTTAGATCTCTATTGATCTTTTTAATGTGGACTATTAATTATTAATTGTTAATTGATCCAGAGGAAGGCAAACAGAAAAAAAAATCCCATTCAAACTTTGCCAATTGTCTCATAAGAGGAAAAAAAAAGCAAAATTCCTTCCTGACCCCAGAAACTGGTGATCAAATTTCTCCCTAGACCAATATTCCTTCGCTAGTTATCTAGGATAGCCTTGAATGCCCTCTTTATTCAAAAATATATCTAACCCCTTTTTGAAGTTGTCTATCGAATTCGCTGTTACCACCTCCTTTGGTAGAGAATTCCACAGTTTAACCACCCTAACTGTGAAGAACCCTTTTCTTTGCTTAAGGTGAAATCTTTTTTACTCTAACCTCAAAGGGTGTCCTCTTGTCAGTTGAAAATCTTGCTACACAAAAGTTCACTTGACAAAGCCTTATATTGACCTTGAATATATTTAAATAAGTTAATCATATCCCCTCGTAGACGCCTTTTTTCTAGCGAAAATAAGTTTAATTTGGTTAGTCTTTCTTCATAACTTAGCCCCTCCATTCCCCTTATTAGTTTTGTAGCCCTTCTCTGTACTTTTTCCAGCTCTAAAATGTCTTTTTTACGAAGTGGTGCCCAAAATTGTACTCCATATTCCAAATGAGGACGTACTAGAGATTTGTATAGTGGCAGAATTATATCTTCTTCCCTGGCTTCTATACCCTTCCTAATACATGCTAATATTTTATTTGCCTTTGCAGCCGCTGCTTGGCTTTGAGCGCTGTTACCTAGGTGGTTGTCCACTAGTACTCCCAAATCCCTTTCAATATCTGATACCCCTAGATTTGCTCCATTAAGATTATAAATTGCATGGCTATTTTTCCTTCCCAAATGCATAACCTTGCATTTATTTGTATTAAATCTCATCTGCCATTTAGCCGCCCATTTCTCTAATTTACAGGGAAAGGTACATCATTATCTGATTTTATTACCTTGCACAACTTAGTGTCATCAGCAAAAATGGAGACACTACTTTCGAGTCCTACTTCTATGTCGTTAATAAATATGTTAAAAAGGAGAGGACCTAAGACTGAACCTTGAGGAACCCCACTTATCACATTAGACCAATCGGAGTATGTTCCATTCTCAACAACCCTTTGCTTCCCGTCTTTTAGCCAGTTCTCGATCCATGAGCAGATATTTACTGCAATTCCTGTATCCCTCAGTTTGCTCACTAGTCTTCCATGTGGCACTGTATCAAATGCCTTTGAAAAATCTAAGAAGACTACATCCACTGAGTTTCCCTGATCCAAGTTCCTACTAACCTCCTTATAAAAACTAATTAGATTGGTCTGACACGACCTATCCTTCATAAATCCGTGTTGACTGCTACCTATGATCTTGTTCAAATAGACATATTCTTGTATTCTGTCCCTTATTAACCCTTCTAAAAGCTTCCCAACTACCTATGTGATGCTCACTGGTCTATAATTCCCCGGATTTGCTCTAGATCCCTTCGTAAATATAGGTATCACCTCTGCTTTTCTCCAGTAATCCGGTAGAGACCCTGTAGTGAGTGAATCTTGAAAGATTAGATATAATGGTTTGGCTATTATTAACATTTATTTTCTCCAATCTCTTTTGGATTTCTTCCTCAATTATTTAGTGATGGTAGTGTAGCCCCATTATGTTGCGGTGTCCCAACCACTGGTACCTCCCTTGTGTATACTGACGAAAAGAACCTATTTAGCTCATCTGCCTTTTTTCTGGTCACTAATTATCAGATGACCTGTGTCACATTGTAATGTTCCTATAGCTTCCTTCCTGGCCTTCTTCCCATTAATATATATAAAAAATATTTTAGGGTTAGTCTTACTTTCAACTGACTTCTCATTTTCTATTTTAGCCAGTCTAATAGCTTTTTTGCAAGCCTTGTTGATTTCCTTATAGTCACATAAAGCTGCCTCTGTTCCCTCCTTCCTGTATAATTTAAATGCATGTTTTTTTTTCCTCATCATGATCTTTAAGTCATTGTTAAGCCACATGGGATGTGATTTACTCCTATTCATTTTATTTCCACATGGTACATGCCGATGAGTATGCTTATTTAGTAAGGATTTGAATGTTGTCCATTTATTTTCAGTATTTTTCCCTGTAAGTACTTTCCCCAGTCTATATGTAGTATTGCTGCCCGTAGCCCATTAAAGTTAGCCCTTTTAAAATTTAGAGTCTTTGTTGGCCCCTTACAACTCTGTTTTTTGTATTCAATCTCAAATGATACTGTGTTGTGATAACTGTTCCCCAAGGGTTCCCCTATTTTAACATTTGATATTATATAAATATTACTTATAATGACTAAATCCAAGATGGCCCCATTTCTAGTAGGTTCTTGTATTACCTGGGCCAGATAATGATCCCCGAGTGTACTCAAGAACCTGCTCCCCTTAGCTCAGCTGCTGGTCTCATCCAGTTTATTTCAGGGTAATTAAAGTCTCCCATTATTAGAACTTGCCCATGCTTAGCTGCATTTCCAATCTGTAACAATAATTGTATTTCCTCACTTTCAGCTATATTTGGGGGTTTATAGCATACTCCCACCAATATGCGTTTAGAATTAGCTCCTCCACTATTTAGCTCAACCCACAATGATTCAATGATGCCGTTAGTGCCAGCATAAATATCTTCTCTGACTATAGGCTTAAATTCAGGCTTAACATAAAGACAGATTCCTCCTCCTCTTTTACCATTTCCCCTATCTTTCCTAAATAGATTATAACCATCCAGATTAACAGTCCAGTCATGAGATTCATCCCACCATGTTTCAGTAATGCCTATTAAGCCCCATTTTTCTTGTACTGCTAATATTTCTAGCTCGTCCATTTTCCCAGGCAAACTTCTTGCGTTAGCAAGCATACACTTTATGTTGCTATGGCTCTGCCGTTGTGAAGTGCTTGCCACTGTATTTGAGGCCCCTATTAATACCTCCCTACTGTCTATTGTAACCCTCACCCTTTCTCCTCCCCCATGGGTTACTAATTCATCCATTTCCCTCTCTTCCCTATTTACCCCAATACTTCTATATAGTCCCTCCACCCCACCTACAAGTTTAACCCCCCCAGCCGTTCTACCATCCTATCCCCTAGCACAAAATCTCCCTCATCACTAAGGTGCAATCCATCCCTGCTATAGAGATTGTACCCAAGTGAGAAGTCAGCCCAGTGCTCTAAAAACCCAAAACCCTCTGCACTGCACCACTTTTTTAGCCACGCATTAACCTCCCTAAGCTCCTTCTGCCTCCCTAGGCTAGCACGTGGCACTGGTAGTATCTCAGAAAATACTACCTTGGAGGTCCTTGCTTTAAGCTTATTCCCTAGTTCTCTAAAATCATTCTTCACTAACTTTGTCATTGGTACCAATGTGTACCAAGACCGCCGTTTCATTACCAGCCCCTCCCAATAATTTATCCACCCGATCCAAAACATGCCGAACCCGAGCACCAGGGATCTGGGTGACAAATTACCCTGTCTACCTTCCTAATAATAGAGTCCCCTACCACCAAAACATGTCTGTTGCTCTGCCTATTCTGCCCTCCCTCTCCTCCAGTAGAACTGTTCTCCCGGCTGTTAGAGGGAACAGCTCTATCTGGCATTGCCATTCCTGAATGGACATCCCCAACAGTTTCACTCAATCTGGCAAATCTGTTGGTGTTTGCCAACTCAGAACTAGCCTGCCTCCTCCTGTTCTCCCTGATTCCCCTTCTAACTGTAACCCAGCTACCTCCCTGGACATCCTCACTAGCTCCAGCTTCTCCCTCCATGCTAGGCCCAGCTAAACTGTGCTCTGTGAGCACCACCTCCCTTTCCAGTGGAGCAAGTGACTAAGTGCTGCAATTCTCCTCTCCAGATCTTCAATTTGAGCTTCCAGAGAGGCAACATGCTTACACCTGTCACAGAGGTATGGACCCTGAATCATCTGTTCCAGTAGTGCATACATTTGGCAGGATGTACACTGAGTGAGGTTACCACTGGACTGACTCATGATTATCAGTTACAAAAATACAGTGAGAAAACAAATCAATGTATTTGTATAAAGATTGCTTTTCTACACCTTAATCCAAACAAAAAAAAAAATATATATATATATATATATATAAATACGTTTGTTTTCAGTTTTTTCTTATAATACCCCTTTTCTTTGGATTTCCTCCTTTTATTTAATCTCCTACACACTAACTACACTTACACTAGAAATGATTACAAGCTCCCAAGCTCGCACTTCCCTTGTTAAAATAGACCCCGCCTACTCTCCTGTACAATAATAAATGAGCACAGGATAGAAAACACTGCACTGCCTCACAGAACGAATTCAGCAGAACAAGACAAAATGCACACAGATATAATTCACACAGGCCAAGCCACACCCACTCTCACCTGTATCACTGATTACTGCAACAGACAGAAAACCGTGCACTGATTTACAGCGCGGATACAAACAGAACCTCACACAATGCACACAGATAAACCTTTACAAAGGCCAAGCCACACCCACTCTCACCTGTATCACTGATTACTGCAACAGACAGAAAACCGTGCACTGATTTACAGCGCGGATACAAACAGAACCTCACACAATGCACACAGATAAACCTTTACAAAGGCCAAGCCACACCCACTCTCACCTGTATCACTGATTACTGCAACAGACAGAAAACTGTGCACTGATTTACAGAGCGGATTCAAAAGTGACATTCTGTGGTATGAGAAGAGGCAAAGAGGCAACATGAATTCCCCCATAAAAACAGTAATACATCTTAACTTTATATAATTGAACTAATAAGACTTTCTCTATGCTAGATATGCCTTTTATGTGGGACAATGGCTTGGTTTATGGCGTTCCTTTATCCAGAAGGACCAAAGACTTGGATGGAAGTTGCCTATAATTCTGTAAATGAATGAAAATAATTAGTGTTCTTTCTTTGTAGATGTAAGAGCATTGGATTTACAAAGTCACAATCAGCATCTGCAGCTGGAAATTGATGCATTAAAATGTAAACTGCAATATTTTGACAAAATACAGAAACTTAGTGAAATGCTTCAAGAAGGTCATAGGTATGTAAATGTCTATTGCAAAATGTCCTAACCTGTGTTACATGGAGCCTTAAGGTTCAATTTTGTGCAACAAGTAAATTCCTTCAAGTGTTTTCTGTGTGGAAAGCTAAAGCTTTGATGTCCTGCAGAGGATCCTTTGTTTGGTGATGTTCAGTTAATTTTTACAGAGCCCAAAAAGGGTTCTATAGCTAAATACATTTGCCTAACATGTTCAATCTATTAGATTAGCGTTTCTCAAGCTATAACTCATGTAAACTAATGCAAATGCAGATTATTTTCAGTATATATACTTTTTTTAAGTTACATTAGTTAGTGGTATTTTTTATTTGATGCATTTTGTGAACTTTATTTTACATTTGATGCATTTTGTGAACTTTATTTTACAAAGACCCTTGGGTATGCATCATTTGGTTTATTTTTTAAGTTGATGTGTGAGCTGCATAATAAATTATACATATATGATTAAAAGAAGGACTTAGACATACAATGAAAGCTACCAACTGTATCAACCCTGATGCACTTAAGTATAGACAATTTTAGTCTCCTCAATATATTGTATGTGCAATTATCTTTTGCATAATAAAGTAGAATATCTAATATTTTACAGGTCTATTTCTGGTCTTTTTACAGGTCTTTAATTTCTTACAATGTGCACCTTATGCCAGAATTGAAAGACATGCACAAAAGACATAAGCTGAAGTAGATCAGCTATACTGGAACCTTAATAGTATGAAGAAAAAGCATACAGTTACCACAAACAGATACTGTGTTGCTTTTTTCAAGCAACTACATGCATCACATGTCTTATATGGAAACAACCTCCCTTTTACATTTTATTAAAAATAAAGTATTTTTATGGAACTTCTGAGTAATTTTACTACTGTAATGTTATTGTGTAACTAAGGTAAGGAGAGATTTGTGCAAGTCTCAGGTGTGGTGGTCTTTTATAATGCATTATTAAATTGGAATTCTACAGAAGCAGTTTTGGACAAACAGTCCTTTAGGATGTTTTGCAGTTTATTATTATGTTGATTCTGATATATTCTACTGTCAGATTATAATTTTTTGTCAGACGTTTTAGTGCCATCCGTATTCCATGGCTGCATTTACCAAAAACCTACTTTTATCTGTATATTTAATAAACCAGATAAAGAAGAAGAGGAAGACATGAGGAGAGGATTTAAAGAGTCAGTGTGCATGTTTTTCTTTTAATTTAAATCTGCAGCATAATCTCATTTTCAAATGCTGTCATGAAATATAGACCAGGAAAATAAATATACAGCAGGTAACAGTAATTGTTTTACTTCCACACTACTAATTTTGCATAAATCAATTCCTAATACCAATGTAATAAAAAAAAATATAAAATTTTACTTTTAACAATAGTAAATTGTTTGTCTGTCAAATAATACAAAAAACATAATTTGCAAATGTATTGTGCTCACAGTTTTGACAATTTTGGAAGGAATAGCAAAATTGAGCCTTCAAGCAGGGCTTTTCAATTTTCTTATGAACAAATAATTACCTTGTCCCCTCCCCTCAATCAATTTCCTGAATTAAGGGATTTCTAGATCTGGAAGGTCAGTGATTGTTATACAATGGCGCGTTCCATATAATTGTTAATCAAGATCTATGAGTAATTATTTCTCAATCCACTTGCTTCTAGCAATGCTTTTGCATTCTAAACTATTTTTCCTATTTTAAAGTGCAGTAACTGTATATATGTTCCTCCAATAACTAGCCATTTTCAAAATGTATAAAATATATAAAAACTTGGCCAACTGCCAGAGTTGTCAAAAGGACTAATAGGAAGTTCATTAGTACACAAGATCACATGAAACAGAGATAGCAACATAAAGGATAAGGTCATAACAAAAAAATGTAACCTATAGTAAAGAATCATTGCATACAAAAAGTAAAACATTTAACTGTTGTGTACATTTTCTTAAAGAAGATCTAATTTATTTACCAGGACAAAACATTCTGAGAAAGTAACAGAAAGATTTAGCTGAGAAAAAAATTAGGCTGTGGTAAAAACATAATTGCATATATAAGTGAAAAATGTAAAGTAACAGTAGTTCGGGTTTATCAGTCAAGTACAACCTCTTAAGATCTCCTCAGAGCTTTATATTTTGTGGGCACCCTGACCCCAGTGCGCAAACTCACAGACAAACGTGCGTGCCGACAACTGCACAGCAGAGAAGAGCGCGTCCAACAACTGCGCGCCACCCGCATACCTATAATTGACATCAAGTCCTTCCCACAATGCAGGACCCAGTGCCCCTCTGCCAGGGCTGGAGCGGAGGGGGGCAGAGACACACACACAGGCCATGTGGCATGGTGCAATGGGATGCAGGGTGGCGTGCTAATGTCGCGGTGCTGTCGGACGCGGGCATATGTATACGGTGCTCCACTATCGCGCGCGCCAAGGTCGTACTACCTATTTTGTGAATTGTCAATTGATCCATAAGAAAGCAAACAAAACACCCTTTTGAATTTCTGCCAGTTGTCTCATTAGGGGGGGAAATCTTTTATGACAATCTGATTGCACTCTGGATACATATCCTACCAATTCTAGCAAACTGACAAAACAATGTATACCCTTTTTAATCAGAAAAACATCTCTGTCACAATAGCGGTACCGGCACACTCTGAAACTCCCACTGATTAGGTGCACGTATCTGTTGGGTAGAACAGGATTCTCTGCAAAATATCACAAATGTCTTCTAAAGCAGCTCTCACGCTTGTAATTGTTGACCAGAAGAACATTTCATTGGGGAAGGGTAAACATTATGTAGGGGATTTGAGCAACAGGTCAGTCAAACATTAAACAGAACACTAACCACGCATATACATACCCAAAGTGAACCTCCCTCCTCCTTGCATCTCTCCCCTTGTCTACTAATTAACCAAGGCAGCAGGCCCAAGATGCAGATGTCAGCATGTGGCTGTGATGCACACATGCATCTTCCAGGTACACTAGCAGCCCTATTAAATGAGCTCAATGTGTAAAACCGTAGCCCGCAAGACTTACTGCTAATAAATAAAACCCGTTAAACAACCTGTCAATGACTTGCGCTGTAAGAGCGAGAAAAGGCTACGGGTCGTGAAAATTTGAACTGCGCACCTGCAAATACTTTCATCTGTCTAGCCTGTAACTGGTACGTTGCTAATCATGCTATTAAATTGCAACAAAATTCCATTCCCTTTGTTTTCTGTCTTTTAATCAGTTTTCTATCCATGTGCAGACATTTACTGGAATTCCTGTATACTTTATTTTCTACAATAGCACCCCATGTGGCACTATATCAAAAGCCTTTACAAAGTTCAAAAAGACTACATCAACTGCATTGATCTAAATTTCTACTTACTTCCTCACAGAAAACGAATTAGATTAGTTTGGCATGACTTATCCCTCATAAATCCACATTGACTCATACTTTTTATCTTGTTCACCCTTTTAAGAGCCTCTCCACTACTGAAATGAGGCTTTGTTGTTGTCTGATTCTCAGTGACCATATAGACGAAGCATGCCAGGCACATTTGTGTCTGGTTGTGCTCATCCATATGCTTTGCTTGGCAATGATACTGGAGCTGGGTTTCCAGTTCCTTACCCAGTGGACCTCAATTTGTGTGACCTCTCTGGTATGACCTGCCCATCTTGAGTGATCCTACATGGTATAGCTCACAGCTACAGTTCCAGATCCTGAAGGCTTACAGGTGAATAATTCCTTCAATTTGCTTATGGTACCTTTATTTAATGATGGAACAAATCTGTTCTTTGTCAAGTCTGTGAAGAATGAGTTTTGAAAAATTAGAAATAATAAATTGGCCATTACAGAACTCCTTTCCCTCAGCACCCTTGGATGTCAAGCATCAAGCTTTTTTTGTATTTCTTCCCGAGTTAACCAATTATTCTGTAAGGGCAATGCAATCCCACTTTGTTGCAATGTCTCTACAAACGTCACCTCACTAGTGTATACAGAATAATTAATTTATCATTATTGATCAGTCTGCGCATTTCACATTTTAAGCTTCTAATATTTGGTATAATAGCCTTTTTTTCATTTGTATATTTAAAAATGTTTTAGGGTGGGTTTTACTGTCCTTGGTATCTACTTTAATTTTATATTTTATCTCATCTAATAGTTTTTTTTTTTCTTTACAAGACTTATGTCTTGTTTCTTCCTGCATTTATAAAATATGTGCCTGCTTTTTTCCTTATCTTGCATTTTAATAGCAAAGACTGTGGGCCTCATTCAATTGATACATGCGTCCGTAATGGAGCCGTAAATTATTTTCCTATTCAATTGGCGTCTTTTTGCGGGCTCCGGAGGGGTTATGGGCTACGGCCTGTGATTCGTCGATTTGAATAGCACTGTAACTGGAGCGTGCGGCTAGCCTACATCACAGGACTTGCGGTCTGCGAATTGAATGAGGCCCTCTGTTCACAAATAGTTTGCCCGCTTAAGTTTAGTTATTCAAAAGACAACACAGAATAAAAAATGACTGCAGCAGTCCATAACTTTCAGAGGTAAATTGTAAGAGATCTGCAACTACAATGGGTCAGTTAAGCAGATCCAATGAAGGGAACTAGGCTCAGTTCAAATCTAATATAATAAACATTAAATATAAAATTTCTCCAATAGTAGTAGCCACTAAATTGTCTAATTAGATGAAGCCTTATTTCACTTGCAATATTTTTTGTGTGTGATTAGTACATTCTGTTTATGACGCCTACTTCACAATAAAAGCTTTATGATATAAAATTAAAATAGTTAATTTATCCCAGTTTTTGAAAATCTACAGTGAACCATCATAAATATATCCAGAGATATTTCTATTTTTAAGTGCTGTTGTGTACTGAAGGATGAATTGTGATGAACTACAATTGATGCATTCCCTATTAACTAGATGTAGTTATGTATCCATGTTTTTTTTTTCTGCTGATCTGCTTTTACAGGTGGTTAGAGACCTTGAAGGCAGAGCAATGAAAATATAGCAAATATGTCACTTCCTTCAACTGAACTAAAGGGAAATCTCAGGCACAACTACAGTGCCTTGCAAAAGTATTCACCCCCTTGACTTTTTACCTATTTTGTTACATTATAGCCTTAAGTTCAATGTTTTGTTAATCTGAATTTTATGTGATGGATCAGAACACAATAGTCTAAGTTGGTGAAGTGAAAAGAGAAAAATATATACATAAAACTAATTTTTAGAAATAGAAAACAGAAAATTGTCATTGTGTGTATGTATTCACCCCCTTTGCTATGAAGCCCATAAAAAGCCCATAATTGTGCAGCCAATTACATTAGTGAAATGATGTCCACCTGTGTGCAATCTAAGTGTCACAAGATCTGTCATTACATAAACACACCTTTTTTGAAAGGACCCAGAGGCTGCAACACCTAAGCAAGAGGAACCACTAACCAAACACTGCCATGAAGACCAAGGAACTCTCCAAACAAGTGTAGGGACAATGTTGTGAGAAGTACAAGTCAGGGTTAGGTTATAAAAAATATATCCAAACCTTTGATGATCCCCAGGAGCACCATCAAATCTATTATAACCAAATGGAAAGAACATGGCACAACAGCAAACCTGCCAAGAGACGGCCGCCCACCAAAACGCACGGACCGGGCAAGGAGGGCATTATTCAGAGAGGCAGCACAGAGACCTAAGGAAACCCTGGAGGAGCTGCAGAGTTCCACAGCAGAGACACGAGTATCTGTACATAGGACGACAATAAGCCGTACGCTCCATAGAGTTGGGCTTTATGGGAGAGTGGCCAGAAGAAAGCCATTAATTAGAATTGCACATTTTGAGTTTGCGAAAAGGCATCTGGGAGACTCCCAAAATATATGGAGGAAGGTGCTCTGGTCTGATGAGACTAAAATTGAACTTTTTGGCCATCAAAGAAAACACTATGGCACAAATCCAACATATCACATCACCCAAAGAACACCATCCCCACAGTGAAACATAGTGGTGGCAGCATGATGCTGTGGGGGTGTTTTTCAGCAGCCGGGACTGGGAAACTGGTCAGAGTTGAGGGAAAGATGGATGATGCTAAACAGGGATATTCTTGTGCAAAACCTTTACCACTTTGTGCGTGATTTGAGGCTAGGATGGAGGTTCACCTTCCAGCAGGACAATGACCCCAAACACACTGCTAAAGCAAAACTTGATTGGTTAAGGGGAAACATATAAATGTGTTGGAATGGCCTAGCCAAAGCCCAGACCTCAATCCAATAGAAAATCTATGGTCAGACTTAAAGATTGCTGTTCACAAGCACAAACCATCTAACTTGAAGGAGGCGGAGCAGTTTTGCAAGGAGGAATGGGCAAAAATCCCAGTGGTAAGATGTGGCAAGCTCATAAAGACTTGTCCAAAGTTATTTGGAGCTGTCATTGCCGGAAAAGGTGGCTCTACAAAGTATTCACTTCAATAGTTATGCACATTGACTTTTTCTGTTATTTTGTCCTATTTGTTGTTTGCTTCACAATAAAAAAAACATCTTCAAAGTTGTGGGCATGTTCTGTAAATTAAATGATGAAAATCCTCAATCAATCCATGTTAATTCCAGGTTGTGAGGCAACAAAACACGAAAAATGCCAAGAGGGGTGAATACTTTTGCAAGGCACTGTATCTAAGAAAACAAGAGTCAATCAACCTTAAAGAATACCTTTAATAAATTAAAGACTGAATTTGTTTTTTCCCAATTATTAAGTTTAATTCTTGATAACAGCATATTATTATAGTTATACAGGCTAAATGGAAAAACTTGGCTTATGGATTGAACTCTTAACAGCTATATTGATATTGCAAAAAGAAGCACAAAAATAGCTTCTAAAAAAATAAGAGCCCTATTAAATTGCAGCCTCGTAAATACGAGTTGAAAACGCAAGGCCTACGTAGTTGAAAAATGAGACAGTTTACAACGCTATTAAATTCAAAGTACTGCGAGATATGAGTGACGGATGCGATCTCGTACACATTAGGATTTGCGAACAAGGGACGCTATCTCGGATAACTTGTGATTTCCGTGGCCGTGCATATAGATTAATCAATTAAGGTTTGTGTGTGAAAATGGCTTGAAATACGTAATACGGAACACTTAACTAGACGGCAGTATGCATATTAAGAGGAATAATAGTACTAACAGCATTTTATATCATATAATACATATATTAGATAAACAATCTAGGCATAATAAAGGCATAATTTTGATGTTTATGTGTTTTTATGTAATCAGGTAGTGTGTCTTTAATTGCTTTATGTAAACTACAGCATGGCTTTTCATTCCAAAATGTAATAACTAATTTGTTTTATAATGCATTTGCTTTGGTGGGAGGAGGGTGTTATTGTGCAATCAATTGTAATGGCCTTCCATGCTTTCCCTCTGTTAAACTTTTACACTTTAATTAGTCTGTATGTAGTACGTAAAACAATTTGCTTGGGCATTTCTGTGCACTTAGTGATTTTGCGAGATACGAGGGTACACGAAAATAATTCTTGTCTGCAACCTACTACTTAGCGCTTCTCTGAGACAAATCTCGGAAAATGAGTCAGAAATTACGCAAGTCAAACGCAACACGATTCGTAGTATGCAAATCGTGCTACGAGGCGCATTTGCGAGATACGATTCGAAACGCAGCTCTAATTTAATAGGGCCCTAAATGTTTCTGGAATTTACAGATGGACATAAATAAATTGCACAATAATCTGTAAACAAAGGAAGCAATTCATACCCATTCACCAGTTTGATTACCATATTTGTAACATTTATTTAAATCTATTCATTTATGTAAGTGAACCTTAGTATAAAGGGCTAAAATCAACAGATATCTAAATAAGTAAATTAGTAATTCTTATTTTAACAAAAAAATTAAATAGTAAGTTATGCCTAGTCATACAGTAACTATGAAGTAAAAAAATATGTCATATGCACTAAAGTGTGAAGTAATAGGTCTGTTTTGCTTTTCAATTGGTGTCTTTTTGTCGGCTTGGTAGCGGCTTCTGATCTTCGAGCTTGAAAAAATGGCGATAGTTAAACTTGTAACTTACAGCTTCCAGAAGCCTTTGATCTGTCACTTTTGCAAGGCTAAAATCGCTATTCAATTGCTCAATATCCCCAAGCCCGCAAATGTTTTCACACCCATAAATGGCCAATGAAGGAGAAAATCCTACGATTGCTAGGGGGTTAGACACCTATTCGTAGCACAGTAAATGCAAATAAAAAATCAATACTGCACTGTATATAAGGGAAAAAGCAATGATAGACATTACAATGAATTGCATATCAGTCTCAAACTCGCAAATCGGCAGGAAATAATATTTATTTTTATGTGTAATTTCTGTGTTTAATCGATCTTGGGTATAAATGAGTTAATACATATCCGGCCATCCATATGGACAAGAACAGTATTGGCATTCATTTTCATAATTCTTTATTTTGCAGGTTTTGCTAGTCTTATCGCGTATCGTAGCCGCAAACCTAATTGATTGACATGTAACCTCCATGTTTTACTGCCGTAATAATGACATTTTCTATTGCCTGATTTCAAATGGGAGGTTACGGGCTTGCTTAATTTATCATGTTCCCGCCCTGAAGTTTTGGTTTATGGTTTCGGCTTGCGGCCAGTAACTTGCGGCCTTGAGCAATTGAATAACATCGCAATCAGAAACCAACGGTAGCCTGCAACTCACTCGCAGACATTTGTCTGTCTGCGATCGAGTTGCAGGCTTGAATTAAATGGGGCCCTATTGATTTGGATCAGACGAGATCAGTCTGAATTAGATATCTGCTCCTGGTCCCAATTAGTGTTGGATGTGCACATTCCAGAGAAATAAGACACAGACACGGTGTTTCTGTATAATAGTTCTCAAAGCGCTCTGTATTAAAATGGCAGTGTACAAGTGTATATATAAAAACGTTATCTGATCAAACGTCACATGATTCCTTTGTCTAGGAATTAATAGCTTTATTGATTGGTTCAAAATTGCTGCAGTGTGTTGTCATCATAGTGGTCAGTAGAGGGAGGAACCGTTCATTTGTCCTTATTTGGTCACGGATGTTTGCATCATCAGGCCACTCCCAGTTGTAGTTCTTTAACCATGCTTGTTATGTAGCCCATCCTCCATCTTAGGTAACCTCCATTGTTAGTAATCTTCTTCTCATTTATAAATATATAAGTGAGTAAGGAATGGCAGACAAACATAATAACATGAAAAGACATTTTCCTAATTATCATCCATAACAGTCCCCCCTAAAATGTACTGTTTTATGTTATTAGTGAGTGTGCAACCTAAGAAAAGCAGCTGTGCTTATGTTAATGCGTGAGGAGGGGTAAACTCCCCCCTAAACACTAGGTGTATATCTGTCCCTGAGGATGAGGTGCATGACTGCCAGAAAGCCCTAAACATCTGTGCTGTGAACGCCCGTTCTTCTTTGTACATTTGAGTAGCCATGGCTTACCCACGGCCCCTCCTGCCACTGTCACAGACAAGTCAGATGCCTTTCCCTAGCCCCTTGTATCAGGAACATGTGGGACAAGGGGTTTATGTGGAAACCTCACTCCTAGATACAATAGACTCTAACACCTAGATGTGACTCCTCACAGTTGTCACCATCACAAAGTTCTCGGTGCACAAAGGTTGATGTGACTCCAGTAACTGACTTCTTAAAATATGTTCGGACACAGGGGATAATACAGCAGGTAACAAATGCAAGAATTATCAGTATTGAAAGAAAGACAATTCCAACCTGTAACAATACCCTCTGCCAGTTGTTCATCCACCCAAACCATTTATCCCAATAGTCTGTGGTTCCAGAACTCTCCTTCAATTCTTGTGCCAAGTTGTTTAGTTCTTTAATGGCTAAAGTAATTTTACCATTTGGACCCATATTATCAGGTATGTAGGTGCAGCAGTTGCCAGTGTCGGGGAGCATTTTACACCCCCCCCCCCTTTCTAGCATGTCTAGTGCCATTCTATTCTGGAAGGCCATGTGTGATGTGGCCTTCAATTGTTCTGCAACTCCTTGCAGAGCGTCTCTTGTATAATCCACAAACCTTTGTTGGTTATAATATATATATATAATTGATACAAGCAACATTTTTATTTACACCAATCATTGGTATCAGTGATTCAAATCCTGCTGCTATCTGGTTTCGGGCCTTGAACTCATCAGGCACCCCCCCTTGGGACTCCAATAGAGTCTATGTACACATGGGAATCAAAACTTCCTCTAGGTTCAGATGATGAGGTATGTCTCTTCCTTCTGGACTGTGTCTGAGGAACACTATCTAGATCACCATAATAGGTTGGAACAATGTGTAACGGCATTATGGCTTTAGCCAAGGTACATTCCCCACGCCATACTCCTGACAGTCTTACCCTGAGTTTCATATGTCCACACAACCAATATATGTCCCCCAAAGATTGTGTCTGATTGACTAGCATTGTGGCTGAACCATCTCTATATGTGTGACAAAACCCACTTTGGAAATTCTGCAAGTTGAACCCCTGAGAAATGTTTCTCCTGTAACACGTATAATTTCCAAGGTACACAGTTATACCTCTCCCTGAAATGAGTACGTTTTCCTCCATTGTTCACTTCTTCTGGACCTGCCGTCTTTTGCAATTCTTTGAGCAATTTTAAATCTGTTGGCAGAGTCTGCATTGTATAAATGTTTATTTCTCCATCCACCTCTCTCCTTTCCATTTCCTGTGATATCATTGCTGCTTGTTTAGCCGTCTGGTCTGCTAGATGGTTTCCTCGTGCTTCGTCTGAATTTAGCTTCCCATGTGCCTTTACTTTTAGTATGGCTACTTCCTTTGGGAGTGTTAAAGCATCTAGTAGTTCACGGATGGCTTTGTCATGCTTCACTGGAGTACCTGCGGCTGTCATGAATCCTCTAGCTCTCCAGATTACTCCAAAGTCTTGAGTCACTCCCAGAGCATATCTTGAGTCTGTATAGATGTTAGCTCGGACTCCTGTCACAACCTCACAGGCTTTGGCCAATGCAATCAACTCAGCTTCTTGTGCTGACATGGAGGGAGGTAGTGAGAAGGCTTGCATCATATCTTTTTCTGTAGTCACAGCATATCCTGTGTGATATTTTCCATTCTCATCAGCATACCTTGATCCATCCACATACAGAGTGTTGTCTGGGTCTGTCAGGGCAAGGTCTTTTACATTCGCAAGGTGTGAGGTCTCCATTTCCATTTGTTGAAGGCAGTCATGGGGTGGATTTGTGAGTCCTGGGACTGCATATGGGTCTCTGGCTTGTATACTGGGAGTGCTGTCTGCTTGCCAGTGGAGAGTTTTCTTTTCCACTCCTTCCTCTTCCAACTCCTCTTCCTCTGCAGATTCCCACCATTTTAATGCAGCTCCTAATGTCTTCCATCCATCCGGTGCGAACTTGGATACTGCAACATGTGGAATTTCTGTATCCCAATGCTTGTAGAGCAATTCTGCTTCTTGTGGGAGCTCCACCGTAAATGCACTATCACCTGCTGCATTGTTGTACAATGTCTTTAGTTTTAAGGTGACCTGCTTCAATTTAGTGAGACTTGCTTCATATTGGAAATCTCGGCCTGGAAATTGTTTATTCCACAGTGTGCAATTTAGAGGGTCTTGTGTCTCATTTGTGAGCGTCTGGCCGTTTCCACCACCTTCCAGTAGATGTCTTTTTACATATAGATTGGTTATGAGTTTGGGTTCAAAATCAGGCTGTACCAAAAGTATCCATCTTCCTCATCTCCCCCCTCTGGAAATGGTAAGAGAGTGGCTGGATTGAGAACATAGCATCTCTGTAAGGTAACATTGTCTGGTAGAAGGAGGGAACATTGCAGACGGAGGTGTCTGGCTGTAGTCATGTGCTTAGGTTGTGTCTGCTGTATGATGGCCGCAATATCATGTGGTGCCAGAACTGTCAGAGGATAGCCAAGGACTATATACATCATATATGTAGAAGGATTAATTCGGGGGTTAAGGGCTGCCTGTTTTCTCTTTCTGTATTTACTATTTGCAAACTATTCAAAAACAAACTCCATTTTGGATCAAATTCACATGTAAAATCTCTCTTCCAAATCACTTACTATAACATTCTAGGAATTATTAGCTTCAGTCACATACTTAACTTACAATACTTCCTACAATACTAGGCAGCAGCAGCACGTAGGACTGGTGGTGGGCCCGCTGTCCCTTTTGTTTACAAGCAATGGGAGAGGACAGTGATGAGATTTGTCCCTTCTGAATCTGTGGTGGGAATACCAGGCCAGATGGACACAGATCGCCCTAACACCCTGCAATGTGAGTATCATATCACACACATGGTTGGCTGAGATTGTGGGGGGATGGACTGTCCAAAAGTTTGCAGATAACAAGCTGTATGTATGTATGTATAAATAGGCTTGTGTTCTGGCTGTTGTATATAATGAGCTGTATCCCTCTAGAACAGGGGTGGGTAAGGAGGGCCAGCCTTTCAAGATATCATGCTGTTTGTATGTATGTATGTATGTTTGTATGTATAAATAGGCTTGTGTTCTGGCTGTTGTATATAATGAGCTGTATCCCTCTAGAACAGGGGTGGGTAAGGAGGGCCACATATATGCCGGCCTTTCAAGATATCCTTTTTGGGCACAGGTGAGTCAATCAGGATGACTGAAAAGGCGATTGGCTCACCTGTGTGGCCCTCCAGGACCGAACCTGCCCACCCTTGCTCAAGAATTATATGGCCTCCTACACCCCTGCCCACACACAGGGATAATTCACATACAATAGCACTGTAAGCCCTATGGTTGACTAAAAACTTATGGGGCGACAATAACCATTTCAGTCCTGGTAGCAAACCTATCATGTTCATAATTTTTCTCCCTGATATGTCAATTTCTAATTATATCCAGATTGATTGCAATAGAGCAGGGTGTCCAAAGTCAAACTTGCTGGGCTGCGCACAGGCCTGGATATGTGGATTTCCTTTATGTGAACAGATGAGTCAATTAGACTTAATGACTTGGAGAATGATATTCTCAGCTGGGTGCAGCATGGCTATCCACAAATGCAGGCCTGACTTTGGCCTCCACTGCGATAGAGAATAAAAATCTGTCTGTGCGGCATATATGGATACAGACTCTGTAGCACTGCATGTGTGTCATATACTGTCCTAACCTGGCCCATGTCTCAGCTGCATATTAACAACCATTGCTGGAAACTTGTCAGATTGGTCAGTCTCACACACTGCACAGCAGATGCAGCAGAGCACGTGTCTGAGGCACATGCAGTACACATTCATATGAGCCATGATCCACAATGCTTATTATGCAGTCCGTGGCTCATCTGTGTAACACAAGCACCACTGTCACTCACAGGTGACCATGATGTCAATGATATGTAAATGCATAGCTGGCAATTGTGTATGGCAACCAACTGAAATATATGTTTATTCCATTGCAGTATCCACAGATTCAGAAGAGGAGGAGGCAGGAGTGGCTGAAGTGGGCCAGGACATTCAGGAGGGCCCGGGACCATCTACATCATTGGCTCATACGGAGTGGGAAGTGATGCCCGGGCCCTCTTCCTATGCTGCCCCCTGCCATTCGTCGTGGCCACCTCAGGGCCTGCACCAGCCACACCATGCTGTGCCTCCCTCAGCGGCTCTCCCCCCTCAGCGGCTCCACCCTCAGCGGCTCCCCCCTCTGCAGCTCCGCCCTCATCCTGGGCACCGCCCTCATCTGGGGCACCGCCTTCATCCTGGGCACCGCCCTCATCTGGGGCACCACCCTCATCATGGGCACCGCCCTCATCACCAAGGGCCCCGGGAGGAAGTGCCCCGGCACCCGGAGGAAGTGCCCCGGCCCCGGGAGGAAGAGCCGCGGAGTCGTCGGCCGCGTAGTCGCCGGCCGTGGAGTCGCCGGCCGCCCAGTCACCATCCGAGAAGGCCTCCTGACCACTCCTCACAGAATACTGATTGTTATAGATGTTGACACAGTATTGGCTACAGAGTGTGTACATGTCTGGTTATGTTTAACATTTTAACAATTGATGTTCAATGTGGATTGACCTTGAGCTTAAATGCTGTTTAATCATAATATTGTTCTGATTGATACATTGTTTTTGTCTTTGTAGGTGTTAATAGCCAAATCTCACAACTATGAAGACATTTTCTTCATCTTCGAGCAGTACAATACCATCATGTGAGTAAACACTCAACCCAGTTCACAACGGCCATTCTATCAGGGTTATTCACCACTGCAGATGGCTCTGAAATGCAATATATGACTACATATCTTTTCACTAAGAAACATGACTGTGTGATCTTCCATTATAAGGATCAGTGTCCCGGCTATAGAGTTGCACAGTCCCATTAATATCTGCTAATCCAAACCAGCAATTCCACATAAGTTTTTGTAGCATTCCATCCCGTTAACATTATGAAATTGGATTCAGTTATTTCATGTCATCCAAACCAAAGTGGCAATTTTCTTGGTATGACATCATGATCAATGTGCATGTGTTTAGGGGTAATGTGAACAGTGTAATCTGTCTGGCCTTGGTACCACCCATTTAGAAGTGAGATGCACAACTATTCCATATAGATAGTGATAGTACATTTTGCTGAAGGATTGTGTTCACAGTGAAGCATGCCTTGTCGTATTCCACATCCTAAGCATATTCCTGGAAGGCTGACTGAACAGGAAAGAATAAATATGGTTATTACTGCTCGGAGATGATGTTCATGTTAGTTGGTTTATAGTAGTGTCAAGAGCAAAAACAATGTACTCTAATAACAGCTTATGATTGTTCTAACACCTCCTATCTCTGTTTTCCAGATTCACATCATCTATTGACCAATCATCAGTAATGTATGCGAACACACTGTGTGTGAAATCGGTTAGTATCACATGATCCCTGTTTTATAGTGTCTGTTTATTCTGGCAACCATATGGTTGTTGTATGCACATTAATGGTTATGTTGATTAAATGTCGTGTTATATGCTGTTGGTTACTGTGGGGTCCTGACCACATGTGACCCTAGTAGATGCTATGCATTACCCTCATGATGTTGTCTGTTTCCTCTTCAGATGTCCTCAGATTTGCCACAGCCCCTTGCCATACTAGGATCTCTTCACAACACACACATGATATTAATGCACAGTCTTGTCCATTTCTGTTTGTGCTCTGTGTATGAAATAAAGTATGATTATGTTATACTGTTATCACTGTTTCTGTGTGTTTGTACCATATCATGCTTTCTAGTTGAGAGAATACAGCTAGAATGAAGTGTCATTGTTCAATACATATATCTGTGTGTGTTTACAGACATACATATGCTACATTAATCTGTACCTTGCCAATATACATGTAGGTGCATGCCGGAGGGGTGTGAATTCCGAAATCATGTCTATAGACATGCAGGGTTGTATATAATGACTTGAAGGGCTCAACTTGACTGAAAAGGCGATTGGCTCACCTGTGTGGCCCTCCAGGACCGAACCTGCCCACCCTTGCTCAAGAATTATATGGCCTCCTACACCCCTGCCCACACACATGGATAATTCACATACAATAGCACTGTAAGCCCTATGGTTGACTAAAAACTTATGGGGCGACAATAACCATTTCAGTCCTGGTAGCAAACCTATTATGTTCATAATTTTTCTCCCTGATATGTCAATTTCTAATTATATCCAGATTGATTGCAATATAGCAGGGTGTCCAAAGTCAAACTTGCTGGGCTGCGCACAGGCCTGGATATGTGGATTTCCTTTATGTGAACAGATGAGTCAATTAGACTTAATGACTTGGAGAATGATATTCTCAGCTGGGTGCAGCATGGCTATCCACAAATGCAGGCCTGACTTTGGCCTCCACTGCGATAGAGAATAAAAATCTGGCTGTGCGGCATATGTGGATACAGACTCTGTAGCACTGCATGTGTGTCATATACTGTCCTATCCTGGCCCATGTCTCAGCTGCATATTAACAACCATTGCCGGAAACTTGTCAGATTGGTCAGTCTCACACACTGCACAGCAGATGCAGCAGAGCACGTGTCTGAGGCACATGCAGTACACATTCATATGAGCCATGATCCACAATGCTCATTATGCAGCCCGTGGCTCATCTGTGTAACACAAGCACCACAGTCACTCACAGGTGACCATGATGTCAATGATATGTAAATGCATAGCTGGCAATTGTGTATGGCAACCAACTGAAATATATGTTTATTCCATTGCAGTATCCACAGATTCAGAAGAGGAGGAGGCAGGAGTGGCTGAAGTGGGCCAGGACATTCTGGAGGGCCCGGGACCATCTACATCACTGGCTCATACGGAGCGGGAAGTGATGCCCGGGCCCTCTTCCTATGCTGCCCCCTGCCTTTTGTCGTGGCCACCTCAGGGCCTGCACCAGCCACACCATGCTGTGCCTCCCTCAGCGGCTCCCCCCTCAGCGGCTCCACCCTCAGCGGCTCCGCCCTCAGTGGCTCCGCCCTCATCCGGGGCACCACCCTCATCCTGGGCACCGCCCTCACCATGGGCACCGCCCTCATACTGGGCTCAGCCTATGCTCCACCATGGGCCCCGGGAGGAAGAGCCGCGGAGTCGCCGGCCGCCCAGTCGCCAGCCGCAGCCGCAAGACAAACACCTCCAGGCCCTCTGCCACCGCTCTCTGGCCAATTACGCAACATCATGGAGCACATACAACAAGAGCACCAGGCACAAAGCCAGAAAGCACAGCGAATGCTGGAAATCAGCGAAAGACAGTTGGCCATTAGTAGTGCAATCCTGGCTAGCAACTGGGTGATCTCGGCAACCACCCGTGCTATATATGCTGAGATGAGGAGGCACAACCGAAGGATGGAGAGATGAGGAACGCGCAAGCTCGGAGAGACGCGCGTTGTTGCGTCAACTACGACGCCAGCCCATACCTCTCCAGCCTTCGGTTGTACAATCGCAACCTGAGATGTCTGCCTCCTCATCTCAGACATCGCCCACTCATGAACCCCAGCCACCTGCTGTAGTGGCACCCTCTGCTCCCACACCACGTCGTGGAAGAGGGAGACGGGCTGCGGGCACGGATGGTGGGGGCCCGCTAACTCGGAGTAGGAGGTGTTAGTACCATCCGAGAAGGCCTCCTGACCACTCCTCACTCCTATTGTTATAGATGTTGACATAGTATTGGCTAGAGTGTGTACATGTCTGGTTATGTTTAACATTTTAACAATTGATGTTCAATGTGGATTGACCTTGAGCTTAAATGCTGTTTAATCATAATATTGTTCTGATTGATACATTGTTTTTGTCTTTGTAGGTGTTAATAGCCAAATCTCACAACTATGAAGACATTTTCTTCATCTTCGAGCAGTACAATACCATCATGTGAGTAAACACTCAACCCAGTTCACAACGGCCATTCTATCAGGGTTATTCACCACTGCAGATGGCTCTGAAATGCAATATATGACTACATATCTTTTCACTAAGAAACATGACTGTGTGATCTTCCATTATAATGATCAGTAGAGATGTCGCGAATAGTTCGCCGGCGGACTTTTTTCGGCGAACATAGCATGTTCGCATTCGCGGCGAACTGCGAACATATGCGAGATTCGACCGCCCCCAATACTTTATCATTGAGCAAACTTTGACCCTGCATGTCACAGTCAGCAGACACATTCCATCCAATCAGCAGCATACACTCCCTTCCACACCCTTCTACCTCATGGACAGCAGCCATTTTGGAATCATAAGTAACTTTCAGTCTTACTGAGAGGAGGGACAGTTTGGATGATACTGCATCAATAGGGAAAACCATAGCTAGGCAAGTTTATTCAGTGTCCAGTGCAGTGCTGAAGGACTCTTGTGCATTATTATTATTATTATTATTACTACTATTTAATGTGTAGATGTACCAGCTGGGCATGCATTATTATTATTATTATTATTATTATAATTATTATAGTTATTATTATTATATAATGTGTAGATGTACCAGCTGGGCATGCTCTTGTGCATTATTATTAATTTTATTAGTAAAATACAAGTACTAATAATAATGCACAAGAGCATGCCCAGCCAGTACATCTACACATTATATAGTAATAATAATAATAATAAAACACAAGAGCATGCCCAGCCGGTACATCTACACATTATATAGTAATAATAATAATAATGTAGAAGAGCATGCCCAGCCGGTACATCTACACATTATATACTAATAATAATAATAACAATAATAATAATAATGCACAAGAGCATGCCCAGCCGGTACATCTACACATTATATAGTAGTAATAATAATAATAATAATAATATAGAAGAGCATGCCCAGCCGGTACATCTACACATTATATAGTAATAATAATAATAATAATGCACAAGAGCATGCCCAGCCGGTACTTCTACACATTATATAGTAATAATAATAATAATAATAATAAAGCAGAAGACCTCCCCTGTGTCTCCCCCCACTTCCTCCCATGTGTCTCTCTCCCCCCCTCTCCCCTGTGTCTCCCCCCCACTCCCTCCCATGTGTCTCTCTCCCCCCCCTCTCCCCTGTGTCTCTCCCACCCTTGCCTGTGTCTCTACCCCCTCTCCCTTCCCCAGTGTTTCTTCCCCCCCTCTCCTGTGTCCTTTCCCCCTTCCCTCTTCCCTGTGTCACTCCCCCCTCCCCTGTGTCTCTACCCCCTCTCCCTTCCCGTGTTTCTTTCCCCCCTCCCCTGTGTCTTTCCCCCCTTCCCTCTCCCCTGTGTCTCTCCCCCCTCATCTGTGTCTCTTCCCCCTTCTCCCCTGTGTCTCTACCCCCTCTCCCCTGTGTCTCTACCCCCTCTCTCTTCCCCTGTGTTTCTTCCCCCCTCCTCTGTGTCTTTACCCTCTTTTCTCTCCCCGGTGTCTCCTCACCACTCCCTCCCATTAGTCTCTCCCCCCCTCTCCCCTGTGTCTCTACCCCCCACTCTCTCCTGTGTCTCTCCCCCCTCCCATGCGTCTCTTCCCCTCACCTCTCCCTTACCCTGTTTCTCTTCCCCCCTCTGCCCTGTGTCTTCCTCCCCCTCTCCACTGTGTCTTCCTCTCCCTCTCCCCTGTGTCTCTTCTCCCCCTCTCCCTCCCCTGTTAGCTTCTATACGCATACATACATACAATAAGAAATCTGGGGGGGGGTTACCCCTTACCCCCCCCCCCCCCCAGTTCCAACACCCATGTGTACTGTATAATATTGTATTGCATTATGTTATATTATATCACTAGCGACTTGCCTGGCACAAATGATGGGGCAATAAAGTTTGAAGCCATGGCAATGCTGTTTGCCACACAATGTGATGCTTTTTGTACTCTGAGGACCTTCAGCGCTCATTGTGAGTCTCTTCCCTCGTGTCCTTCATGTTTCGTGCTTTGCAACGATCAATCTTCGGCGCTCATCGCAAAGACAGATATATAAGTACAATGTTAAATATATAATTTTTTTTGTGCAGTGTAAATTAAAAAATGTATTCAGGTCTCAGAGCATAATAAAGTGATTTAGATTTGTAACTGCTTTGAGAGTGCTATCGCTGGCAGCCAATGAGCAGTAATCCAGATATATAACTGCAGAGTAAAAAGTAAAACATTTTAGTGTAGTGTAAAGTCTACATTTTTATTTTCCATTACTAATGAATACTTATTAAATGAATGCACGATAATAACTATTGTGAATGAACAAATGTATTAAGAAGTGCGAAGCGTTAATGTATGTAAAGTAACCGCAGTGTAAAATATGCTATTAAGCGTATTTTTTTTATATATATATATTTTTTTATAATAATTAATTAATTACTAAAATACTTTACCTATTTGTAATTAATATATCCAGTGATCAATAACCTGAAGAGCTAACAATCAGTTTTGATT
Organism: Discoglossus pictus; assembly: GCA_027410445.1. Lineage (NCBI taxonomy): Eukaryota > Metazoa > Chordata > Amphibia > Anura > Alytidae > Discoglossus > Discoglossus pictus. The sequence continues at coordinate 259,211,653 of CM050166.1, read as the reverse complement.
TTCCTGCAGCTTACAGTGTACATTTGGACTGTTGGTGACCCGAGGAGTAAGTGTCAGCAATGTGCGCAGTGCACGAGGGGAAACCGCTTGTATAGTCGTGTAACGCGCCATTTTAGATTTGTAATGTTATTAGTTGCAAGTTAGTGTTGTAAAATGGCGGCGATTGTGTATGTGTTACGCGGCTCGCCAGCAGTTTCCATTATTTATAATAGTGTATTTTGTACCTCGTCCGTTCCTAGGTAAAAGTCGTACATGGCTGGCGATGTTTTGCGCGGTTTGGGGTCGTGTAGCCTCGTTTTCATTTTTTCCAGACGCCATTTTTTTTCTCGCTTAGCCGATTTACAAGTGCCAACTGTGGAAAATGTTACAGATATCACATATATAGTTGTGAGCAGGCGGGTTGTTGCTAACGCTGCGGGCTTGCGAAGCGAGGGCCAGAGTTGCTGGCAAGGAGCGCCGAAGGCTCCCACGTCGGCTGCAATGAGCCGCAGGAGGGACTTACACCATCAAATTTACGGACTTACCATCCAAAAATACGGGACTTAGTAAAAAAAACATTACAAGCTCACAAAAATACGACCTTAACGCCCGAACCGCTCGCACTTAAAAACATTAAAAACACAATAAATACACACAACAAACACATAAAAAGCTTACCCACAGCAAGGCGGGCACCCAGGACTTCTGCAAGTGAAGTTACACCTCCATTTAAGTCCAAATTCATGAGTTTAGACACCCGAAAATCACCTAAGTGAGAGGAAAAAATGGCCCTTGAAAAAAAAAAAACGAGGCTACAGGACCCTAAACACGCAAAACACATACGGATTTTCCTAAAAAGCCGTACGAGGTAAAGATACACTATTAACAAGGAAGCTAAATCATCCACACCCACGTACCACATACACATTCCCCGCCATTTTACAACACTAACTTACACAACGCGGAAGTACCCAGCTACCCTAACGGCTTCCTCTCGCGCACGCAGCCTATTTACACTACACACTGCACACATTGCTGACACTTACACAGCAGCTCCACAGCACTGAAAACCTACATTGTATGCTGCAGGAACATGAAAACAGATTGTCAGCTCTTCAGCACAATGCTTCCTGCATATATTACTTACAAATAGGTAAAGTATATTCATTTAGTAATTATTTCATTAGCATACAAAAATACATATACACAAAAAAAACATTATCACATTAAACATAAAAGCCATTCACTGCGCGCCTCACAACGAGCGCCAACGCTGCTCATAGCATACAAAGCCTTGCAATAAACGCAAAAAACACATCACCGCCGACCAAAGAATAACAGCAAAAGCGCCTATCAGAAAAAAAATACAACCAACAGCCTCGCAATGAGCGCCGAAGGATCTCCGACCGCCAACAAAATGAATGTCTCGTCCAAACCATTACCTGCCTTACAATCTTATTGCCGCCATTTTTTGATGGGCAAGTCGCTAGTAAATATATGCACGCGCGTCTGAATAATACGACAAATACAGATTTTTGTCATAAGTGATATGATCGCAGTATTGGGTCATAAACCCTAAACACTGGAATCTGTTACATACAATTTACTGATGATGTCATTAATGGGCTTCAAGGGGGGGGGGGTCTCTTTTCATACTTTTTGAGCGGTGCAAATCCAACATACGCAGAGCGGAAATGCCACATCTGTGGGACACACACAAAGGGTTCACTTTGGGAGAAAAAAAAAAACAAATATGAAATATTTAATAATCATATTTTGATGTTACCAACAGATAAGGAAACGAAACTGAGGATATTATATCTAACAGTAGCAAGCCTGGGAGTAATAATACTGCAGCAGGAGGTCAGGACTAATGTCACTCTATAGACACCCAGTCAGCTAAAGGTCAGTACTAATGTCCCTCTATAGACACCCAGTCATATAAAGGTCATTACTAATGTCCCTTTATAGACACCCAGTCAGATAAAGGTCAGTACTAATGTCCCTCTATAGACACCCAGTCAGCTAAAGGTCAGTACGAATGTCCCTCTATAGACCCCCAGTCATATAAAGGTCATTACTAATGTCCCTCTATAGACACACAGTCAGATAAAGGTCAGTACTAATGTCACCTATAGACCCCCAGTCATATAAAGGTCAGTACTAATGTCACTCTATAGACACCCAGTCAGATAAAGGTCAGTACTAATAGTTACATAGTAATTAAGGTAGAAAGACTTTCAGTCCATCAAGTTCAACCTGTTAAGATCTCCTCTGATCTGCAATATGCGGATTAGTTATTAATTAAATTATTGATTAAATAATTATTAATAGTATAGTATTGGAGAATGAATAAAGAGTTAGTCCATCAAGTTCAACCTTTTTAGATCTCTATTGATCTTTTTAATTTGGACTATTTATTATTATTGTTGTTAATTGTTAATTATTGTTAATTGATCCAGAGGAAGGCAAACATAAAAAAAAAAAACCATTGAAACTTTGCCAATTGTCTCATAAGGGGAAAAAAAAGCAAAATTCCTTCCTGACCCCAGAAACTGGCGATCAAATTTCTCCCTGGATCAATATTCCTTGCTAGTTATCTAGGATAGCCTTGAATGCCCTCTTTATTCAGAAATATATCTAACCCCTTTTTGAAGTTGTCTATCGAATTCGCTGTCACCACCTCCTTTGGTAGAGAATTCCACAGTTTAACCACCCTAACTGTGAAGAACCCTTTTCTTTGTTTAAGGTGAAATCTTTTTTCCTCTAACCTCAACGGATGTCCTCTTGTCAGTTGAAAATCTCTTGCTACAAAAAGTTCACTTGACAAAGCCTTATATTGACCCTGGATGTATTTAAATAACGTAATCATATCTCCTCTTAGACGCCTTTTTTCTAGCGAAAATAAGTTTAATTTTGCTAGTCTTTCTTCATAACTTAGCCCCTCCATTCCCCTTATTAGTTTTGTAGCCCTTCTCTGTACTTTTTCCAGCTCTAAAAATGTCTTTTTTGTGAGGTGGTGCCCAAAATTGTACTCCATATTCCAAATGAGGGCGTACTAGAGATTTGTATAATGGCAGAATTATATCTTCTTCCCTGGCTTCTATACCTTTCCTAATACATGCTAATATTTTATTTGCCTTTGCAGCCGCTGCTTGGCTTTGAGCGCTGTTACCTAGGTGGTTGTCCACTAGTACTCCCAAATCCCTTTCAATATCTGATACCCCTAGATTTGCTCCATTAAGATTATAGATTGCTTGGCTATTGTTCCTTCCCAAATGCATAACCTTACATTTATTTGTATTAAATCTCATCTGCCATTTAGCCGCCCATTTCTCTAATTTATGCAAATCCTTTTGTAGGGAAAGTACATCATTATCTGATTTTATTACCTTGCACAACTTAGTGTCATCAGCAAAAATGGAGACACTACATTCGAGTCCTACTTCAATGTCATTAATAAATATGTTAAAAAGGAGAGGACCCAATACTGAGCCCTGAGGAACCCCACTTATCACATTAGACCAATCGGAGTATGTTCCATTTACAACAACCCTTTGCTTCCTGTCTTTTAGCCAGCTCTCGATCCATGAGCAGATATTTACTGCAATTCCTGTATCCCTTAGTTTGCTCACTAGTCTTCCATGTGGCACTGTATCAAATGCCTTTGAAAAATCTAAAAAGACTACATCCACTGAGTTGCCCTGATCCAAGTTCCTACTAACCTCCTCATAAAAACTAATTAGATTGGTCTGACACGACCTTTCCTTCATAAATCCATGTTGACTGCTACCTATGATCCTGTTCAAATAGACATATTCTTGTATTCTGTCCCTTATTAACCCTTCTAAAAGCTTCCCAACTACAGAAGTGAGGCTCACTGGTCTATAATTCCCCGGATTTGCTCTAGATCCCTTCTTAAATATAGGTATCACCTCTGCTTTTCTCCAGTCATCTGGTAGAGACCCTGTAGTGAGCGAGTCTTTAAAGATTAGATATAATGGTTTGGCTATTACAGAACCCAGCTCCCTCAGTACCCTTGGATGTATTCCATCAGGACCTGGGGCTTTATTAACATTTATTTTCTCCAACCTCTTTTGTATTTCTTCCTGCGTTAACCAATTATTTAGTGAAGGTAGTGTAGCCCCATTATGTTGCAGTGTCCCAACCACTGGTACCTCCCTTGTGTAAACCGACGAAAAGAACCTATTTAGCTCATCTGCCTTTTCCTGGTCACTAATTATCAGATGGCCTGTGTCACATTGTAATGGTCCTATCGATTCCTTCCTGGCCTTCTTCCCATTAATATATTTATAAAATATTTTAGGGTTAGTCTTACTTTCCATTGCAACTGACTTCTCATTTTCTATTTTAGCCAGTCTAATAGCCCTTTTGCAAGCCTTGTTGATTTCCTTATAGTCACATAAAGATGCCTCTGTTCCCTCCTTCTTGTATAATTTAAATGCATATTTCTTTTTCCTCATCATGATCTTTAAGTCATTGTTAAGCCACATGGGATGTGATTTACTCCTATTTATTTTATTTCCACATGGTACATGCTGATGAGTATGTTTATTTAGTAAGGATTTGAATGTTGTCCATTTATTTTCAGTATTCTTCCCTGTAAGTTCTTTGTCCCAGTCTATATGTTGTATTGCTGCCCGTAGCCCATTAAAGTTAGCCCTTTTAAAATTTAGAGTTTTTGTTGGCCCCTTACAACTTTGTTTTTTGTATTCAATCTCAAATGAGACTGTGTTGTGATCACTGTTCCCCAAGGGTTCCCCTATTTTTACATTTGATATTATATCAATATTACTTGTGATGACTAAATCCAAGATGGCCCCATTTCTAGTAGGTTCTTGTATTACCTGGGCTAGATAATGATCCCTGAGTGTACTCAAGAACCTGCTCCCCTTAGCTGAGCTGCTGGTCTTGTTTATCCAGTTTATATCAGGGTAATTAAAGTCTCCCATTATTAGAACTTGCCCATGCTTAGCTGCATTTCCAATCTGTAACAATAATTGTATTTCCTCACTTTCAGCTATATTTGGGGGTTTATAGCATACTCCCACCAATATGCATTTAGAATTAGCTCCTCCACTATTTAGCTCAACCCACAAGGATTCAATGATGCCGTTAGTGCCAGCATAAATATCTTCTCTAACTATAGGCTTAAATTCAGGCTTAACATAAAGACAGATCCCTCCTCCTCTTTTACCATTTCCCCTATCTTTCCTAAATAGGTTATAACCATCCAGATTAACAGTCCAGTCATGAGATTCATCCCACCATGTTTCCGTAATGCCTATTAAGCCCCATTTTTCTTGTACTGCTAATATTTCTAGCTCATCCATTTTCCCAGGCAAACTTCTTGCGTTTGCAATCATACACTTTATGTTGCTATGGCTCTGCTGATGTGAAGTGCCTGCCACTGTATTTGAGGCCCCTATTAATATCTCCCTACTTTCTATTGTAACCCTCCCCCCTTCTCCTCCCCCATGGGTAAATAATTCATCCCTTTCCCTCTCTACCCTATTTACCCCAATACTTCTATATAGTCCCTCCCCCCCACCTACAAGTTTAAAAACTCCCCCAGCCGTTCTACCATCCTATTCCCTAGCACAAAAGCGCCCTCATCATTAAGGTGCAATCCATCCCTGCTATAGAGATTGTACCCAATGTCCCTCTATAGACACCCAGTCAGCTAAAGGTCAGCACTAATGTCCCTCTATAGACACCCAGTCAGATAAAGGTCATTACTAATGTCCCTCTATAGACACCCAGTCAGATAAAGGTCAGTACTAATGTCCCTCTATAGACACCCAGTCAGCTAAAGGTCAGTACTAATGTCCCTCTATAGACACCCAGTCAGATAAAGGTCAGTACTAATGTCCCTCTATAGACACCCAGTCAGCTAAAGGTCAGTACTAATGTCCCTCTATAGACACCCAGTCATATAAAGGTCAGTACTAATGTCACTCTATAGACACCCAGTCAGATAAAGGTCAGTACTAATGTCCCTCTATAGACACCCAGTCAGCTAAAGGTCAGTACTAATGTCACTCTATAGACACCCAGTCAGATAAAGGTCAGTACTAATGTCACCTATAGACCCCCAGTCATGTAAGGTGTAACCCTTACACTACCTGATCGATACAACATCATACCTGAAGTTTTAAAGCACGTTATTCCAAACAATTTAGGAATGTTAGGTAATTTATGCCCTTTATGGCTTAAAACCAGACTCTGTATCAACTATGTAATTTTCCGTGGGAGTTTTGCCATGGATCCCCCTCCGGCATGCCACAGTCCAGGTGTTAGTCCCCTTAAAACAACTTTCCCATCACTATTGTGGCCAGAAAGAGTCCCTGTGGGTTTTAAAATTCGCCTGCCCATTGAAGTCTATGGCGGTTTGCCGATGTTCGCGGGTTCGCAAACATTTGCGGAGGTTCGCGTTCGCGGTTCGCGAACCGAAAATTTTAGGTTTGCGACATCACTAATGATCAGTGTCCCGGCTATAGAGTTGCACAGTCCCATTAATATCTTCTAATCCAAACCAGCAATTCCACATAAGTTTTTGTAGCATTCCATCCCGTTAACATTATGAAATTGGATTCAGTTATTTCATGTCATCCAAACCAAAGTGGCAATTTTCTTGGTTTGACATCATGTTCAATGTGCATGTGTTTAGGGGTAATGTGAACAGTGTAATCTGTCTGGCCTTGGTACCACCCATTTAGAAGTAAGATGCACAACTATTCCATATAGAAAAGTGATAGTACATTTTCTGAAGGATTGTGTTCACAGTGAAGCATGCCTTGTCGTATTCCACATCCTAAGCATATTCCTGGAAGGCTGACTGAACAGGATAGAATAAATATGGTTATTACTGCTCGGAGATGATGTTCATGTTAGTCTGTTTATAGTAGTGTCAAGAGCAAAAACGATGTACTCTAATAACAGCTTATGATTGTTCTAACACCTCCTATCTCTGTTTTCCAGATTCACATCATCTATTGACCAATCATCAGTAATGTATGCGAACACACTGTGTGTGAAATCGCTTAGTATCACATGATCCCTGTTTTATAGTGTCTGTTTATTCTGGCAACCATATGGTTGTTGTATGCGCATTAATGGTTATGTTGATTAAATGTCGTGTTATATGCTGTTGGTTACTGTGGGGTCCTGACCACATGTGACCCTAGTAGATGCTATGCATTACCCTCATGATGTTGTCTGTTTCCTCTTCAGATGTCCTCAGATTTGCCACAGCCCCTTTCCATACTAGGATCTCTTCACAACACACACATGATATTAATGCACAGTCTTGTCCATTTCTGTTTGTGCTCTGTGTATGAAATAAAGTATGATTATGTTATACTGTTATCACTGTTTCTGTGTGTTTGTACCATATCATGCTTTCTAGTTGAGAGAATACAGATAGAATGAAGTGTCATTGTTCAATACATATATCTGTGTGTGTTTACAGAGATACATATGCTACATTAATCTGTACCTTGCCAATATACATGTAGGTGCAAGCCGGAGGGCTGTGAATTCTGAAATCATGTCTATAGACATGCAGGGTTGTATATAATGACTTGAAGGACTCAACTTGAATGATATGAATCTACATTCATGATTATGTAGTAATGTAAACGCATATTGAACATAATAGTTACAACACTAACTGATGGTGATGAACACATCTGACTTTCAGGGTAATTTACTTGTTACATGGTAAATATCCAGGATTACACAAACATTGAGTGAAAAAAACAGGTTTAATTGTTCACAAAGCCACACAGTGACAAATTACCACAGGCCTGCTCAGTATCATGGTGGAGGTGGCTAGGATACAGAGTTCCAGTAACACACGGAAATAGGGACATGGGGCCAGAATGCAGGCAGGGGGGATGACATTGTGTTGCATCCCCCCCTCAACTGATCATCTATACAGATGTTCAGTTGAGGGGGGGATATACAGTGCTTCATCCAACATGAGGCAATATCAGTTATATTATTAAATATATCAGGATAACATTCAATATTCAAACCCAACAATACAGAAGGAGATATGCTCATGGGGAGAAGTAATCTGTAGTCTTGTGTGTGCGCGCAACACACACTCCTATGCAACTGCAGAGGTAGAAGTGCTCAATGTTAGAACCCCCATAGGTCATGTCACTGGAAATGGCACTATGAGAGAAGACTCTACATATCTAAGTTTGGACACTCAGATGGGAACCTGACCAGGACCATATCAGTGTGTTCAAACTAATTTCATGTGTTAGCAGAACTACCAACAAACTGGCCAGTTCGAGGTGTATTCTGTTCTGTGAATGAGCATCTCTATTATCTGCTGTTGCATATTCATAACTGAAGGTAAACGGAACCTCATTAACAGTTATGTTCCAAGGCTAGAGTTACTCTTCCCCATATGTACAGGGAGGATCACATCAGCACTGAGGAAGAGATCTGGAAGGAAGTATGATACAGGCTTCCCAATAGTCCAAGTAGAGGAGAGAATGGCATATCTAAAGCAATAGGTACATATAAATCTATGTAGAGGATGTGATATCACACCCGATGCAACACATGATGACTGACATATGAACATACATGATGCAATGTGACAATAGCATAGTCCTGGAACGTGGGAATGCTCATCATTCCTTGTTCTGACCGTGGTAAGGGACTCATCTTTGCGATCTGAAACATACAAGGAACATGTCAATATTTACATTGCACATGCTCCCGGAGCGCTTACTTCATCACTTACAGTGGTTATAAAAAGTCTACACACCCCTGTTAAAATGTCAGGTTTTTGGCCTGTAAAGAAATTAGCCAATGATAAATCATTTCAGAACTTTATCCACCTTTAATGTGACATATAAACTATACAACTCAATTGTAAAACAAACTGAAATCTTTTAGGTGGAGGGAAGAAAAAAACAAAGAAAACTAATGTGGTTGCATAAGTCTGCACACTCTCTTATAACTGGGGATGTAGCTGTGTTCAGAATTAAACAATCACATTCCAAACGTGTTAAATAGGAGTCAGCATACACCTGCCATCATTTAAAGTGCCTCTGATTATCCCCAAATTAAGTTAAGCTGCTCTAGCTGGTCTTTCCCACAGCAAAAGCCATGGTCCACAGCATCAGAGGTATCAGTCAGGAGAAGGGTACAAACGAATTTCAAAAGCATTAGATATACCATGGAAGACAGTCATCATCAAGTGGAGAACATATGGCACAACAGTGACATTACAAGGAACTGGAGCTCCCTCCAAAATTGATGAAAAGACGAGAAGAAAACTGGTCTGGAAGGCTACCAAGAGGCCTACAGCCACATTAAAGGAACTGCAGGAATATCTGGCAAGTACTGGCTGTGTGGTACATGTGACAACAATCTCCCGTATTCTTCATATGTCTGGCGTATGGGGTAGAGTGGCAAGACGAAAGCCTTTTCTTACAAAGAAAAACATCCAAGCCACGCTGCATTTTGCAAAAAACACATCTGAAGTCTCCCAAAAGCATGTGGGAAAAGGTGTTATGGTCTGATGAAACCAAGGTTGAACCTTTTGGCCATAATGCCAAAAGATATGTTTGGCGCAAAAACAACACTGCACATCACCAAAGGAACACAGTACCCACAGTGAAGCATGGTGGTGGCAGCAGCATGCTTTGGGGCTGTTTTTCTTCAGCTGGAACTGGGGCCTTCAATTAAATAAGAGAGAGGGAATTTTTTTTCAGTTCCAAATACCATTCAATATTGGCACAAAACCTTCAGGCTTCTGCTAGAAAGCTGAACATGAAGAGGAACTTCATCTTTCAGCATGACAACGACCCAAAGCATACATCCAAATCAACAAAGGAATGGCTTCCCCAGAAGAAGATTTGGAATGGCCCAGCCAGAGCCCAGAACTGAATCCGATTGAAAATCTGTGGGGTGATCTGAAAAGGGCTGTGCACAGGAGATGCCCTCGCAATCTGACAGATTTGGAGTGTTTTTTCAAAGAAGAGTGGGCAAATCTTGCAAAGTCAAAATGTGCCATGCGGATAGACTCATCCCCAAAAAGACTGAGTGCTGTAATAAAATCAAAAGGTGCTTCAACAAAAGTATTAGTTTAGGGGTGTGCATACTTATGCAACCATGTTATTTTCTTTTTTGATTTTTTCTTCCCTCTACCTAACAGATTTCAGTTTGTTTTTCAATTAAATTGTCCAGTTTATAGGTCACATTAAAGGTGGAAAAAGTTCTGAAATGATTTATCTTTGTCTAATTTTTTTACAGCACAGAAACATGACATTTTAACAGGGGTGTGTAGACTTTAGACTTTTTCGATCCACTGTACCAATATATGTTGCTCATTTCATACAAACGTCTTCACTGTTCTTTCCCTACATATGAAACGAGCTACTCATCTGGCTAATGATGTAGGAATCTCACATAGATTACACATCTTTGGAGAGCCAAATGTGGTGTTTTACCTTGGACGCAGTCCCAAGCTCATCCACGAGGTGATTTGTTCCACCAGGACACGTGCGCTGTGGATCAGCATTAGTTATCACCGCTTACCTATCTGATGTATTCTGGAAAGACATAGGCCGATATTAATAAAGTGATTGATGTGTTATTTGTGTCCTTCAGCATACGTGGCCATATTATTACACAAATACTCACTATGTAGTTCACATTGATGTAGCAGTTCTGTTGCTGGTCATGTTTTTCCATGTCTAGGTTGTTGAAAGAAGAGTTGACACACGACAGTAGCTCTGTAAGGTTAATATGATGTTAGGATTACAGTCACAAATTAGACAAAGTATGTGTTCTATTCGTATTGGATATCTCTTAATAAAAAGTCATTGCCGGTTAGTGAGTTATGCCATGTTGCTACAGGGTGCAAAAATCTGGATTTCGGCATGGTCTCATGTAAACAAGTCTAAAAAGCTGTGTCTGGATACTGGGTTTGGCTGGTGATCCATATTTGAGCCAACTGAATAAACTCGAATCATGAGGAAATAACCAGAGGACTCCAAAGTATGTGTGTATGGTATTTATCTACAACATTTTGATCCCATTTCATGTGGTTTGGCAGGATCAGACAATGTGAACAATACTGGTCCGTAGTGGTTGTAGGTGACTTTAAAAAGGGATTGGGTATATTTTTACATTAAAAAACCAAACAGGCATTAAGGGCTATCCTGGATAAATAGAGAGGGAGTATTGACCCAGGGATGAATACGATCACCAGTATCTGGGGTCAGGAAGGAATGTTATATTTGTCTTCCCTGTGTAGACAATTGGCAAAGTTTCACTTTTTGTTTTTCTGTTTGCCTTCCTCTGGATCAATTAACAATAAATCTGCGTATTGCAGATCATAGATCTATAGAGGTTGAACCTGATGGACTAAAGTATTTTTTCAATCTAAATTACTAGATAACAATGTAACGTGGGGCATATATACATTGACATAGTGGGATATATAATCCACTCAAATTATCTATGCCATTGATGTTTATAACCGTCAGTACTTAAGATGTGTATGGGAATGTGTGCTTACTTACCTGTAACTGATCATGTGGCTTGTTCCAGTGTACAAACATCGACAACGTCAGGGAACTCTCCTCTACTGTGGACTGGTTGGAATTGGGTATGACAAGGGCGATGGATAAAGGTGGATTTGGGAGTTAGGCATAATCCAGATACATTAGACTGTATTCCATGCATATTGGGTATGTACTTACATGTGAAGTACTCACGAATGAGGAGGGTCCGTTGTTGTGACCCCTGCAGATTATCCACTTCAGGGGGAAGTAAAGGCTCTTCCTCCCCATGTAGTGGAGCCGCATCAATGTCCCCCAGACAGTTGGCCTGTACTGCTATATTGTGCAGACAGCAGCAGGCAACGAAGATGCAACAAACTTTCTGGGGCTTGTATTGTAGAGCACCCCCAGTGGAATGTAAACATCTGAAGCGCATCTTTAGTACACCAAAGGTACGCTCAATTACATTCCGGCAGGTTTTATGCACAGCATTATACCGCACCTCTGCCCGAGTCTGGGGATTGCTCACAGGGGTCAACAACCACGGCAAACACCCATATACTCCATCACCTGGTGGAAATAAAATATGATGTTGATATGAATAGGATGTTGTGATGTTTGACAAAGCATATGCCCAAATATCACCATGACCTATCAACACATCCCTGTGGCTAATACACAGTTAAAGATATATGTAAGGGAGATGGATCATGGATGCATCTGATAGGATAATTAGTAGTGTATTAACACATGTATTGTATATGAAGCTTCAGTTCAATTACAATGTGATTTCCACAAATGTAAAATCCAGATGGTCACACCCGCAGGATGCTTACATGAGGCGGAGATACAAGGGAAATACAACAGGGTACATATTGCAACCCTTCTGGTAGAGAGCACAGGAAGTCACTGTTGCAGTTCTTGTACCGAGCACATGCCAGAGGTCTGAGGTGAAGCGCGATAGTGTATTCTTGTGAACGTAAATGTGATGCTAATTCAGGTGGAATTTCCCAGGGGCGTACACGATCAAACGCAAATGCCAAAAGACCTTGGAGATTTTGATAACTTCAAGGTAAGCTAATTCATGTTTATTCAGGGATATATTAATGCAAGAAAACGTTTTCAAAACACTATTAATTCTCCTCTCCCAGATGAATTCTGAAGTCATCTCACTTACATAGCCCTTACAATAACACACAACACGTTATGTAGGCTAGAGATGTCCATGTAACAGGATACAAGGGAATGCATCAGAACATAAACCTAATGATTAATCAGTTGTGGTTTTTGTCATATGTTGTTGTGCATACTGTTTGGCCAAGCTAACACAGGGTTATGGCCAGCAATGAGCTATTATGTTCTGGCTTTGGGAGTATTACTCCGTAATGCACATGTGAACATCAGAGCAGTAGAGGGAAACATGATGTACTGTATGTGTTATTGTATCCAGTCATAGTAAGATATGGTTGACTGCCATTACTAATGTGTACTCACCCAGTAGCCATCCGGATGGAAATCTGCCGGACTCAAATATGTCACATATTCCGGATGCACGCAGGATATAGGCGTCGTGAGCACTTCCCGGGAAGCCTGCATACCACACCTTGTTATGCGCATGTTCGCATCGCAAACAGCCTGTACATTGATTGAATGATAATGCTTACGATTTCTGTACAGCGCTTCTTGCTCTCTAGGAGGTATCAGTGCCACGTGTGTACAATCAATAGCACCGAGCACATTGGGGATACCTCCTAATTGGAAGAAATCAAACTTCACCTTCAAGATCTCTTCAGCAGTGTTAGGGTAACTGATGTATCTGGCAGCTTTCCGACCAATAGCACAGAGGAATGCACAGACAATTTGAGAGGCTTGGCTGAGACATTCCTCCGGCTATGCTCAGGGTGTTCTGAAAGCTACCAGAAGCAAGGAGGTGTATTGCAACTAACATCCGTGTCATTCCTGGGATGGCTCTATTTGCCCCTGAGCGAGGCTCAAGGTCCGCTCTCAGAACCTCATAGAGCTCCCCAAGACTGGCACGGGTCAGCCGAAAACGCTCATACACCTCCCCATCAGTTAACCCCTCTAATGTGAGTCTCTCCCTGTACACATTGGGTGCCCTTCGCCTCCTCCCAGGCTCTTGCACAGGCTCCTGGACATGCTCCCCCCCCTTCTGCCTGAGCCACCACATCCTGTACTCCCCCCAGCAGCTGATCACCGACAACATTGTCAGCCTCCCTGTCTGCAGGTGGCCCTATATCCCTCTGTCCCTGTGCTACTGGAGCTCTCTCTCCTCCCTGATCCACCCCCACGATACTAGGCATGGCCTGTGGTAATTCCCTTGCCTGGCTTGGTTCCGCCCCAGCATGGATCACATCACCACTCACACCCTCAATCACTCCCAGACAACCCTCTCTGCCACTCCCCATCACCCCCTCAATCACACATCTTGCTTCCGGTTCTTCATACTGTGCTAGGTGAGATGCACAAAAGCATCTCAACCTCATCCGCCCACTCAGACTGTCCATCATCCCTCTCAAATGATCATCCATGCTGTTTCAGACATGCTGATGACTTGTTGGGGATGGGGTTATATAGCTATATGGTTATATATAGTTATATGGTGATTGCATGACCTAGTATTAGGCACGTTAATTTCAGCTTTGCCATTGGTCACCTGTGGATCTTTACATGGCATTCCAGCTGATGATTTTACGTCAAGAAGCCTCTCAACCTATTACATATGCACTTGGCCGCATGTAATTGGCTGTCCCAACACGGGCCGCCAAGTGCGTATGTAATAGGTTGAGAGTCCCAACGTGGGCCGCCCAATGCGTATGTAATTGGCTGAGAGTCCCAACATGGGCCGCCAAGTGCGTATGTAATTGGCTGAGAGGCTTTTGGCGGGTTTTTGCGCCATCGCCATTGCCACGTTGGCCCGCCAAAAGCCTCTCAGCCAATTACATACGCACTTGGCGGCCCATGTTGGGACTCTCAGCCAATTACATACGCACTTGGCGGCCTGACACTATAAGTGCGTATGTAATTGGCTGAGTCTGTTGGCGTGCTCGCAAGCTGATGAGGGGACGTCCTAGCGAGACACGCCTCTCAGCCAATCACGTACGAGCTAAGAATTTGATTGACAGTAGGAGCTTATAAATGTGATTGATACAAACCCATGCGCTGACTTTGTTGTAAGAGCCATTGGAGTTAGCACGCAGTTCCAGGAGCAGGTGGGAGAGAGTTTGATTAGTACTTTGGAGAGAGGGAGATTAGTTTTGTTTCTTTTTTCATTGTCTATTTCATAAGTCCTTCCATTTAGGCAATACACATATTTACAGATTTCACATATTTGTAAGACACATAGATTAAATTACACACATAGAGACATATATATAGTTAGGACACACACCCCACACACCCACCCCCCCACCACACCCCATCCCCCACCACTTATTAAATACACATAGCACACACATATTTTCTTTCCAACAGACATTCCAGTAATACTTTTATTTCTTTATCGTTATATTGATTTGTAGGCGCACTCTTTTTGATTGTTTTGTATTTTATTACTAGCATATTTACACGTAAGAGTTACACATATTTACACATTACACATATTTGCCTGACACATAGATTAAAGACACATAGAGACATACATAGCGTTAGGACAAACACACCACACACCTCCCCCCCCCCCAACCTTTGCACCGCATCCCCCAACAGTTATTAAAAACACATAGAACATACACTTTTTTTTTCATCACCTATATAACAGTTACACTTATTTTGAGTTATCCTTATTTTGTTAATATTTCAGCATGGAGGGAGGAGACAGGTGGAGAGAGGAGGAGAGGAGCGGAGAGTGAGGAGAGTGTAGTGGAGGGTGGAGGAGAGGTGGAGGAGGTGTCCCCGGAGGGGGTGGAGGAGGTGTCCCCGGAGGAGGAGGTGTCCCCGGAGGAGGAGGAGTGGTCCCCGGAGGGGGGAGGAGGAGGAGGGAGACAGAGGCGCTAATAGAGGAGGGACAGAGGGGAAGGGGCCTGATCCCAGGGGGCAGGGTTGTTTGGGGAAGTGACAGGCCTCAGGAAGAGTGCAGGGAGGCCAGGGTCCCCGAGCACAGTCGAGAGAGCAAGGGGCTATTGGCAAGGGCAGGCGCAGGGCCAGTAATTATACGCCCCAGGAGAATATGGTCCTCCTGGGTGCGGTCTGTGACCGGCCCTTCATCCTTGTTGCAATGGAAGCGAAGCCTGGGCCTAAGGCTCAGGCTTGGAAGGAGGTAGTGGAATTGATGAAGGAGGTGTCCACGGTTCCTAGGGGCTTGAGGTCCTTGAAGCACAGATATGTGGATATCAGGGCCACGGTGAAGAGGAAGATGGCCAGAGAAGCAGAGGGACACAGTGTCACCTATAAGGAGTGGGAGAGGATCGCAAGGGACTTTCTGAGACCATTGCCCGCAGCTGGAGCTTCATCCCCGGTGGCCCAGCAGGACCCAGCCTCCAGTTCAGGTGAATATCACATACACCAACATGCCACCACATGTACATCACACACACACTACACATGGTGACCAACAAGGACACTGACATGTCAGCTCCATGGAATTAACAAGGGATAGATGGAAGTGTCATTAAATCCATGAAGCTGACAAATCACTGTCATTCCTGGCCCCCCCAAGAGTAATCAAGCAATCGAGTCCATGTACTGGTGTGCCCAATGCAGCCTATGCAGTTACAGACCGCAGAAGAAATACAGACAGCGTTAGGAGCCAGGAGAGGTCAAGACAAGAAACCAAAGAATAGATCCAATCTAGCAAATGACAGCTAATGTGAGTTGCAATTAGGAGAATCATCCATGTTCAGGCCTAGATGTCAGATAGTTAGGAGTGAAACCGCAGAAGAAATACAGACAGCGTTAGGAGCCAGGAGAGGTCAAGACAAGAAACCAAAGAATAGATCCAATCAAGCAAATGACAGCTAATGTGAGTTGCAATTAGGAGAAACATCCATGTTCAGGCTTAGATGTCAGATAGTTAGGAGTGAAACCGCAGAAGAAATACAGACAGCGTTAGGAGCCAGGAGAGGTCAAGACAAGAAACCAAAGAATAGATCCAATCTAGCAAATGACAGCTAATGTGAGTTGCAATTAGGAGAATAATCCATGTTCAGGCGTAGATGTCATATAGTTAGGAGTGAAAACATATCAATGTATTGATCAGCATACTAATGACATGTACCTTTCTTTTCTCTATTTCAGCATGCAGTAGGAGGTCTAGGTCCAGTGATGAGCCAGGAGCGGTGCCGTCAGCCCCCGCCCCGCAGGAGACCGCTCAGGGGGAGGAGGCTACAGGCTCATCCGAGGGCCCTGGCTCTTCGGAGGAGGAGGTCGTGGTAGTTGACAGCCCCCCTGTCCAGAGCCCGACTGTCCCCCTCCTCCAAAGACTTGCCATCTCGCCGGGGCCCTCACAAGTGGTGGAATATGCCACAGCTCCTCCTTCCCCACACACCGGGGACACCAACATCAGAGACCCTCTCTCCAGCTGGGTCCCAGATCCTCCCCACTCTCTCCCCTCCATCTTCCCACCCGGCCCTGCCAACAGGACCCCAGCCCCCCACCACCACCCCCCACAGAGGCTGCGCTGCCGGAGTTGTTGGCCCTCGTGAGGAGGATGACTGCCGACATCTCTGGCATGAGGCGCAGCCTGGACAGGCGCTTTAGGGAGGAGAGGAGGCATCATCGGAGGCTGGAGCAGCATATGGTCAGGCTGCTGGGAATGGGGCAGGTCACCAGCCAACAGCAGCCTGGCCCCTCCTCTCCTTCCACCATGCCTCCGCCGCCACCACCACCCGTGGTGCCACTACCTCCTCCCGCTCCCCCACCACCAACAGGGAGACGGCGTCTGGCTGCGGACGATGCAGGTCCTGTGCCCAGGCGGAGGAGGACCTAGGGGCTGTGGACATAATTGTGCCTTCTCAACAGCACTCCTCAGTGACAATCTATTGGTCACAATGCTGACCTCATCTAGCCTGGCTACAGAGTTTTGGATCTTTGCCTATGTGATGGCTATGGCTACCTACCATCACATGGTCCATGATCCTCTTCTCTGTGGACACGTAGGGTTCGGTTGAACATGTCACCAATTGATGGTCACTGGGGAATGCTGTTGGGAAGGGATGCTGCAGTCCCCTTTTTTTTAGGCCCTTTGATTTTAGGTTTTCTCTTTGTTTTTCTTTCCATTTGTTTTGTTTTAGGCCCATGAAGGCATCTCCTACATCTGCAAGCATTGTGGAGGAATTATATGAGGCGTAAGGTTTTCCCAGTGCCTCTCAGGTATACATTACTCCAATGACAGCCCCCTCCTTAACATGTAGCTCCCACAATCTTAAAGCTATCACATTGCCAGATATCACAGACAAGATTATTGTTAGCAGAAATGTAGACTAATACCGCTATGGCGGTGGACTTGCAAAGTCTCACAATGGCATGTTAATGACAGCCAGCATTAATATATGCACTAATAAAGCATGTGATCCTGACCTCAATATCGGTCTGAGAACAGATCCTTGGGTCTGATGTAAGAAACAGTGAATCTGGCTGCTGACCTTTGTGTCCTGTCCATATTAATGGGTATTTGCCCATATTACTCATTATCCAGAGACCTACTGTAGCTAATAGTTAGTAATGCTTGCAGATGGGAATCAGGTGAGTTGGTATATTGGTACAGTATTTAGCACTTTACTGTACATGCATTGTCATTATTTTTTTCTATCCTCCTCCGCCTTTTTGTTTTTTGTTGACCATTCATTTTTGTGGGCAATTTCGCACACCACACTGTATGTGTGAAACTGGATTGGATTACACAGTCCAGAGGTTGAATCATTTGTTCCATTGAGCAGATCCAGACAAGTTGTAAGTGCCATGCACTCTAATGGTTTCTTCAGTTAAATGGAGTGATTTGTGATGATCCTTTTTCTCATCATATTCCAGTGGCAGCGGTGTACTGAACGCATGTGACCCTGGTAGGTGCTATGCATCATGCTTATTCTAGACTATTAGATTGACCCCTGTAGGTATCCCCTTTGTTTTATTTAGCCCCTTGCTCTCTCGGGACCCACCCACACCACACCCATGATATTAATGCACAGTCTTGACCACCGCTGATTGTGGTCTGTGTCCAAAAATAAAGTTTTGTTATACCGTTCTGTGAATGCACAGTCTTGACCACTGCTGATTGTGGTCTGTGTCCAAAAATAAAGTTTTGTTATACCGTTCTGTGAATGCACAGTCTTGACCACTGCTGATTGTGGTCTGTGTCCAAAAATAAAGCTGTGTTATCCTGTTCTCACCATGTCGGTGTGTTTTCAATGGTTGGGGTTAGGGGACATCCACATGCATCACATTAGTGTCACATTACTATAGCTGTAAACTAATGAGCCTAGTTAACCTGCAATAGATCCATACATACTAAGAGGAATAATAGTCCTAATAGCATTAGATATCATATAATGCATCTAATTGATCTACAATCTAGGCATAATAAAGGGTTAATGCACAGGCCAAGTACAATTAGCGATACTGTGGAGTAGGAACATTCCCCTGAGGGCCTAACAGGATAATGATAGGTGATACTGCAGTGGCTTGTCAGTTCCTTCTTCAGTGATTTGGGATTTGTCTGTCCACTCTGCTTTCACCCGCACTTCCCCAACATCACTTAGCAATCGAAACTAATGTAAATTGATGAATAGCAGAACATAATGGGAGGTCAACAAATGGAAATGAATGGACATCTTGGTACATGGCCACCAGCAATGGCGTGGGACTTCCTTGGATAAGAGTAGTGGCGATTACCCCTGATGGAGGTGAGTTGGCTGGTGCTCATTGTGCCTCTGCAAACCCTCTGTGTGTGTTTGCTGCCCTTCCTGATGGGTTACTGCGGGGTATGTTCCCATGGTCACCTTGTGGTTAGATAAGTGATGGGGCTTGGAAGCTGTGAGCTATACCATTAAGGGCCATTGTGGGTGGGAGAGTGAAAGCAGAGTGGACGGCCAAATCACAAACCACGGGAGAAGGAACTGACAATCCACTCCGGTATCACCAGCATAGGAACCTTGTAAGAAAGCAGTGACAGAGGGTCACAGTCAGACCCGACCGAAAGCCCAAACAAGAGGTATTGTGTATTTCAATGAAGCTGTGAGCTATACCATTAAGGGCCATTTTGGGTGGGAGAGTGAAAGCAGAGTGGACGGCCAAATCCCAAACCACTGGAGAAGGAACTGACAATCCACGCCGGTATCACCAGCATAGGAACCTTGTAAGAAAGCAGTGACAGACCGAAAGCCCAAACAAGAGGTATTGTGTATTTCAATGAAGCTGTGAGCTATACCATTTAGGGCCATTGTGGGTGGGAGAGTGAAAGCAGAGTGGACGGCCAAATCCCAAACCACTATAGAAGGAACTGACAATCCACTCCGGTATCACCAGCATAGGAACCTTGTAAGAAAGCAGTGACAGACCGAAAGCCCAAACAAGAGGTATTGTGTATTTCAGTGAAGCTGTGAGCTATACCATTAAGGGCCATTGTGGGTGGGAGAGTGAAAGCAGAGTGGACGGCCAAATCCCAAACCACTGGAGAAGGAACTGACAATCCACTCCGGTATCACCAGCATAGTCAGACCCGACCGAAAGCCCAAACAAGAGGTATTGTGTATTTCAATGAAGCTGTGAGCTATACCATTAAGGGCCATTGTGGGTGGGAGAGTGAAAGCAGAGTGGACGGCCAAATCCCAAACCACTGGAGAAGGAACTGACAATCCACTCCGGTATCACCAGCATAGGAACCTTGTAAGAAAGCAGTGACAGAGGGTCACAGACAGTCAGACCCGACCGAAAGACCAAACAAGAGGTATTGTGTATTTCAATGAAGCTGTGAGCTATACCATTAAGGGCCATTGTGGGTGGGAGAGTGAAAGCAGAGTGGACGGCCAAATCCCAAACCACTGGAGAAGGAACTGACAATCCACTCCGGTATCACCAGCATAGGAACCTTGTAAGAAAGCAGTGACAGACCGAAAGCCCAAACAAGAGGTATTGTGTATTTCAATGAAGCTGTGAGCTATACCATTTAGGGCCATTGTGGGTAGGAGAGTGAAAGCAGAGTGGACGGCCAAATCCCAAACCACTATAGAAGGAACTGACAATCCACTCCGGTATCACCAGCATAGGAACCTTGTAAGAAAGCAGTGACAGACCGAAAGCCCAAACAAGAGGTATTGTGTATTTCAGTGAAGCTGTGAGCTATACCATTAAGGGCCATTGTGGGTGGGAGAGTGAAAGCAGAGTGGACGGCCAAATCCCAAACCACTGGAGAAGGAACTGACAATCCACTCCGGTATCACCAGCATAGTCAGACCCGACCGAAAGCCCAAACAAGAGGTATTGTGTATTTCAATGAAGCTGTGAGCTATACCATTAAGGGCCATTGTGGGTGGGAGAGTGAAAGCAGAGTGGACGGCCAAATCCCAAACCACTGGAGAAGGAACTGACAATCCACTCCGGTATCACCAGCATAGGAACCTTGTAAGAAAGCAGTGACAGAGGGTCACAGACAGTCAGACCCGACCGAAAGACCAAACAAGAGGTATTGTGTATTTCAATGAAGCTGTGAGCTATACCATTAAGGGCCATTGTGGGTGGGAGAGTGAAAGCAGAGTGGACGGCCAAATCCCAAACCACTGGAGAAGGAACTGACAATCCACTCCGGTATCACCAGCATAGGAACCTTGTAAGAAAGCAGTGACAGAGGGTCACAGACAGTCAGACCCGACCGAAAGCCCAAACAAGAGGTATTGTGTATTTCAGTGAAGCTGTGAGCTATACCATTAAGGGCCATTGTGGGTGGGAGAGTGAAAGCAGAGTGGATGGCCAAATCCCAAACCACTGGAGAAGGAACTGACAATCCACTCCGGTATCATGCTTGTAAGAAAGCAGTGACAGAGGGTCACAGACAGTCAGACCCGACCGAAAGCCCAAACAAGAGGTATTGTGTATTTCAATGAAGCTGTGAGCTATACCATTAAGGGCCATTGTGGGTGGGAGAGTGAAAGCAGAGTGGACGGCCAAATCCCAAACCACTGGAGAAGGACCTGACAATCCACTCCGGTATCACCAGCATAGTCAGACCCGACCGAAAGCCCAAACAAGAGGTATTGTGTATTTCAATGAAGCTGTGAGCTATACCATTAAGGGCCATTGTGGGTGGGAGAGTGAAAGCAGAGTGGACGGCCAAATCCCAAACCACTGGAGAAGGAACTGACAATCCACTCCGGTATCACCAGCATAGGAACCTTGTAAGAAAGCAGTGACAGAGGGTCACAGACAGTCAGACCCGACCGAAAGACCAAACAAGAGGTATTGTGTATTTCAATGAAGCTGTGAGCTATACCATTAAGGGAAATTGTGGGTGGGAGAGTGAAAGCAGAGTGGACGGCCAAATCCCAAACCACTGGAGAAGGAACTGACAATCCACTCCGGTATCACAAGCATAGGAACCTTGTAAGAAAGTAGTGACAGAGGGTCACAGACAGTCAGACCCGACCGAAAGTCTGAACAGGACATATTGACATACTCCATGTGCCCCATATTTGTGTTCCCAAATGTAGATGTGATGAGCAATATGTATACAAAATAACAGGGTTAATATGGCATTATTTTGATGTTTTTGTGTTTTTATGTAATCAGGTAGTGTGTCTTTAATTTTGCTTAATGTAAGCTGCAGCATGGCTTTTCATTCCAAATGTAACAACTAATTGGTTGTATAATGCATTTGCTTTGGTGGGGGGAGGGGATGGTGACATCAATTGTAATGGCCTTCCATGCTTTTCCTCTGTTAAACTCACTTTTACATTTTAAGTTGTCTGTACGTAATGCGTAAACCATTTTACTGGTGTTTTTTGTGCACGTAGCGATTTTGCGAGATACGAGCGTCTACGCAAATAATTATTTTACGCTACTTACTACGTAGCGCTTTTCGGAGGCAAATCTCGGCAAAGGAGTACGAAATTACGCAAGTCAATCGCAAGTCAATCGCAAGTCAATCGCAAGTCGACTCGTATTACGGAAATCGCGTTACGATGCACATTTGCGAGATACGATTTCATACGCAGCTCGAATTTAATAGGGCCCTGAATTTGTTTTTTCCCAATTATCAAGTTTAATTCTTGATAACAGCATATTATTATAGTTATACAGGCTAAATGGAAAAACCTGGCTGATGGATTGAACTCTTAACAGCTGTATTGATATTGCAAAAAAGAAGAATTCAAAAATAGCTCCCGAAAAAATAAATGTCTTAAGGAATGACTGCTGCTGGCACTGGGGAGCTACAGTTCATTGAGGGAACCATGAATGCCAACATGTACTGTGACATAATGAAGCAGAGCGTGATCCCCTCCCTTCAGAGACTGGGCCGCAGGGAGGTATTCCAACATGATAATGACCCCAAACACACCTCCAAGACAACCACTGTCTTGCTAAAGAAGCGGTGGGGCATCCTCAAACGGAAGGTTATTGAATGCAAGGTCTCTAACATCCACCAGCTCTGTGATGTAATCATGGAGAAGTGGAAGGGGACTCCAGTGGCAACCTGTGATGCTCTGGTGAACTCCATGCCCATGAGGGTTAAGGCAGTGCTGGAAAATAATGGTGGCCACACAAAATATTGACACTTTGGGCCAAATTTGGACATTTTCACTTAGGGGTGTACTCACTTTTGTTAGGATTTGTATGATATTATTTTTTTATCTGCATTTTTATATGTCCAAGACACAAATATATGTAACTGCATAAGAATACATAAGTTAATCACTTCTTCTTCCTTTGAGGTGTGATTCGGTAACCTCCTTTTTGATCCTGGCTAATTGAAGATTGAGCCACACATCTGATTTGAATAATGTCAATCACTTACCTTCAAATAATGGAGCGCTACCTTCATCGTCACAATCCCTGTTGAAGCTGGCGCGAAACGTGCGCGTCGGATCACTTCCGGTTCCGGACATCTACTTCCGGTTTTGACTCCATGCTGTCGGATCTCCATTTGTATGGGATCTAGGCTCAGCTGCTGTTTTGAGCTGTGCATATAATCCACAGAGGTCATTCTGAAGCGGGTAAGTGGGCAGGTGGTGGGCATAGTCCCAGTATAGATAGTATAGACCTAGTTTGTATCGGAAGTTAGGGAGGTAACTAGCGGGCCTCCATATACTTAATCTGCTAGTGTATTTACAGAGAGGGCCTATATACTCCCCACTACAGAATGAAGGTGGCACTTGCTGAATGACTGTATAGCAAATGATTTATATGCAACCCAGATATCCATGCATACCTTTTATTGTATGAATATCTAACCAATAATATAGACTGGTATTAACCAGCACATGGTCGATCTAATTTTTATTTTGATAGAATCTGCATAGATTTGCATCATATTCACTATATATATATAAGTTAGAGTAATTCTATTATTATTTGGTTTTGCACAAATTGTAACGCAATTTTGTAGATGGCCGGACTACCGTGTTTTTAGTTATTTTATTGTCTTGTGTATATTGTGTACATTAATAAAATTATATTTTAACAAGGTATTTAATTTAGATTTTTTCATCACATATGTAGGATCATTCTATTAGGGTATACAATATCATTGGAATTAAAGATGTACTTTTCTCTCTCTCCTTGCTACTATTATCAATTTTTACATTGCCAATGATATTTTCTCAGCAACAACATAACTGGGTAGATATGTGAACATATCCCATTATTATAAATTGTTTCCTAGAGATACCCTGGACATTTACTCTTTGTCCTGTTTTTTCTAATATATGTATTTTGGCTACTAGGTAGCTATTCTTTAAGAGTAATAATCCCATTGCAATAGGTGTGCAGATTGTTATGGCTGAAATTGATTTAGATTCAGACTATAAGTCAAGAACCAGTAAACGCCTGGAAGGAGTTAATAGAGCGCAACAGTGTACCATTGAAAATATCAATGGTGACTGGGAGTTAGGTCTAAAAAACTTAGAAGGCTTATTGAGGAAAGAACTCAATTCTTTCTGGAACAAGGTAAGCCATGAGAAATACCTAGCCAAACATCTTATACCTAGAGGACTAAGGATTAAGACCTTCCCAGCTTTTATGTTCCACTTGGATAACTATAAAGAAAAATGGGAACAAGCCTTAACTGAGACACTTTTGGCGATATTAGCCGATTATGAACAAGAAATACAAACAGAACTTGACAAAGAAATCACTCAATTAAATAAAACTTTGAAACAATTTGAAACATTAGAAGATTTCAAGAAAACATACAAGAGAATACAGGCTGATTTGGATAGAAGAGAAAATGAAATTGTATCTCTGAAAAAACAAAAGTATAACAGAGATTTACAAGACTTCGAAAGTGGCAATATCTTTAACTGGACACACAGGAACAACAGTAGGAGGAAATTACGCCCAAGAGTGGATCCAATCAGAAGATATCATAATTCAGATACTGAATTAGACTCCTAACAAACTGATGATGATGAATTGAGATTGATTCCTGGAGGACGGAGACAGAAGCCATTGGTTTCTTTTTTAGATCAGGGTCCTCTATCGAGGATAGAGACGAACCCGAGACAACCTCAGGAAGAGACCTGGGATTCAGTGAGGAATCTGAGAGACCGCAGATACAGAGGTTCAGCCAATACCCAGAAGGCGAATTGGGAGAGGAAACCAAGAAGGTAACTACAGACAAGATGCAGATTATAAATCTGTCTGGGACAGTACTGAAATATTCAAATTCTTTGAGGTTTATAAAGACCTGAATCTGTTCGCTCGCAAATTAATGGTAAAAAAAAATTTTTTAAACAAAACTATTTCGAGTGAGCAGACAGAACCTACAGTTATGGCAGACGAACCAACCACTTCAACCTTTATTGCACATAAAATTAAAACGAAATCTCGCTTCAATCCAACATTATCTAGTTGCTCGGCAGTGGATGTCTATGTAAAAGCAGTGACGCAAGATATTGAGAGATTACAGTCTTCAATAACATACAACCTTTGTCGAGATGAAAGCAAAGCTTTTAGAGAAATTGGAGAGTGGACTGATATTACGATCAAACCTTCGGACAAAGGAGGGAACATAGTTCTCTGGCCTAATGAGATGTATATACGTGAAGCTCTAAGACAACTAAATGACAAAGATTGTTATAAAAAGCTACTGGGCGATCCTACCAATGATTTTTGGAAATATATGACAAAATATTCAACACAGCCAGAGATGACCTGGTAATTGATAAGAAAGAGCATGAATTTCTAATCTCAAATAAACCGAGGACGGCAAACCTCTATATGTTACCCAAAGTCCATAAGAATGTCACAATACCACCAGGGAGACCGATCATATCAGGTAATGGGAGCCTTGGAGAGAATGCTAGTAAGTTCATTGATATTCACTTACGCCCTTTTGTATTGAGTTTACCGTCATATGTGAGGGATACAATGGACGTTCTAAATACACTAAATGACATCACTACTAATCCTGAAACTCTTCTAGTAACATGTAACTCTTGTAGAAAGCCTGTATACTTCTATCAAACACGAGGCAGGTTGTCAAGCTGTCGAGTACTTTTTGAAGATGCAAACCAACACTAAGATCCCAATGAATAATTTCCTGTTAAAGTTATTGCGATTCATTCTAAATCACAACTATTTTGTGTTCAATGATGTCTTCTATCTGCAAAAAAAAAGGAACAGCAATGGGATCTTCTTGTGCACCCACATATGCCAACTTCTACTTAGGATGGTGGGAAAAAGAATTTGTCTTCAATGATACCAATTTATTGTTTTCCAATCACATAAGTATATGGTTGAGATACATTGACGATATCCTGTTCATCTGGGACGGTTCTGAAGAAAGTTTAAACCAGTTTATTAACCATCTGAATGTCAATGACCTCAATCTCAGGCTGACACACACTTATGATCGATGCAAAATAGATTTTTTGGATATATCCATCTGTAAAGATGATAGTGGCAATATTACAACCGATCTATTTCGCAAAACAATGGCCACAAACAGTACCTTGCATCATTCTAGTTCACATTTTCCATCAACAATTACGTCAATACCAATAGGTGAATTATTACGTATTAGAAGAAATTGTTCAACCTTGGACTTATTTGTTGAGAGAGCGAAAGAATTGCGTGAACGTTTAAAGGAGAGTGGATACAGTAACAACTGTATCAAAAAAGGATATCAGTGAGCATTACATACTCCAAGAGAAGAACTATTATCTCCCAAGGTAAGAACGAATAAGGATGAAAACATACGTTTTATCACGACTTACAGTGAAGATTGGAAACCGATAGATAGCATTCTCAACAAACATATTAACATTTTGAAGACAGATCCCCAATTACAGACAATTATTGGCAACAAGATATCGACTGGCTGGCGAAGATCCAGTAATATTCGATACCAACTAGTACGAAGCCACTTTTGTAAAAAAAGAAAAGCCAACGCATTATCAAATGGAACTGTAGGTTGTGGACACTGTAAATTCTGTCCGTACATGTTTAGACAAGTAGAAATATGTGACAGAACAGGAAAAGTTACAAAATTAAAAGGTCTATACAACTGTGGCACAACCGCAGTAGTTTATTGCCTGGAATACCCGTGTTCTCTCAGATATGTTGGGATCACTAGCAGGGAACTGCGAAAAAGGGTGGGTGAACATTTGAGTAACATCCGCAATAGTGCTAGTGATATAATAAGAGGAAAAACGGATTTTACAAAAAATTAGTCTGGGTATTAGGAAAGAAAATTTAGAATTGGAATTACTAAAAGCAGAAAGTAAATGGATATCATTACTCAATAACGTTGTCCCTAGTGGACTGAATGAAAATTATAATTTCAGTGTCTTTTTATAAATCTGATCTTATGATTATGATCTCAATAATGTCCCAACATCTGCTAGATAAAAATTAATATTCCTCAGTTGGACATTAGCCTATCTGCAATACTTAGTTTTCCTTCAGTAGTAGCCATGTGTCCCAATGTTCTAATTCATACACTACTATTAGAACTCTATTCCGTATAGATAGTAGTTTATATTACACTAGAACAATTGGAACTCTTTAATCCGACCACTGTGGTTACATTCCCAAGACACAATAAAGATGTTCTTTTTATTGTCCTGCCTTTCAGTTGATCACTCAGTATGTTTAGAGATAACTACTACTATACTATATACAGACAGGTCCATAAATATTGGGACATCGACACAATTCTAATCTTGTTGGCTCTATACACCACCACAATGGATTTGAAATGAAACAAACAACATGTGCTTTAACTGCAGACTTTCAGCTTTAATTTGAGGGTATTTACATCCAAGTCAGGTGAACGGTGTAGGAATTACAACAGTTTGTATATGTGCCTCACACTTTTTAAGGGACCAAAAGTAATGGGACAGATTAACAGTCATAAATCAAACTTTCACTTTTTAATACTTGGTTGCAAATCCTGTGCAGTCAATTACAGCCTGAAGTCTGGAACGCATAGACATCACCAGACGCTGGGTTTCATCCCTGGTGATGCTCTGCCAGACCTCTATTGCAACTGTCTTCAGTTCCTGTTTGTTCTTGGGGCATTTTCCCTTCAGTTTTTTCTTCAGCAAGTGAAATGCATGCTCAATCGGATTCAGGTCAGGTGATTGACTTGGCCATTACACAATATTCCACTTATTTCCCTTAAACTCTTTGGTTGCTTTTGCAGTATGCTTCGGGTCATTGTCCATCTGCACTGTGAAGCGCCGTCCAATGAGTTCTGAAGCATTTGGCTGAATATGAGCAGATAATATTGCCCGAAACACTTCAGAATTCATCCTGCTGCTTTTGTCAGCAGTCACATCATCAATAAATACAAGAGAACCAGTTCCATTGGCAGCCATACATGCCCACGCCATGACACTACCACCACCATGCTTCACTGATGAGGTGGTATGCTTTGGATCATGAGCAGTTCCTTTCCGTCTCCATACTCTTCTCTTCCCATCACTCTGGTACAAGTTGATATTAGTCTCATCTGTCCATAGGATGTTGTTCCAGAACTGTGAAGGCTTTTATAGATGTTGTTTGGCAAACTCTAATCTACTCCTGTTTGAGAGGCTCACCAATTTTTTGCATCTTGTGGTAAACCCTCTGTATTCACTCTGGTGAAGTCTTCTCTTGATTGTTGACTTCGTCACACATACACCTACCTCCTGGAGAGTGTTCTTGTTCTGGCCAACTGTTGTGAAGGGTGTTTTCTTCACCATGGAAAGAATTCTTCGGTCATCCATCACAGTTGTTTTCCTTGGTCTTCCGGGCCTTTTGGTGTTGCTGAGCTCACCAGTGCGTTCTTTCTTTTTAAGGATGTTCCAAACTGTTGATTTGGCCACACCTAATGTTTTTGCTGTCTCTCTGATGGGTTTGTTTTGTTTTTTCAGCCTAATGATGGCTTGCTTCACTGATAGTGACAGCTCTTTGGATCTCATATTGAGAGTTAACAGCAACAAATGCAAATAGCACACTTGAAATTAACTCTGGACCTTTTATCTGCTCTTTGTAAATGGGATAATGGGGGAATAACACACACCTGGCCATGAAACAGCTGAGCAGCCAATTGCCCCATTACTTTTGGTCCCTTAAAAAGTGGGAGGCACATATACAAACTGTTGTAATTCCTACACCGTTCACCTGATATGGATGTAAATACCCTCAAATTAAAGCTGAAAGTCTGCAGTTAAAGCACATGTTGTTTGTTTCATTTCAAATCCATTGTGGTGGTGTATAGAGCCAAAAAGATTAGAATTGTGTTGATGTCCCAATATTTATGGACCTGACTGTAGATACTATATAGTTTGTATGATATTATCTTTATATCAGCATTTTTATATGTCCAAGACACAAATACATGTAACTACATAAGAATACATAAGTTAATCACTTCTTCCTCTTCCTTTGAGGTGTGATTCGGTAACCTCCTTTTTGATCCTGGCTAATTAAAGATTGAGCCACACATCTGATTTGAATAATGTCAATCACTTACCTTCAAATAATGGAGTGCCACCTTCATCGTCACAATCCCTGTTGAAGCTGGCGCAAAACGCGCGCGTCGGATCACTTCCGGTTCCGGCCGTCTACTTCCGGTTTTGACTCCATGCTGGTATTAACCAGCACATTGTCGATCTAATTTTTATTTTGATAGAATGTGCATAGATTTGCATCATATTCACTATATATATATATAAGTTAGAGTAATTCTATTATTATTTGGTTTTGCACAAATTGTAACGCAATTTTGTAGATGGCCGGACTACCGTGTTTTTAGTTATTTTATTGGCTTGTGTATATTGTGTACATTAATAAAATTATATTTTAACAAGGTATTTAATTTAGATTTTTCCATCACACATGTAGTTTCATTCTATTAGGGTATACAAAATCATTGGCATTAAAGGTGTACTTTTCTCTCTCTATCCTTTTACACTGCCAATGATATTTTCTCAGCAACAACATAACTGGGTAGATATGTGAACATATCCCATTATTATAAATTGTTTCCTAGAGATACCCTGGACATTTACTCTTTATCCTGTTTTTTCTAGTACTCACTTTTGTTGCCAACAGTTTAGACATTAATGGCTGTGTGTTGAGTTATTTTGAGGGGACAGCAAATTTACACTGTAGCAGATTGTAATTTCTTCTTGTAGCAGATTGTCATTTCTTCAGTGTTGTCACATGAAAAGATATAATAAAATATTTACAAAAATGTGAGGGGTGTACTCACTTTCGTGAGATACTGTATATATAGTCGTTCAGTTGTGTCAGCTACTGCCCCTCTGAGATCCATAAAGCTCACGGTTATTGCCTCTGCCACACTC
Organism: Discoglossus pictus; assembly: GCA_027410445.1. Taxonomy (NCBI): domain Eukaryota; kingdom Metazoa; phylum Chordata; class Amphibia; order Anura; family Alytidae; genus Discoglossus; species Discoglossus pictus. The sequence goes on along the minus strand of CM050166.1, from coordinate 259,181,160 downwards.
TTCTTGTGCCTTCAATTGTTCCCAGTATCAAAGTCTCTAGGGAATCCTGTCTTCTCATGATATGACCAAAATATTTTAGCTTTAATCTTATGATGACCTTCCAGCGAACAGTCTGGCTTGATATGCCGTAGTATGGATTTATTGGATCTTCTTTCGGGCCAGAGAAATCTAAGAAGTTTTCTCCAACATCTCAATTCAAAAGGTGTCAATTCTATGGTGCTCAACCTTCTTTATGTCTAGCTCTCACATCCATAAGTTACTACTGTGAATACCATAGTTTTACTCCACTTCCCCATCTGTTAGCCAGATACTGAGATTGCCGTTTGTAATTTTCTTTGTCTTTTTTAAGATGAACAGCAGGCCAGCTTTTGCACACTCTTCTTTCACCTTCATCAATAGGTCCTTTAGTTCCTCCTCAGAAGCCTGAAGGTTTTGTGCCAATATTGACTGGTATTTGAAACTGTTCATAATTCCCCCTATCTTAACTAAGGCCCCAGTTCCAGCTGAAGAAAAACAGCCCCAAAGCATGATGCTGCCACCACCATGCTTCCCTGTGGGTATGGTGTTCTTTTGGTGATGTGCAGTGTTGTTTTTGCGCCAAACATATCTTTTGGAATTATGGCCAAAAAGTTCAACCTTGGTTTCATCAGACCATAACACCTTTTCCCACATGCTTTTGGGAGACTTCAGATGTGTTTTTGCAAAATGTAGCCTGGCTTGGATGTTTTTCTTCATAAGAAAAGGCTTTCATCTTGCCACTCTACCCCATAGCCCAGACATATGAAGAATACGGGAGATTGTTGTCACATGTACCACACAGCCAGTACTTGCCAGATATTCCTGCAGCTCCCTTAATGTTGCTGTAGGCTACTTGGTAGCCTCCCAGACCAGTTTTGTTCTCGTCTTTTCATCAATTTTGGAGGGAGCTCCAGTTCTTGGTAATGTCACTGTTGTGCCATATTTTCTCCACTTAATGATGACTGTCTTCACTGTGTTCCATGGTATATCTAATGCCTTGGAAATTCTTTTGTACCCCTTTCCTGACTGATACCTTTTAACAATGAGGTCCCTCTGATGCTTTGGAAGCTCTCTGTGGACCATGGCTTTTGCTGTGGGATGCGACTAAAAAATGTTCAGGAAAGACCAACTAGAGCAGCTGAACTTTATTTGGGGTTAATCAGAGGCACTTTAAATGATGGCAGGTGTATGCTGACTCCTATTTAACACGATTTGGAATGTGATTGCTTAATTCTGAACACAGCTACATCGCCAGTTATAAGAGGGTGTGCAGACTTATGCAACCACATTATTTTTCTTAGTTTTTTTCTTCCCTCCACCAAAAAGATTTCAGTTTGTTTTTCAATTGAGTTGTACAGTTTATAGGTCACATTAAAGGTGGAAAAAGTTCTGAAATGATTTATCTTTGTGTCTAATTTTTTTACAGCACAGAAACCTGACATTTTAACAGGGATGTGTAGACTTTTTATATCCACTGTATGTGCTGTATTCTTCAACAGCTCATATTACTTAGGTTTTGGACCAATAAAAGGGAAGCGTTAGAACTTTTACTCAAGTAGTTTCACTTCTCCTTTATTCCTAATTTTAGCTGAAATATTTCAATCTATATTTAAGATGTATGATTTGTTATGTTACACACACATACTTTCTATGAACATTTTTTTCTTTGCTTAGCTTGCCTAAATGTATTTCAGCTAAAAATGACTCCTTTTAAAAAGGTGACTTCACAACACCATTAACACTGCTATATTTTTCGTGGCCCAGGTATCTTATCAAAAGCACTTACAAATATTTTGTGGCAAAATAACAGTTCACATACAGATAAAGAGGTAAGATGTATTGGATAGGGCCCTGTCCACAGTAATACTACATTGATATCATGGTTTAAGGCTTATTTTAAGAGATACATTTCAATCACACATAAGTTTTTTTATATGTAAAATCCCACCTAGATAAGTTAAAAAAGTTATGGAATGCTCCATGTTTGAAGAGACCAATGTGCTGCCACTACAAAGGAAAAACGCATCAGATCTGTGCTGCTGACACTCAGGACTCTAAACAGTGATCTAATTTGGTGGAAAGATCAAGAACCAATCAGAATAGAGCTGAATTTCATAAAATTTTATATTTTTTGTAATGTAATTACTAGCAAATTAAATTTACCAACCTACATTATTCTGAACTGTAACAAAAAGACAATTGCTACACCTTTTAGAAAGATATTTGAATATCTTTAAGGGTACTATTTCATATTATATGTGGTGTGACCTCTTCAGCAATAGTATACATACTGTAGCAACAGATTAAATTAGGCTGAAAAAATAATTTTATTTTTTAAATGTTAATACAGTGCCTTGCAAAAGTATTCACTCCCTTGACTTTTTTACCTATTTCGTTACAGTTCAATGTTTTGTTAATCTGAATTTTATGTGATGTATCAGAACACAATAGTCTAAGTTGGTGAAGTGAAATGAGTCAAATATATACATAAAACTATTTTTTAGAAATAGAAAACAGAAAATTGGCATGAGCGTATGTATTCTCCCCCGTTGTTATGAAGCCCATAAAAAGCTCTGGTGCAACCAATTACCTTCAGAAGTCACATAATTAGTGAAATGATGTCCACCTGTGTGCAATCTAAGTTTCACATGATCTGACAAGGATACACACCTTTTTTGAAAGGTCCCAGACGCTGCAACACCTAAGCAAGAGGCACCACTAACCAAACACTGCCATGAAGACCAAGGAACTCTCCAAACAAGTGTAGGGACAATGTTGTTGAAAAGTACAAGTCAGGGTTAGGTTACAAAAAAATATCCAAATCTTTGATGATCCCCAGGAGCATCATCAAATCTATCATAACCAAATGGAAAGATCATGGCACAACAGCAAACCTGCCAAGAGACGTCCGCCCACCAAAACTCACGGATCGGGCATTAATCAGAGAGGCAGCACAGAGACCTAAGGTAACTCTGGAGGAGCTGCAGAGTTCCACAGCAGAGACACAAGTATCTGTACATAGGACGACAATAAGCCGTACGCTCCATAGAGTTGGGTTATATGGCAGAGTGGCCAGAAGAAAGACATTACTTTCGAGTTTGCGAAAAAGTAATGTGGGAGACTCCCAAAATGTATGGAGGAAGGTGCTCTGGTCTAATGAAACTAAATTTTATTTTTCAGCAGTCGGGACTGGGAAAACTGGTCAGAGTTGAGGGAAAGATGGATGGTGCTTAATACAGGGATATTATTGAGCAAAACCTGTACCACTCTGTGCGTGATTTGAGGCTAGGATGGAGGTTCACTTTCCAGCAGGACAATGACCCCAAACACACTGCTAAAGCAACACTCGAGTGGTTTAAGGGGAAACATGTAAATGTGTTGGAATGGCCTAGTCAAAGCCCAGACCACAATTTGCTGTTCACAAGTGTAAACCATCAATCTTGAAGGAGCTGGAGCAGTTTTGCAAGGAGGAATGGGCAAAAATCCCAGTGGTAAGATGTGGAAAGCTCATAGAGACTAATCCAAAGTGACTTGGAGCTGTGATTGCCACAAAAGGTGGCTCTACAAAGTATTGACTTTAGGTGGGTAAATAGTTATGTTGTGGGTATGTTCTGGAAATTAAATGATGCAATCCTCCAACAATCCATGGTTATTCCAGGTTGTGAGGCAACAAAACCCTAAAAATGCCAAGGGGGTACTTTTGCAAGGCACTGTATCTCCTCTGAACCTTGTGTTATTTTCCAATTTAAAGCCCTGAATTAACAATAAAGAAATGCTAAGAATTTGATGTTTGTTTTCATTGCTAACTGAAATGTGTACAAGAAGTAGAAAAAAATGGAATAGTCCCTTCATATATATTTATTTTGCACAATTTCCTTTTGGCTTCTGATCTTATTTCAGCCACTTGAGATCTTTTAAAAGTTCTACACATCCATGCATGTTCAGAAAGTGTTTATTTTTTTATGATTTTTTTGTTAGTACACACATGAGGAATGTAATGAAGTGCCACTGCTGTAATGGTGATGACAGTACCCAAGTTCTGCATCTGCAAACATTTCTTACAGATGTGAGTGTTGCTGGCACATGAAAGGCACATAATTCTTGCTGTGAAACCATCAGTCTGCTTTTTCCAGCCCCTATTTGGTTGCTCCTTGTACTTTTTGGTCGTAAGTACCAGCATGTTTATAACCGGCAACATATCCACTTCGGTCTACCAGATCTTCTCGGCCAGCCTTGCCTCTGCCCTTTCCAGAGGTATCAAACCTTTCTTTGTGGGAACCAGTAAATTTTTTCACATCAGTAAGACGGGAAAGAGTTGGAGATGAAACTGCTTTCTGTGGAATGGAAATAAAATTGGTGAAGTTAGATGAGCTTGGTAAAGGTACAGTAAAACAAGTAAAGAAGGCAATAACTACTGATTTCTTCTTCTCTCTACTTAAAATATTTATTTCCCAAGCTCCTAAAATAGCGGTCTGTCTCGTTACTAGTTCGGCTTGCTACCAAATTTCTTATCCCCCTCCACCAAGTATGAAGCTCAGATTGTTTACTTGAAATAAAGTTATATCAATGTAGCCATATACAGGTTAAAATGTATTACTATATGTAAATACTGTAGAGCACTAGAGGTACACTAAAAAAAATGTATAACCTTTAAAGGAAATTTTCATTGTAATATGTATATACAATACAAACAGCAGTTTGAGTGATATATATTTTTTTCTCTCTTGAGAGATGCCTCTGGGTTTACTGTATTTTGATGTCTGGAGTGCAATTCAGTTGTAGGTCCAACTTAAGATTTATTGATATATATACTTTAATGTTGTAGCTTGTTCTCTGTTACCAATACAACTTTCATCAGAGACTGGAAAACACATTTTAAACATCACAAGAAAAAAATGATATAAGAGAATATTAATCTTACAAGTATATATGGTGGTGTAAGAGAGATGGACATGGCAGAGAGTTCCAGGGGTTTGGTCCTACATAGATAAAACATTAGAGCCTGGTGCTAGAGGAATAGGTTCTCGGGAATATCCTCATCTGCAGATCTCAGAGGATAGGATGAAATTAATGGAATTTATAACATAAAGCTAGAATGGAACATAATTATAGAGACCTTTGTGTGTCAGAAGGACTAGTTTATAATATACACATTGTTTCTTAGGGAGCTAGTGTAGAGCATAGAGGATAGCTGATATGTGACAAAAATAAGTATGGAAAAACATTTTGATGGCCTTACAGTAAGGGGAAAAAGTATTTGATCCCCTGCTGATTTTGAACATTTGTCCACTGACAAATAAATGACCAGTCTATAATTGTAATGGTAGGTGTATTTTAACAGTGAGAGACAGAATAACAAAAATAAAACCCCAAAAAACACAAGAAAAATGCATGTAAAAAAGTTATAAATTGATTTGCAAGTCAATGAGTGAACTTAGTATTTGATCCCTTATCAATCAGCAAGATTTCTGACTCCCAGGTGTCTTTTCTGCTGAGATTAGGAGCAGTGTCTCAGCTTGTTACCTGTATAAAAAGACACCTGTCCACAGAAGATTCCAAACTCTCCACCATGGCCAAGACCAAAGAGCTGTCCAAGGATGTCAGGGACAAGACTGTAGACCTACACAAGGCTGGAATGGGCTACAAGACCATCGCCAAGCAGCTTGGTGAGAAGGTGAACAGTTTTTGCGATCATTTGCAAATGGAAGGAACAAAATAACTGTCAGTTGGTTTGGTGCTCCATGCATGGTCTCACCTCGTGGAGTTTCAATGATCATGAAACGGTGAGGAACTTGTTAATGATCTCAAGGCCGCTGGTACCATAGTCACCAAGAAAACAATTGGTAACATTATGCCATGAAGGACTCAAATCCTGCAGCGCCCGCAAGTTCCCCTTGCTCAAGAAAGCAATGAACATCTGAATGATTCAGAGGAGAACTGGGTGAAAGTCTCAATTCGCCATGTTTGGAGGAGGAGGAATGCTGCCTATGACCCCAAGAACACCATCCCCACCGTTAAACATGGAGGTGGAAAGATTATGCTTTGGGAGTGATTATCTGCTAAGGGGACAGGACAACTGCAAAGCACCGTCAAGTCTTGGGTGAGAACCTTCTTCCCTCAGCCAGGGCTTTGAAAATGGGTCCTTAATCCCATAGAAAATCTGTGGAGGGAGCTGAAGGTTCGAGTTGCCAAACATCAGCCCTGAAACCTTAATGAAATAAGTATTTGACCCCTTCAAGTTAGTACTTGGTGGCAAAACCCTTGTTGGCAATCATAGAGATCAGACGTTTCTTGTAGTTGGCCACCAGGTTTGCACACGTCTCAGGAGGGACTTTGTCCCACTCCTCTTTGCCGATCCTCTCGACAAGAAACGTCTGACCTCTGTGATTGCCAACAAGGGTTTTGCCACCAAGTACTAAGTCAAAGGGGTCAAATACTTATTTCACTCATTGACCTGCAAATCAATTTATAACTTTTTTGCCATGCATTTTTTTTTCTGTTATTCTGTCTCACTGTCTTCTTTGTTGGTGGACAAACGTTTTCCCTCACTGAATATTGATAGCCTTTTGATAGCCTTAATATTGCTCATGATAGCTTCACCTATATCTGAAGATGGGCATCCACCTGTCAAAACAAGGTATTAGTCTGCACATTTTTGTTTTCAAAACTGTACATTTGAGTATGCATAAATATGAATGATTTTTTACATTCATGGGAGATCTTTCATCAGACAATTTCTTAATCAGTTACAATAACAGTGCTTGAGGCTAAACAAATTTTATAATTACACTAACTTCACATTGCACCAGATCAATCACTTAAACTATGTGAATAACAAATTCATAGGAAATTATCAGCTTCATCTTAACCTGGCACAATGTTTTTGAACTGGTCATATGTATATGTTTTATTTCATAAAGTGTGAGTGGCACAAGCCCCACCACCCTTTCAGACTACTATATCTCACTCTGTGAGATCGGGATGGAGAGTGAGGGTTTAAATAAAAATCCATTACAGAAGGTATCAGGTGAGGAATTAATTCACAAGGGGTGTTTATAACCCACAAGGCAGGGTCAAGGTTGGGGATAATTATAGGGATATAATTTTAATTATTATATGTATTTTATTTTCATACTATTACTATTTGTTATTCCAATACAACTTGCCAGTGGATGGTTAGAAGGGAGAGACCCTTTGGGCTACAAAGGTGTTCTTAGGGGCCCTCTCTCTTGTTTTTACATTGCAATTTGAATGGCAAAGGTATGGGCTAGGCAGATTAAACTTTAAAGCTTCTATATGCCATTTTCTTTTTAACACCTTCCTTGCTGCAATGTGGCAAGGAATGATAATCTATAGCGTTGTATGGGGATGGAGGTAATATCATATCAAGGGTTTGAGAGTTTTATTGATTGCTCTGACTGATTAACTAGTTGTGATTTATTGCAGTATGATTAGCAAATGCTTGCTCATAAAACCCTATTCAGTTGCAGTGGCCATAAGTCTGCGGGTTTGAAATTTGCAAAAGTTACAGAGCAATTCACTTGATCAATCCTGCCGAAAGCCTAAACCATAAACCATGCACCCGTAAGTAGCATTTCAGTGATTTGGAAACAGCCAATAGTAAATGAGACCGTCATCATGATGTCAGTAAAAAATGGAGGTTAAGCCATAATCAATTAGCGTTTAGAAGTCCGATATGCGATCGGGCTCGCAAACCAGCAATGTATAAATCAATAAAAATAAATGATTATACTGTTCTAGTCCATGTGGGTGGCCTGATTACTCCTTGATTACTGAGATTGATATAAAACGGAAATTAAATGAAAAAAAAATTATTGCAGATTTGGGAGCTTGAGACTGTTGTGCAATTAATTCTAATGTCTTTCATCGTTCTTTTAAAGTGCAGTATTGATTTTATATTTGCATTTACATTGCTACGATCAGGTAACCCTATCATAACCCTATCTGGTACTTGTAGGATTTTCTTCTACATTTGCCATTTACAGGTGTGTAAACAATTGCGTGCTTGAGGAATTGTAGCAATTGAATAGCGATTTGCGATTGTAACATTTACAGGCTTGAAAGATAAAAGGCTTAGATGGGTTGGGAGTTAATTAATTATGACCAATCAGGGTTTTTAAAGGAGAGACAAGGCCTAGATAATACGAGAAAACTATTTGATATCTTGGATTTTTGTAAAATAAAAAAAGATCCCATTACTAGCGTTAGCTATTGACGCAGAAAAGGCATTTGACTGTTTGAAATGGGAGTTTCTCTAACTAATTTTCCATAAATTTGGGTGAAGATAGGCGGGAATTAAGGGCATTATGGCTCTATATTCAAATAAATCAGCCTTTATAAGTGGACCGGGATTTGAAACCAATAGTTTCTTTATATACAATGGCACTAGACAGGGCTGACAGAAAAAAATAGAAATTAAATCAATATCAAAGGAAAATGAATTCCAAAATAACATTAATCGCGGATGACGTGATAATTACTACTACAGATCCTGTAACCTCAGTTGACAATGTATTAAAGATAATCCAGCAATATGGATCAGTATCTTACTATAAAATGAATCAAAGCAAGACTCAGGCACTGACGATTAATATAACTTAACTAAAAATGAACTCAAAGAAAAACAATTTTGATTGGTCTACTAATTCTATTTACACATCTTGGCATTGAATTTTCACAGAGTTGTCATAATATAATTAAGAAGAACTATAACAAAGTACTTATAATATCAGGGACATTATGGACAGCTGGCACAAGTTAAATCTGCCCTGGATTGGCAGAGTTACGGCGGTCAAAATGTTTGTTCTACCTAAAATGTTATATTTATTCAGATGTATTATAATGTCATTACCAAAAGAGGAACTTAAGAGATTTCAAGTTAAGATAGACAAGTTCATAAATAAAACAGGTAATTTTAGAATTAAAAAACAAGTTCTAAGTAAAAACTACTGGGAAGGTGATCTCGGTATCCCAAATCTCAGATAATATTTTCGAGCTACTGCTCTTTTCCATGCTCTCAGATTGTTCCAGGATAATCCCAAATTGAATTTTTTACAAAGAGAACTCACTTTGGCATCTCAACTAAGTTTGGGTAGTACCATATGGAATAAAACATTGGACAAAAGAAGTACAGTGCCTTGCAAAAGTATTCACCCCCCTTGGCATTTTTCGTGTTTTGTTGCCTCACAACCTGGAATTAACATGGATTGTTTGAGGATTTGCATCATTTAATTTACAGAACATGCCCACAACTTTGAAGATTTTTTTAATTACTGTATTATTATGAAGCAAACAACAAATAAGACAAAATAACAGTAAAAGTAATTGTGCATAACTATTCACCCTCCCCCCCCCCCCTAAAGTCAATACTTTGTAGAAAAACCTGTTGCGGCAATCACAGCTCCAAGTCGCCTTGGATAAGTCTCTATGAATTTGCCACATCTTACCACTGGGATTTTTGCCCATTCCTCCTTGCAAAACTGCTCCAGCTCCTTCAAGTTGGATGGTTTGCGCTTGTAAACAGCAATCTTTAAAACCTAAACAAACCTTTAATAATGTGCTGGACGTCAAAAAACCCAAAGGGTTAAAAACCTTGGGTTTAACATGAATTTTGTAATCGTTGCATTTTTAACAATATTTTAAATGTACAAATAAAGATTGAATTTATTAAAATTAGTATGTGGCAATAATAATTAAAATAAAGGCTGCATAAAAGATGTTTCTGTTGGTTGTTCAAGGATTCCTAAATAGGATCCATAGGACATTTTTTTTCGTACGCATCTAAGTAATAACAACTAGGCCCAATAAACAAACTAAGATCATTTTTTTAGCATTATAATCTTTAAGTCTGACCACAGATATTCTATTGGATTGAGGTCTGGGCTTTGGCTAGGCCATTCAACACATTTACATGTTTCCCCTTAAACCACTTAAGTGTTGCTTTAGCAGTGTGTTTGGGGACACTCCGTCCTAGCCTCAAATCACACAGTGGTACAGGTTTTGCTCAAGAATTTCCCTGTATTTAGCACCATCGATCTTTCCCTCAACTGTGACCAATTTCCCAGTCCTGGCTGCTGAAAACATCCCCACAGCATGATGCTGCCACCACCTTTCACTGTGTTCTTTGGGTGATGTGATGTGTTGGGTTTGCGCCAGACATAGCGTTTTCTTTGATAACCGAAAAGTTCAATTTTAGTCTTATCAGATCAGAACACCTTCCTTCATACATTTTTGGGAGTCTCCCACATGCCTTTTCGCAAACTCAAAATGTGCCATTTTGATTTTTGCTCCAAGTAATGGCTTTCTTCTGGCCACTCTGACATAAAGTCCAACTCTATGGCTTATTGTTGTCCTATGTACAGATACTCCAGTCTCTGCTGTGGAACTCTGCAGCTCCTCCAGTGTTACCTTAGGTCTCTGTGCTGCCTCTCTGCTTAATGCCATCCTTGCCTGGTCCGTGAGTTTTGGTGGGCGGCCGTCTCTTGGCAGGTTTGCTGTTGTGCCATGATCTTTCCATTTGGTTCTGATAGATTTAATGGTGCTCCTGGGGATCATCAAATATTTGGATATTTTTTTTCATAACCTAACCCTGACTTGTACTTCTCAACAACATGTTCCATTACTGGTTTGGAGAGTTCCTTGGTCTCCATGGCAGTGTTTGGTTAGTGGAGCCTCTTGCTTAGGTGTTGCAACCTCTGGGGCCTTTAAAAAAAGGTGTGTATATGTAATGACAGATCATGTGACACTTAGATTGCAGACAGGTGAACATCATTTGACTAATTATGTGACTTCTAAAGTTAATCGGTTGCAACAGAGCTTTTTATGGGCTTCATAACAAAGGGCGTGAATACATACGCACATGCCAATTTTCTGTTTTCTATTTCTAAAAAATAGTTTTATGTATATATTTTTCTCATTTCACTTCACCAACTTAGACTATTGTGTTCTGATCCATCACATACAATTCAGATTAAAAAAACATTGAACTTAGGCTGTAATGTAACAAAATAGGTAAAAAGTCAAGGGGGTGTATACTTATGCAAGGCACTGTATAAAGACTCATTAGCGGTCACTAGATTTTGTTTAAGAAGTTGGTTCAATATCAATAAAAGGTATGATTTGGTTCCTTTCCCCTCAATGATGATACCATTAACTGCTTTACAGAATAAAAATGGAATTTAATCTTGGTTAGGGATGTTTACAGAAAGAAGGATTTTGAATCTGTGTTTTTTCTTATTTATGGTTGCATTACAATGCATTGAAGTTGGAGGTGGGGAAAATAATGGGAAAACCAGCACTTCATAGAGAGCTAAACAAATGTGATTTAATATCTCTAATTGTAGAGCACTTTTGCAATCAGCGATTTCTCCTGAAAAAACCTTGTCGATGTTGAAGTGGAAGGAGGATTTGGGTTTCCAATGTACAAAGGAAGTGTGGCTCATACCAATTTAATTTGGGTGGCGTTTAGAGAAGACAATTAATTTTTTTATCAAAGATCATATTATGATCCTGTGAAATTACATAGGATTGTGCCAGAGTAGAACAACGAATGTTGGAGAAAATGTGGCTAGCTAGACACGCAGTCACATAGGTGGTGGTATTGCTCAAAAATACAAGCATTTTGGGTATTATGTATTTCGAAGCTCTCAATTATTTGTAAATTACATATTAAATTGTCTTCAGAACTAATCTTGTTTAATATACTGCCATCTTATCTAGATGTTAGTAGCAAAGCAGTTATTATAAATATATTACTAGTAGCTAAATGGCAAATTACCGTATATACTCGAGTATAAGCCGAGTTTTTCAGCCCATTTTTTAAGGCTAAAAAGGGCCCCCTCGGCTTATACTCGAGTCACTCCAGCCCCCCCCCCCCCCGTCTCTCTCTAACCCCCCATGTCTCTCTAACCCCCCGTGTCTCTTTACCTCCACCCTCCTCATCCTCAACCCCCCTCCTCATTCTAAACCCCCATCCTCCCTTCTGCTCCGGCCTCCGCTCCTTAGCATATACCGGGTGCCACTCATCCTCTCCCTCCCCTTATCCTCTCCCTCCCCTCCCCTCATCCTCTCCCTCCCCTCTCCTCATCCTCTCCCTCCCCTCTCCTCATCCTCTCCTTCCCATCCCCTCATCCTCTCCTCTCCCTCCCCTCATCCTCTCCCTCCCCTCATCCTCCCTTTCCCCCTCTCCAATTACCCCTCCCTCCCCTCACTTACCTGTATTGCACTGCTCCTGCAGCTGTCCAGCGTGTCTTCTGTGTCGGTACCCGGTATATGCTAATGACGTGACGTAATTAGAATATACCGGGTGCCGACATCCACTCATCCTCTCCCTCTCCCTCCCATCATCCTCTCCCTCTCCTCATCCTCTCCCTCCCCTCATCCTCTCCCTCCCCTCATCCTCTCCCTCCCCTCATCCTCTCCCTCCCCTCATCCTCTCCCTCTCCCCCCCCTCTCCTCGCCCCTCCCGCTCTTCTCCCCCTCTCCTACCCCTCCTCTGATCCTCTCCCTCTCCTCCCCCTCCCCTCATCCTCTCCCTCTCCTCCCCTCATCCTCTCCCTCCCCTCATCCTCCCCCTCCCCTCATCCTCTGCCTCTTCCCTCCTCCTCTCCTCTCACTCCCCCTCTCCTGAGAAGGGTGTTGAGGAGGGAGATTGAGGAGGGGGTTGAGGATGATGAGGGGGTTGAGGATGAGGAGGGGGGTTGAGGAGGGAGGTTGAGAATGAGGATGGAGGTTAAGGATGAGGATGAGGAGGGAGGATGAGGAGGGGGTTGAGGAAGAGGAGGGGGTTGAGGATGAGGAGGGGGTTGAGGAGGAAGGTTGAGGAGGGGGTTGAGGAACCTCCCGTTGAGAATGAGGAGGGGGTTGAGGAGGGTGATAAGGGAGGGGGGAAGAGACACAGGGAAGGGAGAGGGGGAAGAGACACAGGGAAGGGAGAGGGGTGAAGAGACACAGGGGAGAGAGAGGGGGGACACAAGTAAAGGGCACACAAGAGGGGGACACAGAGGGCAGCCATATTTCCCACCCTCGGCTTATACTCGAGTCACTCACTTTTCCCAGTATTTTGTGGTAAAATAGATGCCTCGGCTTATACTCGGGTTGGCTTATACTCGAGTATATACGGTACCTTAAATTGGAAAGCAGGAATTATCCCTACTTGGAACAAGATTAAAATTACAACTGAAAAGAATAAACAGAGATTTTGCCCAAAACTCCTTAGTTAAGGGAAATAGGGATAAAAACAAGTGGCAGAAGTGGGACAAATATATACAAAATTCTCTAAAGGTAGAGTCCTAGGTGTAACAACGAGGATTGTGTGCATTAATTGGATCACTAAAGATGAAGTAGAATTGTATATCTGTAATTATTTATTTATTGTTGTATTGTGTGAAGTTATGCTTGTACTTTTGCATTACTTTAATAAAAAAAAAAGTCATAGGGACTGCAGCATCTCTTCTCAACAGCATTACTTGGTGACATGTTCAACAGAATCATGGACCATGTGATAGGAGGTGAATGCAAAATATCACTATCACATAGGCCAAGACCCAAGACTCAGTAGCCAGGCTAGATTAGGTTAATATTGTGACCAATAGATTGTCACTGAGGAGTGATGTTGAGAAGGCACAAACATATGTGCAGCCCCTATGTCCTCCTCCGCCTAGGCACAGGGCCTCAATCCCCTGTGGCTGGCCAGCCGTCTCCTGCTGGTGGTGGGAGGGGTAGGGGGAGGCAACCCCCCGGGAGGCAGCGGTACCTGCAGTGGAAGAGGCATGGTAAGAGGAGAGCAGGGGCCAGCTACGGGTGGCCGGGGGATACCTCCGCGGTGGAGGAGGCGGGGCTGGGGACCAGAGCGCATCACATGGCCTCCGCGGTCACTCCCTGAAAGGTGCTCTGGTCCGCCCTAAACCTGAGCAGCCCGGCCAGGTAGGATTCTGTCTTTAGATGACGCCTACTCTCCTCCCTATTGCGCCTTGCCAGGCTGCGTATTATCTCTGCATGATTGGCTGAGATACTGGTCTGAATTCCCTTGAAGACAGTCCATCTGCTGACGCATGACGGCCAGCATCTCCGCCTGCGCAGCCTGGCCTGATATTGGGGATGGAGGTCCAAGGGGTGTGACGTGGTGATGGGAGGGTCTAGGGCCCGACTGGAGGGAGTTGCAGTGTCGGCGGTGGTCCTGATGGTGACCCCACTAGCCATATGACATTATCCTTCTCTGAGCCAGGGCCCTTGGGTCCTCTTCTTTCCTCCTCCCCCTGCGCTTGTTCCTGCTGGGCGGTCGCTTGCTCCTAAACTTCCTGCTCCGATGGAGCTGGTGCCCCGCCTCTGTATCGCCCCCCTGGATTGCCCCTTTCCCTCATCTTTGGCTAGACTGCTTTCTATTGGCTGAGAGACCTATGTCGCACTACGTTATATTGCAAATGGATAGTAATGGCTGATCGCGGCCCGGGCAGCCCCTTAACAGCTTGCATGAGCGGAAAGGGTTTATGGACTTGTGTCTAGGCATGGTTCAATTTAATAACTCTGTAACGCAGCCAAATTTCAAGCCGCAGGCTTTGCGGGTTTGCCTTTGCCGCTACGGGCTACAATTTTAATGGGGCTGTAAGAGTAGCAATACAACATATAGACTGGGACAACGAACTGACAGGTAAATGGAAAACATTTAAAGCCTTACTAAATATACATACTTATCACCATATAAAAGCAGGAGTAAATCGTTTCCATGTGGCTTAACAATGATTTAAAGATCAAGATAAGGAGTTAAAAGCATGCATTTGAATTATACAAAGAAGAAAGGACAGGGGCAGCTTTTCTTGTGAAGAGGGAATATAATAAACCTTGCAAAAGGCTATTCAATTGGCTAAAGTAGAACATAAAAGTTAATTGCAAAGGAGTGTAAAGCCAAACCTAAAATATTGGAAACCTTAAAACAGGAAAAAGACCAACAGGTACAAATGCTAAATAAACAATTTTGTTCTGTATATAAGAGTATGGTTAGGCTCATGCAACAAAGTGGGTATGCACTACTTTCACCTAATAATTGGTTAACGCAGGAAAACATTGTAAAGAGGCTGAGCAATTTTTTTTATTTAATGAAGCAGCAGGTCCTCATGGAATGAATCCAAACGTACTGACTTCTGTAATGGAAAAAAAATATATCATTTTTGCAAGACTAAATCTGCACAGGCTCGGTACCAGATGACTGGAGAAGAGCAAGAAGGGAGCAAGAGCACATCAAGGGAACTATAGACCTGTAAGTCTCACTTCTGTAGTGGGGATTTATGAAGGATAGGTCATATCAACAATTCAAAATGTAAATAGTTTCTATGAGGCGGTAAGTAGGAACTTGGAGATATGTGTCATGACTGATTTTGTGACTCCCCTGACAAGCAACCCTGCTATTTGGAACTCTGGCACACTGGGTTGCTAATATCCAAGACTATTAAAACAGACATGAAAATGATTGTGGGGACGGGGACATGATTGTTTTTGTGTGTAGTGTGGGCCACAATTATTAATGTTGGGTTTACTATTTCATGTTATATGCACTGTAATATTGTTATCTTGTAACTAGATAACAAGATAGTTTCTGCCATGATTGTTAGTGGGACAACAAAGAGTTAACTCTGCAAGCATTTGAATGTGTATATGGCCTATTGAAATGTGGACTCTGTCAGAGTGGTCATTGGGGGGAAGGGGGGGGGTTATTTGTTAATACATTAGCCAGAACAACTGCTGGCTGCTTTGCAGACTTCCATGGATGATCAAAGGATAGTCATAGAGTGGATGGTTAGCTTATGGCCCTCTGTAAAGTGAGATCTAGAAACTAGTGATAGGGATCTGTAACCTTGGTGACGGATGTGGAGGAAGTCTTTTGGCGTTTGTGATGTTTCTATGCAAGCAAAAAAATAAATAAACTAGGTAGACTGACTCTGACATACTAATCAACTGTATTGTCTCAGTCAGTCTGAGTTGGAGATTTGAAACAAAAGGAATGTCTACCTGTGTCTTTCTTGGTGCTTTCTAATCCTAATCAACTGGATGTAACAGAGTATTATTTTGTATAAGCGGTAACTTTAGTGCCAAGTTTGCAACACTCAGAGGTGTTTTGTCTGGGTGCTGAGATCTTGAACACACAAATGCACAACCTAGAGGGATAAAATGGAGGTGTATATGGCCCCTCAAATCTGGGTCGTAACAATATGCTCATGGATTGAGAACTGGCTTAAAGACAGGAAGCAAAGGGTTGTTGTAAATAGAACTCAGATTGGACTAATGTGGTAAGTGGGGTTCCTATGGAGATCAGTATTAGTATTAGTTCCTATTAGTTAATGATTTAAATGTAGGGCTGGAATGTACACTTGGGTATTCACAGAGGAGATATAGAACAAGAACTGGGCCTTAATGAACAAGTTCATTTTACTGTGTTCTAATAATATATTCTGTATATTGTCATTGGAGATATACTAACTTCTCCTATTTAACATAGAAACTGGACTTATAAGTCCGTTATAATTTTCCTTTGGCATAAAGAGTATCTGATCTATTAGTTATTAATATCTAGTATGAGTGGTATACTCCACATAACTATCTCTGGCTGGTATGACCAAGTGTAATACCTCTATAGTCTATTATTATTATGTTTATTTCGGGTCCTCATATTATCCTACTGGACCTTACTTTATTATTTTTTTAGAGTGTACGTCATTAGTACTTTGTCTAACACTTTTTTAACACGATTACTGACCAGAGTTTCAACTTAAAGTTTTATTTCAGGTTTCCAGATTATATACAAAAGAAGGTAAGTCAGAGGTGCTCATCAGAGAATGAACCAACCTTAATAGGTTAGTTCTATAGCCATGATAAGCCACTCTGAGAGCAACCTCTTTTAGCTCACTTGTGCCCTTCACAGGGAGAAATATCCTGTAGTATATCAGTCTGGTCCCACTCAAAAGAATGACCCAGCCCAGAAATACCAGGCAATTCTACCCTGAACAGGAGAAACAGCAAACCCCAGACGCGTTTCGGCCTTTATGGGCCTCGTCAGAGAGGTGCAGCTGAACTCCCTAAGGCACAGTGAGCAAGGGGTCCACGTCTGGAGTCCCCTATTACCCTTAGGGAGACTAAACCCTAAGGGTAATTTGCATAAACAAAAGAAGGTAAGTCAGAAGTACTCATCAGAGAACGAACCAACCTTAATAGGTTAGTTCTATAGCCATGATAAGCCACTCTGAGAGCAACCTCTTTTAGCTCACTTGTGCCCTTCACAGGGAGAAATATCCTGTAGTATATCAGTCTGGTCCCACTCAAAAGAATGACCCAGCCCAGAAATACCAGGCAATTCTACCCTGAACAGGAGAAACAGCAAACCCCAGACGCATTTCGGCCTTTATGGGCCTCGTCAGTGAGGTGCAGCTGAACTCCCTAAGGCACAGTGAGCAAGGGTTAGTGACAGTGTCACACTTTAATGAGAAATATGCTAACCTGGAATGTATCTCACACCTAGTGTCCCTGTTATGGACAGTGCATATGTTTAATGATATATTGTTATTATGAATGGAATTGCTAATAGACCATTATCATTACACTGCTCTGCGCATCAGGCTATCAAATAGACCCTTATCATTACACTGCTCTGAGCATCAGGCTATCAAGCGTCGTATTTTGATGATGTCAGTGCTTTGGTTAGTTGGTCCTGCAGCACTGCTCCGTCAGCACTAACGGCTTATCTCTGCTGGATACACCAGTAAGATACTTGTACTGGTAAGGCACACAGCTCAGGAAGTCAGGACTTTCAGCCTTATTAAATTGCAATTCGGTAAATTCTAAAGGGCTCTATATAAGCACATAGCATATTTTTTTACAGAAGTTTTCATTCAGTGAACTTCTATCCAAAAGCAAGGTCTTCACGAACTAAAAACTTCTGTAAAAAAAAAAATGCTATGTGCTTATATAGAGCCCTTTAGAATTTACCTAATTCCAATTTAATAAGGCTGTTTGTCTGAATGTATTTAGAGGATAAATAGCGGGTCCTATTGACGCCCTGACCCTAGAGCGCTCACCAACAGCGTACCGAGAACTGTGCTGCAGAGAAGAGTGTGCCTGACAACTGCGAGCCACCCCGCATCCCATCACCCCATCACTCTTACTGTGTTCTCTTGTACCTGCCACCCCTCATGGTCAGGCGCCTCCCACTGTCTCCCCTCTCCAAGTGCACCCCGAGCCCAGCATGAAGGCAGAGCTGTCATCTGAGGGAAGCTGGGATGCAGGGTGGTGCGCTACCGGGTCCTAATAGTTTAGCTGATTTAAAAGACAGAGAGCTCCGCTATAATAGAATTAGGATCTCAGTGTACCTTACATTGTTTTAAAGATTTTCTCTTTCATGACCTTTATGTTATATTGATGTCTGGGGCACTTTTTTCCTCCTAGTGTAGTAGCTGACCTATCTGAAGTGCAGAGGCCATTGTTTGTGCTCTGGCACTATTTATCAGCATTTACACATAAGGTCATATCAATCTATTATTTACTATCTTTATCCTGAGATTATCATTTATTCATAGATTGTAGTGCAAATATGGACCAGCTACCATAGCTCTGTGAACTTAATATTGTACATCGATTGTATTTTTAATCTGCAATTTTTATTGGTATTTACTATATATATAAAACTACTTTTTTATTGAATATAATAAAAGTTATGTATTAATGGAATGAGTTATGTCCTGACCATTTCTCTGCAGCAAAGTTAATAACACTGGGCATTGGCAAACTAGTATTTCAGGGTGTACTTTTCCTTTTCTAGTTTATTAGTATTGCCAGTTGAAGAAATTGACTATAAATATCTTTTTGTTTTGAAGATTTGGAAGATATAGTCACCATTTTGTTTTTAGATTACTAATGACTAAATCTAAAGGGCTCTATATAAGCACTGAGCATAATTGTTTTATAGAAGTTTTTAGTTAGTGAAGACCTTGCTTTTGGATAGAAGTTAACTAACTAAAAACTTCTGTGAAAAAAATATGCTCTGTGCTTATATAGAGCCCTTTAGATTTGCTGAATTGTAATTTAATAAGGCTGTGTGTCAGCGCTCTGTTGAATTAATCAGACTGATAGAATCTAAATCTGAAAATTAGCTTCAATATTAGGAGAATAAATTAATTTAGATATCTAAGATTAATGCTATTAATTCATAATTTTCAGTGTGGTTAAAGATGTAGCTATGTGATTTTTATGTACTTATATTGTGAATAAACAAGCAGATTGAGTTGGATTGGTAATTTGTGCTGAGAGCTTCAGCCTTAAACAACAACAGCCTTATTAAATTGCAATTCGGACAATTCTAAAGGGCTCTATATAAGCACAAAGCATATTTTTTTTACAGAAGTTTTTAGTCCGTTAAATTCTATTCAAAAGCAAGGTCTTCACAAACTAAAAAATACTGTAAAAAAAATATGCAATGTGCTTATATAGAGCCCTTTAGAATTTGCCGAATTGCAATTTAATAAGGCTGCAAGGCACTTTGTCAGTGAGAGACCAAGAATCAGTATAGTTAGTATCTCCATCTATAACATTGCTCTTTAGCAAAACCCCACAAATTCTGGGAATTAACCAAAGCAAGAAAAGACCAGTGTATAGCCAGTGTATAGCCCAGGAAAGATAGTGGGACATACAGTCAGGTCCATAAATATTGGGACATCGACATAATTCTAATCTTTTTGGCTCTATACACCACCACAATGGATTTGAAATGAAACAAACAAGATGTGCTTTAACTGCAGACTTTCAGCTTTAATTTGAGGGTATTTAAATCCAAATCAGGTGAACAGTGTAGGAATTACAACAGTTTGTATATGTGCCTCCCACTTTTTAGCTGGCTGTTTTTAAAAATTCTAGGCCAATGCTGATGGTAATCGATGTGGGCCAATTTAAGGATCAGGCTCCAATACTGATGGTAATCCATGTGGGTCAATTTAAGAATCAGGTATACTGAAAGTAAGGAAATGAAATTAACTAAATCACTCGTTGCTTGCGATGCCGAATGCCTCATAGTGAATAGGCAGAAGCCTAATAATACTCCTCTCCAGAAGACTTTGTTCCTGCCAACTGAAGGATAAGAACATTGATAAAAAATTTAGAGGGATTGCCTATATCCAATTCAAACTGTCCATATATCAATAATTCTTCTT
Organism: Discoglossus pictus; assembly: GCA_027410445.1. Lineage (NCBI taxonomy): Eukaryota > Metazoa > Chordata > Amphibia > Anura > Alytidae > Discoglossus > Discoglossus pictus. The sequence goes on along the minus strand of CM050166.1, from coordinate 259,160,935 downwards.
CCTCTTAAACTGGACAATGATCTTTAAAGAGTTAGTAAAATGGTCTAGAATCAACTTAAGGAGGAAGACATGAAAGGTAGAATGAATATAAAGAATATAAGAATAAGGTAGATATAGCTGAAAGATCACATCACTGATCATTCAAAAAAATTGCATAGGGTTCGATGAACTTAGATGTGATAAGGTTAGAGACTGATTGCAGCTTTCCACTATATAAGCATAAGATTGTAGGGCTGCTGGCTACTGGCAGTGTATTCAAAGTAGGAATCCATTGGAAGAAAAAAAAAAAACAGCGAGGCCAGTAAGGAAAGGAATTTTCATTAAAAATCAGAGTGTAGTGATTTCTCCAAGGATTGATTTGTGTGTCAATATAAAAGTGTTAATCACTGTACAACCTTTGGTGGAAGCAAGGTGAACGGCACAAATGAAGATGGTAATCAAAAATAGCTCTTGCTAGTTCCAACTTAAAGTGATCCCTCCTAGTAAATAAGTCTCCATAACCATTATGGAGTTGTATCCATGATAAATAGTCAAATCCACAATAAAATGCACTGATAATTGTAACAAGGTTTACAAGCATACATGGCCATATACCCTAAGTAAGATGAATTGCTACTCCACTTCCTGACCTGTTTTCAAAAAAATGGCAGCACTTCCATTTGGAGAATACGTCTTATTTTTCATTATTACCAATCATTTATATTGGACCAACATTGTGCGCAGCACTATACAGTTGGAACTAGTTACAATTAAATTTAAAGCTCAGTGAACCAATATACTGTAGAAGGCAGTGTGGGCTCATGTGAGCACACAATCTAGAGGGGATGGGGGCACAGGAGGAAAAATAAGGCTAGGTTGGATCTGTGAGGGACAGTTGTATACGGATAGGCTTTGTGTTCAGTTTTTGAGCACTCTCCACCTTTTTGGGATTTTAATATTCGTTTGGTGACACAGGCATTGAGCCCCCATGCAAAAGTCTAATTTTACAGCAATGCCTTAACAAGCTTCAGCTGAAATAAATGTCTATGTTAAAAACGCACAAGGATGGAGTTTGAAATCTGCTTCATTGTCTGTGTAATTAACCTCAAGGGAAACTGGCTTACAAGGATAATGGTATTGGAAGATTGGTGATATTGTTCCTCTGGAAAGTGAGCTGGTGTTTACAGAGCACAGTTTAGCTGGATCTAGCATGGAGGATGGTGGAGACCTCTGAGGAGGATGCAAGGCAGTTGGCACCAACAATTTTGCCAGATTGAGTGAAAATGTTGGAGATATCCATTCAGGAATGGTAATGCCAGATAGAGTTGTTCTCTCTAACAGCTAGAAAGATAGCTCTATTAGAGCAAAGAGATAAGGCAGAATAGGGACTCAATTATTAGGAAGCTTAAAAACAGTGAACAGTTCTAGTGCAAGTGCTGTTATTGCGTAACTGTGTTTAAAAAAAAGGGGGGAGTACATTGGGATTGTATTGGGATTGTGGGAGTTTAAAAAAGGGAAAATTCAAAGAAAAGGGGATAGAATGTATATAGTAATTGATGGTTATTTATAATAGATTAAGGTATAGAAAACCCTCTTTATACAAATATATTTATTTTTTTCCTCACTGTATTTTTTGTAAAATGTAATTTCGAGCCAGTTGAATGAGAACCTCATCCAGTATACATCCTATAATATGTTTGTATTTTTGGAGCAGCTATTCTAGAGCCCATGCATCTGTGGCAGGTGTGAGCATGTTGCCATTATTGAAACTCAAACTGCAGAATTATGCTCCACTGGAAAGGAAACTGGTGCTCACTGAGGACAATTTAGCTTTGCCTAGCATGGAGGGTGGAGCTGGGACTAGTGAGGATGATGGGTTACAGTTATAAGGGGAAGCAGAGGAGGGAACAGAATGAGGAGGAAGGACAGTTCTGGTTGGCAAACACCAACGGATTTGCCAGATAGAGTGATACTGTTGGGAATGTCCATTCAAGAATGACAATGCCAGATAGAGATGTTCCATGCAACAGCAAGGAAAACTGTTCCACTAGAGGGCAGGGGGGGGGGGGGGGGCAGATTAGGTCGAGCAAGGAGTTTTGGCAGTAGGGAACTCTATTATTAGGAAAGTAGATAGAATGGCTGATTAGTCACCCAGTTCCCAGCAACCAAATAATTTGCTGGGTCTGTAGGCTTGGGTTCGAGATGTTGTTGATAGGATTGTTAACATATTAGGAGTGGCTGGAGATGATCAAGTGGTTCTAGTACACATTGGTACTAATGAGAAAAGCAATAAAATGTGCAGTGTCCTGAAAATAGATTTTATGGATCTAGGAAGCAAGCTTAGGGCAATAATCTCCAAGGAAGATACTACCAGTGCCACATGCTAACTCAGGGAGACAGAAAGGATTTAGGGAGGATAATGCTTGGCCAAATAATTGGTGTACAAAAAACGGTTTTGGGTGCTTAGGGCACTGGGCTGCCTTCTCTGTTATGGAAAGTCTCTACAGCAGTGATGGACTGCATCTTAGTGAAGAGGTTGCTGTGTGTGGGGGAAGAGCATGGTCGAAAGGCTGGGAGAGTTTTTAGGTGACTAGGCGAGGTGGGTACTCGTTAGAAGTAATGAGGTACAAAGCTTAGACTGTCTACCTGTCTAAAAATAGAGACCCCTATCACACAACCTGTCTGTTGGTCTGTCAAATCTGCCCTTTCTATCCTCCAGTAGAACTGTTCTCTCCACTGTTAGAGGGAACAGCTCGATCCGGAGTTGCCATACCTAAATGGACATCCCCAACAGCTTCACTCAAGCTGGCAAATCTGTTGGTTTTGGCTAACTCAGAACTGTTGGGCATCCCCCTCCTGTTCCTTCTGCTTCCCCTTGTAACTGTATCCCAGCTAATTCCCTGAATATCCTCACTAGCCTCAGCGCCACTCTCCATGCTATGCCCAGTGAGAGTATTGATTCCCTTTCCAGAGGACCAATATCAGTGCTGTAGGTCTCATCCCAAGTTTTCCAAATCAATAGAAGAAAGATGCTCACACAGAAGCATGGACCCTGGAACAGCGGTTGCAGCAGTGTATACATGTGGCGGGATGTACAGTGAGTGAGATTGCCACTGGACTGACGCATTATTGCAAATTACTTTAGTAATGTGGTCTTTTGAAAATAATGGATTACATTTTAGAAACAATAGAACTAACACTTCTTAGCAAACTAAAAGGTGTATAACCTGCTGCGCTCAAGTGTGCTAAACACAATGTGAAATAAGGAATAATAAATAATAAATGATAAATAAAAATAAAATGTAAAATCTGAAGAATCAAAACAGCTCAATATTTAAATAGTAGATCTCTTATGTCCAGAAAGTCCACAGAAAATATAAATGTGACTATCACACTCCCAAACCAGACCTATCTCCAAGTGATACTTATTCAAGGTCATCCAGCCTTGTTTTCCGGTTTACTTGGTGAAGGATTATTTATCATCATCTCCACATTAACAAAGTGCTTGTGGTATTTGGATTGCAATACCTCCCTCCTTCTATGCACTTTTTATATACCTCATATTATTGAGGATCTAAAAGTGTGATACTTACTACATGATATATATTTGTCTAAATAAACTTACCAGAAGATACTATACTATCAAGATCTGTTTGCGCTTCTTTCCCCCAAAACAATGGCGATTTTTGATTCCTCCCTAGATCAATACTCTGTCTCTAATTAACCAGGATAACACTGAATGCCCATTTTAATTAAAAATATATCCAGTCCCTTTTTAAAGTTATCTATCGAATCTGCTGTCACCACCTGCTTTGGTAGAGAATTTCACAGATTAACCACCCTTCCTGTGTAGAACCCTTTTCATTATTTAAGGTGGAATCTTTTTACGTCTAACCTCAAAGGATGAAGACTTGTCAGTTAAAAACCTTTTGGCACAAATAGCTCACGTGACACTGACCCAGGATGTATTTATATAAGGTAATCATATCTCCTCTTAGACACCTTTTTTCTAGAGAAAATACGTTTTGTTGCCCTTTTCTGTACCTTTTCCAGTTTTAAAATGTCATTTTTATTAAGTGGTGCCCAAAATTGTATTCCATATTCCAAATGAGGGCATACTAGAGATTTGTATAGTGGCAGAATTATATTAGCCTTCCTTCTAAATACATGCTAATATTTTGTTTGCCTTTTCAGCTGCTGTCTGGCATTGAGCACTGCTACATAGGTGGTTGTCCACAAGTAATTCCAAATCCCTTTCAATATCAAAAATCCCTAGATTTGCTCCATTAAGATTATACATTGAATGGCTTTACATGTATTTGTATTAAATCTCATCTGCCATTTAGATGCCCATTCCTCTAATTTATGTAAATCCCTTTGGAGGGAAAGTACATCATTATCTGATTTAATTACCTTGCACCATGTCATAAGCACAAATGGATACACTACTTTCCAGTCCCACTTCTAAGTCAGGAATAAATATGGTAAAAAGGAGATTACCTAATAATGAACTCTGAGGAACGCCACTTACCACATTGATCCAATCGGAGTATGTTCAATTTACCACAACCCTTTACTTCCTGTCTTTTAGTCAGCTCTCAATCCACGAGCAGATATTTACTGCAATTCCTGTATCCCTTAGTTTGCACAATAGTCTTCCATGTATTAAAAGCCTTTGCAAAATCCAATCATAAATCCATGTTGACTCCTGTTCAAATAGACATATTCTTGTATATTGTCCCTTATTAACCCTTCTAAAAGCTTTCTCACTACAGAAGTGAGGATCACTGGACTATAATTCCCTGGGTTTGCTCTTGCTCTCTTCTTAAATATAGGTATCACCTCTGCTTTTCGCCAGTCATCTGGTAGAGATCCTGCGTTGATTGATTCTTAAAAAATTAAATATAATGGTTTGGCTATTACAGAACCCAGTTCCCTTTGTACCCTTGGATGTATTCCATCAGTACCTGGGGCTTTATTAACATTTATTTTTTCCAACCTCTTTTGGATTTCTTCCTGTGTTAATCAATTATTTGGTGAAGGTAGTGTAGCCCCATTACGTTGTGATGTCCCAACCACTGGTACCTCCCTTGTGTATACCGAAGAAAAGAACCTATTTAATTCATCTGCCTTTTTCTGGTCACTAATTATCAGACACCTGTTTCACATTGTAATGTTCCTGGCCTTCTTCACATAAATATATAAAAAAAATATTTTAGGGTTAGTCTTACTCTCTTTTGCAACTAATTTTTCATTTTCCATTTTAGCCAGTCTAATAGTCCTTTTGAAAGCCTTTATTGATTTCCTTGTACTTATTGATTTCCTTGTCTCTGTTTGTATAATTTAAATGCCTGTTTTTTTACTCTGTATCTTGATCTTTAAATCATTGTTAAGCTACATTGGATGTGATTTAATCCTTTTATTTTTATTCACACATGGTATATGGTGATAACTATGTAAATTTAGTAAGGATTTAAATGTTATCCATTTTTATTCAGTATTTTACCTATCAGTTCTTTGCCCCAGTCAATGCTTTGTATTGCTGCCCTTAGACCGTTAAAATCTGCCCTTTTAAAATTAAGAGTTTTTGTTGGCCCCTTACGGTTTTGTTTTTTTCATTTATTGTTGTGATCCCAAAGTTTGCCCTATTTCAACATTTGATACCATACCAATATTATTTGTGATAACTAAATCCAAGATAGCCTCATTTCTAGCAGGTTCTTGTATAACCTGGGCCAGATAATGATCCCTGAGTGTACTCAAGAACCTGCTCCCCTTTGCTGAACTGCAAGTCTGATTCTTCCAGTTTATTTCAGGGTAGTTAAAACTTGCCCATGCTTAGCTGCATTTCAAATCTGTGACAATAATTGCATTTCCTGCCTCTCAATTATATGTGGGGGTTATAGCATACTCCAAACAATATTATTTTGGAATTTGCTGCTCCGCTATTTCACTCTAACCACAAACATTCAACATTACCGCTAGTTTCAGCATACATATCTTCTCTGATTATAGACTTAAGTTCAGGCTTAACATACAGACAAATCCCTCCTCCCCTTTCACCATTTCCCATATCTTTCCTAAATAGGTTATAACCATCCAGATTAACAGTCCAGACATGAGATTCATCCCACCATGTTTCAGTAATGCTTATTAAATTCAATTTTTCACTAACTGCTAATAATTCTAACTCACCAATTTTTCCTGGCAAGCTTCTGGCATTGGCAAGCATACACCTTATGTTATTACTTTGTCGTTTTGAAGTGTCTGCCTCTGTACTTGAGTAACTTAGTAATAACTCCCTATTCACTATACTAACCCTCCCCCATCTCCTCCCCCATGAGTAGTTAATCCATCACTTATCCCCTGTACACTTTCTACCCTATTACATTCATCTAGTCCCCTCCCCCCCTACTAGTTTAAAAACTCCTCCAGCCTATCTACCATCCTATCCCCTAGCACACAAGCTCTCTCATCATTAAGGTGCAATCCATCCCTGCTACAGACATTGTACCCAAATGAGAAGTCAGCCCAGTGCTCTAAAAACCCAAACCACCTTCGTAGTGCACCACATTTTAAGCCGCATTAACCTCCTTAAGCTCCTTCGGTCTTCCAGGGTTAGCACGTGACACAGGTAGTATCTCAGAAAATACTGTCTTGGAGGTCCTTGCCTTAAGCTTATTCCCTAGTTCTCTAAAATCATTCTTTAGGACACTCCATCTACTACTAACTTTGTCATTGGTTTCCACATGTATCAAGAGTGAACCTGAGCACCCGGGAGACAGCAAACTGTTTGCTTTCTGGAATCTGGGTGACAAATCACGTGTCTACCTTCCTAATAATAGAGTCCCCTACCACCAAAACCTATTTGTTGCTCGGCCTATTCTGCCCTCCCTCTCCTCCAGTAGTACTGTTCTCCTGGCTGTTAGAGGGAACAGCTCCATCTGGCATTGCCATTCCTTAATGGACATCACCAACCGATTCAATCTGGCAAATCCGTTGGTGTTTGCCAACTCAGAACTGGCCTGCCTCCTCCTTCTGATCCCCCTGCTTCTACTTGTACCTGTAACCCAGCTACCTCCCTATACATTCACACTAGCCCCATCTCCACCCTCCATGCTAGGCCCCGCTAAATTATGCTCAGTGAGCACCAACTCCCTGTCCAGTGGAGCAATATCGGTAAGTGCTGCAATTCTCCTCTCCAGTTCTCCAATTTCAGCTTCCAGAGAGGCAACATGCTCACACATGTCATAGAGGTATGGACCCTGGATCATCTGTTCCAGTAGTGCATACATATGCAGGGTGTACAATGAGTGAGGTTGCCACTGGACTGACTCATAGTTACGTCTACAAACATTCAGTCGGAAAAATAAATGATAATTAATAAAAACAATATATTTTCCCGCTCACTAACCACTCAGTCAAGCCCGCAAATTGCAAATATCTAACCACAAGTTACTGGTACCAAGTAGGTCTTGCAGAGTGCTTAATGATAAATCGGAGCACTTTAAAAGCAAATAAAAAAGCAAAACTGTACTTTTTCAAAGAGTGAAAGTGATGTTAGGTCTTATAATCAATAGCACAACATTCTCCAATACTTTATTTCATGTTTAATTTTCATATCATATTGAGCACTGCAATCGTTGTTAATTCCTATGGTTTCAACCGACCAAGCCCATAGGACTTTGAACAAAATGGAGGTTGGATTTCAAAGTCCTACGGGCTTGAAGGTTGAAGCCCGTAGGACTTCGGAAATGGAGGTTGTATGTCAAACTCCTGGGGCCTTCACTTACGAGGTACGGGCTCGGAGGTTGGTCATGATCACTATCTCTGTTTCCATTGTCTGTGTCTGCATCAGGAGTTACAGGCTTGCTTCCAAGCCCGCAAATGCTACTTCCGACGGCAATGGTTTACGATTTTTGCAATCGGCCCCTAACTTGCGGGCCCAGCCAATTGAATAGCATTGCATAAGGAGCACGCAACTCAAACATTTGGCTGTCTGCGATCGAGTTGGGAGCTCCAAATTGAATAAGGCTAAAGAGACAAAGGTCTATAAAAAAGCTTTTATGCTGATGGGCTACATAGCTGGTAAAATTGTTAGTTTGAAGTATTTCAAAAGTTGAGCGGTTGCTTGGTCACTATAAAAAGTCTCCTTTACAATATTATAATTTCACGTTGAATACAGTGACAACACAGTAAAGTGGTTAGATTATCACCACTACTCCATTGTAAGGTATTGCATGACAGTTTCTCTTAGGACAGGGACCTGTTCCAACATAGATTAAAACACAAGAAAATATAAACACTCTTGGAAACACTTCTTGGGATATAAAAGATAAAGCTACATTCACCCATGATTTTGGCTTTACGACTTCAAATAAACTGGAACAATACTCAAGTCCTCTGCCTTAATAAATAATGGTCCAACCGTTTGCTTCTTTTTTTCTTCCTTTGTGGTTTACTCTCTTCAGCCTTTTTTCTTCACTTGCTTGATTGAACTCTTCTGCCTTGATCATGCTTCCTAAACTGCTTTCAAGATGTATAGCTGGCACTACTTCTTAAAGAGCAAGAACGCATTAAGTAATAGAAATATGTGCAATAGGTGAAAGTTATATCATTTAAAAATGTTTGTGCACAGGGTATATATCATATACTATGACCTTCAAGAAAAAGTGAAACATTAAAATTGCTGCATAGATGTGAAGTTTTCTGGATATTGTGATTTTGTGAATGCTTTTTTAATGTGGATATATTAAAGTTCAGATTTTACTTCATCTGACGTCTCTGTGTGAATGTCTAGAAGTAGCAGCTTTTATTTTTCTTGATTGTTAAGCATCTTCTGAAATGTTTGTTTGTTTGGCCTCTTCTGTCTTAATCATGGCTCCCTAGGCTAATTTTCAAGACAAATCCAGACCAGTCCTTTGTTCTACCTCTACTTGCATAAGACAGGTGGAGGAAAATCACATCTAGGTGTGATTTAATTACCTTGCACAATTTAGTATCAGCAGCAAATCTAGAGTAAATGTAAATATGGCAAAGAGCAGATGTGGTACCTTTATTTAAGAAGGCAGCTAAAGCAAATTGAGGCAATTATAGATTATAAAGCCTCACCTCCATAGTGGGGAAGCTCTAGGAAAGGAGTGTTAGTGGAAGGTTTGAGAAGGAACTACATTTGGTAATATATCAATGTGAACAAGATAATAAGTATAAGTCAACACAGTTGATGTAGTCAGGACAAGTTAGTTGACATAGTCTATTTGAGCTTCGCACTGGGAGGCTATTTATTGTACAATAAAGGATGCCTGAATTCTCTATTGTACAATAAAGGATACATAATCACTAGTATGCCCTCATTTGGAATATGGAGTACAATTTTGGGCACCACTTCATAAAAAGGACATTTTAGAGATGGAAAAGGTACAGAGGAGGGCAACACAACTAATAAGGGGAATGGAAAGGCTAAGTTATGAAGAAAGACTAACCAAATTAAACTTATTTTCTCTAGAAAAAAGGTGTCTAAGAGGAGATATGATTACCTTATATAAATACATCCAGGGTCAGTATAAAGATTTGTCAAGGGAGCTTTTTGTGCCAAGAGGTTTTCAACTGACAAGAGAACATCCCTTGAGGTTAGAAGTAAAAAGATTCCACCTTAAAGAAAGAAAAGGGTTCTTCACAAGGGTGGTTAATCTGTGGAATTCTCTACCAGAGGAGGAGGTGACAGCGGATTCGATAGATAACTTTAAAAGGGGACTGGATTTATTTCTAATTAAAAAGGGAATTCAGGGTTATCACGGATAATTAGAGAGAGAGTATTGATCCAGGGAGAAATCCGATCCCCAGTATCTGCGGTCAAAAAGGAATTTTTTTTCTCCTTTGAGACAATTGGCTTAGTTTCAATTGTTTTTTTTTTTCTGTTTGCCTTCCTCTGGATTAATTAATAATTTAAAAAAATAATGCTAATTAAATAGTTGATTAATAAATAACAACTAATTAATTAATAACTAATCTGCATATTGCAGATCAGAGGAGATCTTAAAAGGTTGAACTTGATGGACTGAAAGTCTTTTGTCAACCTTAATTACTTTGGGCCTCATTCTATTATCGTCCGCAGCCGGTGCGGGGCCGCAAGGACCGTCCGCAAGCTTTCCGGCTATTCTATTCCCCTCCGGCCGGGGGTTCCGGCAGGCTTGCGGCCGGCGCCTTGCTATCTATTGCGGCCGATCGCGCCGGAGGAAAGCCTTTGATCTAAAACGGCCGCAAGGAAATCGGCCGTAAGAAAAGCCTGGTGGCGATTCTATTGCTCCGGGAACCCTGTCTGCAAGGCTAAAAACGAGCCGCAGCTTACTTGCAGCAAACAGGTCCCGCTAGCACCAATTAAGCACATAAAATAGCTCAAATAAAGCCATCCTGCACTTTGAGAAGACTATAAAGTGATATTCAGTGTTAGCAAAAAATAGCACATAATTACCCTATACTCAAATCCGTAAAATATATATTTTTTAATATACGTAAAATATCCATGTAAAAAGTCCATAGGGCTTGGAGCACCTCAGACACGCCCACGCCGCAGCCGGAAAATAAACAGTTAATTTGAACTCGGGTTTGGGCTGATGTGCAAGCTTGAGAGTGGGTTACTTTTAATCCTCATGTCCCCCAATATGATCCCTAGCATTTACAGAGCTGTACAGTGCAGGCTTGAATTTATTTTTGCGTTTTTAGATTTCAGAGCTTACGGCCGGTTCCAAGATATGCGGCCGGCCGTAAGGGGAGATCCTTGCGGGGTCGTATAATTGAATCGCGAGTTAACAGAACCCCCGCAAGGAATCGCAGCCTTACGGCCGATTTACGGCCGATAATAGAACGAGGCCCTATGTAACTAAGGGAAGAAAAAATTCTGAAGAGATTAAACAACAAAGAAAGAAAAAAAGGAGCAAAAGGTTGGACCATTATTTATTGACACAGAGGACTTGAGTGGTGTTCCAGTGTATCTAGCGTTGCAAAGACAAAATCATAAGTGATTGAAGTTTTTTGTTTTATCAGACATTCCAAGAAATCACAGGTGATATCTCTGTTCCAAGAATGTTTGTATTTTCTGTTTTTATCTATGTTGGAACAGATCCTTGTCCTAACAGAAGCTGGCATGCAATGCCTTAGAATTGAGTAGTGGTGGGAGCAGCATACTGTAACCACTATTGTGTTATCACTGGACAAGACACACATTAATTGTCTTTACATTTTATCAAATCATAATTTTGTAAAGGAGTGTTTTTTCATTGTGGCCAAGCAACTTCTCAAATTGCAAAGTCAAAAATACTGTGAAATATGACAAAAAGTAACAATATTAGCAGCTATGTAAGCTATCAGCATAAACGCTTTTTTATAGACAAAATTCTTTTTTGGACTGCTAAATACCATGGAGCATAAGGGGGGTTATGTTACAGATAGTTGCCTTTGCTTTCACCGTATATACGCGAGTATAAGCCAAGTTTTTCAGCCCTTTTTTTAAGGCTGAAAAGAGCCCCTCGGCTTTTACTCGAGTCACTCTCCCCCCGTGTCTCTCTAAACCCTACCGTGTCTCTCTAACCCCCCCCCCCCCGTGTCTCTCTAAACCCCCTGTGTCTCTTTCCCTCCCCTCTCCTCATCCTCAACCCCCCTCCTCATCCTCATCCCCCCTCCTCATTCTAAACCCGCTCCTCATTCTAAACCCCCTGCTCACTTTACCCCTCTACATACCTCCCCCTCTCCCTTTCCCCTCACTTACCTCCATCTGCTCCTCCACGAGCCTTACTGCGTCAGGACCCGGCATATGCTAATGACGTGACGTCACATGCGCGCCACGTCATTAGCATTGGCCAGGTCAAGAAGCAGGAAGGAGCGTGGAGGAGCGGAGGAGCAGATGGAGGTAAGTGAGGGGAAAGGGAGAGGGGGAGGTACTTAGAGGGTTAAAGTGAGGAGGGGGTTTAGGATGAGGAGGGGTAAAGTGAGGAGGGGGTTTTAGGATGAGAATGGGGGGTTTAGGATGGGGGGTTTAGGATGAGGATGGGGTTGAGTATGGGGGGGTTGAGAATGGGGGGGTTGAGGATGAGGAGGGGGGTTAAGGTTGAGGAGGGGGGCTGAGGTTGAGGAGTCGTGCTGAGGAGAGAGGGTGAGGAGGGAGGTTTAGGATGAGGAGGGGGGTTGAGGATGGAGGACTGAGAAAGGGGGAGTTGAGGAGGGGGATTGAGGATGGGGGGTTGAGGTTGAGGATGGGAGGGTTGAGGATGGGGGGTTGAGGTTGAGGAGGGGGTGGAGGTTGAGGAGGTGGGATTGAGGATGGGGGGTTGAGGTAGAGGATGGGGGGGTTGAGGATGGGGGTTGAGGTTGAGGATGGGGATGGAGGTTGAGGAAGGGGGTTGAGGAGGGGGTTGGGGTTGAGGAGGGGGTTGAGGTTGATGAGGGGGGTTGAGGTTGAGGAGGGAGGTTGAGGATGAGGGCTGAGGAGGGTGGTTTAGGATAAGGAGGGTGGTTTAGGATGAGCAGGGTGGTTTAGGATGAGGAGGGTGGGATGAGGAGGGTGGGATGAGAATGGGGGGTTGAGGAGGGGGGGGTTGAGGAGGGGGGTTGAAGTTGAGGAGGGAGGTTGACGAGGGGGACGAGAAGGGTGGTTTAGGATGAGGAGGGTGGGTTGAGGATGAGGATGGGGGGTTGAGGATGGGGCGTTGAGGAGAAGGGGATGAGGAGGGGGGTTGAGGTTGAGGAGGGAGGTTGAGGAGGGGGTTGAGGATGAGCAGGGGGGTTGAGGAGGGAGGATGAGGAGGGTGATAAGGGAGGGGGGAAGAGACACAGGGAAGGGAGAGGGGGGAAGAGACACAGGGGAGGGAAAGGGGAGTAGAGACACAGGGGAGAGAGAGGGGGACACAAGAAAAGGGCACACAAGAGTGGGACACAGAGGGCACAAGAGGGACACAGGGGGCAGCACATTTCCCACCCTCTGCTTATACTCAAGTCACTCATTTTTCGCTGTATTTTGTGGTAAAATAGGTGCCTCGGCTTATACTCGGGTCGGCTTATACTCGAGTGTATACAGTAATCCTAAATTTAAGTGCCACAATATTGAGGCAGTTTTTCAGCAGAACTGTATCTCCCTCCAGTGTTAATGTTTATGTTACAATTAATTTCTCCTTACCGTTACCCCTGTTATTACTGGTGCTTTGCCTTCGACTAACTTGTAGATCATATTGGTAGCTTCCTCTGAGTCGTATTGCCTGAATCTTTTTCTCGCAAGCTCTTGAAGTGCTTCCTGGAACTGTTCAAAAGTAATTGTTCTAGAGGATATACCCCTATAAAGAAGTAAAATAAATATTTCTTATGCATTAAGGCCCATTTTTCAAAATGTAAAAGCATAAATACATTACAATACAAACTAGACAATAGTGAGAGAAACACTCCACCATACAGCAAAAATAAAAAATAAACCTAAAAAATAAAAAGTGCATTTATGTGTATATTTGTATTTCTACAAAACAAGCTAATAAACTTGCTTCCTGCTCAAAATATCAAGACGTGGCACCCAGACTTTAAAGCGCACTCCAAATGCACAACGACAAATGCGCGCATATATAAACTGAAACCTTGAACCGAATTGTGAGTGGAGCCAGGGGTGGCACAGGCCCGGGCATATCCACATACAGGGGGTGCCCATATGTGACCCAATGCTTGTTCTTGTGGCCCAGCTGGCTGTCCTTGTAAAGGACCAGTATCTTCACCACCTGGAGGTTACCCTCCTTGGCTGCCTGGTGCAGGGGGAGGTTGCCCTCATGGTCCTGGATGTTGAAATCTGGCTGGAACTCCCTGGCCACATCATGGAGCACTGAGAAGCCTATCCAGTCCCTCAGGTTGGGGTCAGCACCCTTACACCCCTACCCTAACCCTTAACCCAAAGACCCCTAATCCTAGAGCTAACACCTAACACCCCAAAGCCCATCTTATTTGAGGTTGTGCCAGTCCTGCGCGCAGATGTCGGGTCCTGCATGAAGATGTTGGGATTGCGCAAATAACAGGCGTGCTTTTGTGAGTGCGCGCATTTGTTGTCGGTCATTTGGATCGTGTTGAGAAGTCGTGCTACCTCAAGACGTACAGTACTGAGCAGGAAGCTGGTTTTAGACATGCAAAGTACTATTATTCTTGCAGTATTTTCTTTAAAAAGTTACTTTGGTGATAACCCATATTTGTTTCAATAAAATGAATGTCAAAATATAAAAATAAGAACTAAACTTTATATATATATATATATATATATATATATATATACTGTACATATATATATATATATATATATACTAGCGACTTGCCCGTCAAAAAATGACGGCAATGTGATGTATATGTTTGTGGAGTTGTTTAGTTATTTAAATATATTTTTGTCCCTTGTAAGTATTGTGATATGAACATGTATTTTTGTAAAATGTTGATGTAATGGTTTTTTAACATGAAATTTGTATCTGAAGAATTGTTCACTTTAATATACATTGAATCCAGAGGAAAGCAAAAAGTAAAAAGCCTTGTTGAAACGTCCCGATTTTTAACATGAAGTTTAAAATATATTTAAGCAATAACCTTGAAAGTATATATTTTTAAACTTGAACTTTATTTTTTATGTAACTTTTGAAGTTGTCAAAACATTTGTATAATTTTGAACATTATAAACAGGAACATAGTGAATACATTTTGTAACTTAATTTTGTATTAAAAGTATTAACATTTGAATGTAAAAACATTTGAACTTTAAATTAATCAGTATTAACATGCAATTTCTATCACAATAATTGTTAACTTGAATATACATTGAATGTAGAGGAAGGCATACAGTAAAAACTCTCCTTAAAACGTACCTAATGAAAGTAATTCCTTACTGACCACATAAACTGGCGATAAACATTAATGTAGGTAGTAATCTTAAGATAACAGACAATATTTACATTGAGACTTAGAAGGTGCTTGAGCTCTTAACATGAACTTTGTAATATGTTGAATGAAATAACTTGAAAATATTGTTTTTAAACTTGTAACATTAGAAACATTAACATAGTGACTTAACATTGTAACATAATTTTTCTAAAAAATGCTTGGCAAGTATTTTGTGAGGCGAATTATCCATAAACATTACTTCCATTAATTATGACTGAATTAAACAACAAATTGTTATGTATTTATGAATGCTTTTAAAAAATGTTTGCATGGCTTTAGTTTGTATTCTGCAAAGTTATAGTACTTCATAGTAGACAATGTTTTTAGTAAAAATACGTCCATCTTCTAATAAATCACCTTGACTTTGATTCTTTTCAATGTAAACTTTAATAGCCTGTGGATTTTTGCACCGTGACAATGCAACGTACAATTGACCATGTGCAAATACTGGTTCTTCCAAAAAAATACCCACAGATTTGAAAGTTTGACCTTGTGATTTATTAATGGTCATGGCAAATGCCATAATAATGGGAAAATTGTCTACTACTTTCACTTGGTGCTAAATCTATTCTTGGTATGAAAACTCTCTCTCCTTTATGGGTCCCAGTTAAAATTTCAGCATCTATAAAATGGTCCTTTAATTGTTGAACAATTAATCTTGTCCCATTGCATAGGCCTTTTTTGGGGTTCATATTTCGCAATAACGTGATAATTGCACCTTTCTTTAGCTGCAAAATATGTGGTGGCATTCCAGAAGGAGTTAAAGAGTTTATGAATTCAGTCGAAAAGTTAGCCTGACTTTCATTGTCATCAGCAAGTATAGAATCAGCACTGTGATAATTTCTTTGTGGTGCATTATTTTTTTTTAAGATTTCATCATTGAGGATTAATGCATCTTTATTTTTACACGTCAGTATGACTTGGTTGGCAAGCTCGGAATATTCTTCGTTATTTATGCTCCCTTCAAATATAGCCAATATAATATCTTGTTGACAAATCATCTGAGGTGGGATCTCTACAGTGTCGTCAGCTAAATGTAGTATTTTTTCTGTTCTGCCTTCTCCAATTTTAATAAGCCAATCATTGAAATCATTTTGTCCTACTGATCTAATATTTTGTTGCAGTTGAAGATGGGTAAAATGTTTCCATACTGTGCTTGACTTGATACAGGTTTCGATAATGTCAGTTCGATTTCCATGTACAACGACAGGTAATGTTTGTCTAAAATCGCCACCCAACAACATTACCTTTCCACCAAATGGAAAAATATTATCCATGACTTAACGAAGCAAACGGTCAATACATTGGAGGGCATAGCATGACATCATTGTGGCCTCATCTATTATAATTAATTTACATTTCTTAAATTTCTTTGCTTGTAAGGATGTCATGCGAATATCTGACACCGAATTTTCTAAAATAGGCACTGGCAGTTTAAATCCACTATGAACAGTTCTTCCACCTTCTAATAAAAGTGCAGCAATTCCAGTAGTGGCAAACGCCATTGCTATTTGTCCTTGTGCTCGTACTGAACTCATTAATAAATTGTACAAAATAGTTTTTTCCTGATCCGCCAGGTCCATCAAGATAGAAATAACGCTCTGTCATCATGTCATCATCTATTGCATTTTTAATGGCATGAAATGCTTGCAATTGTAGTGTATTTAAAGTTGCAAGTCTTTCTTGTGTTCTTTCTGCTTGTAGTTGAATGTCATAGTCTTCAAAGTTTATGTCATCTATAAGACCTGGATCAGGCAAATTAAAACTTGCACAACTTAATCCATGAGTTAAAAATACTTCTTGGATTTCCATTAACGCTTTTAAGTGTTCAATGGGTTCACTGTATCGTCGCATAAAGTCTTCAGCCATATTACTTTTAAAAGTCTCCCACAAAGCTAATGCATTTGGAGCATTTGAGAAGATACAAATAAAAGCAAATTGTTCTCTCATCTGTCGTGGCATTTGACATTGTGCTGCTTCTTCTAAACATCTTTCCCACTCTGTATCATCAGCGAGTAAGTTTCTATGTCTTGCAGCTAAATGGAAGGATTCATATACAATGTCATTAACAGTTCTTAATTGTTCAAAACTTTGTGCTCCTGGAACATTTAAAAGTAATATCCGTAAGCAAAAACGTTCAACATCTCTTGGACTGACTGTGTAAATTCGTGGAATTATTTTATTGCCTTTGGTTTTTCTTGGTCTACATAATCCATTCACAAAAACATAGTGATATGGAATTTCAATATATAAGTATTGTGTTGCTTGAGCATCATTTGAATTTAATGCAAACCATGCAGTTAGTGTAGTGTGACGATCTTCAATTTGGGCCAATGCATTCATTTCATTTCCAGCATGGAAATAGACTAAATGTCGTTGTGGCAAATGTACTGCTAATCTATATACTGCATGTGATCTATCATGCATTTCAAATTTTAAAAGGCGCCACATAGCTTCTGGTGCACTGACATAGCGAGCATCTACATGAGATGCAAGTTCATCATGTACTAACTCACTACATTCAGGGTTGTCTGCACTTTTGACGACTACAGTAGCTGCATCATAGCCTTTGTAAATATATTTGTAGACATATTTAATTGATTTGATGGAAGTGCAGGCTTCTACATTGATGTGGGCGTTGTACTTTATGAGTAAATGTGGATTGTAGGGTACTACATATCTATTGTCCACTTTTTTTCCACGAAAATGGCACTATCTCCTTCTCTTCTTTTATAAAGTGGATATCCATCACAATTTGCATATGTTTTGTCTCTATAATCTTTTGGAAAATCTTTTGAACATTTATTATTTTCCATACATGGTGATTGTGGATTCAGGTCTCCACAGGGTCCATGAATCATGCGATGAGTAACAATCTCATATAGTCTACCATATAGTTCTGGATCTGGTAGTTCAGCAACTATGACTGCATCCACTTTGTCCGAAGTATCTAATTTATCTTTCTCTTGAAGTATTATCAGAAGATGTGCATGTGGAAGTCCTCTTTTTTGAAATTCAATGGTATATACATAAGCAAGACATTTGCCAAATAACTGATTTATAGTGAAGTCACATTTTAATTCATTTAATTTGATCTTAAAAACTCTGGCTACTAAATCTGGTCGATCAGAAGCAGTTTGTCCAAGAAGTAGATTTTGATTAATTTCTGGCCATTGTGGATTACATGTAAATGTCACAAATAAATCTGGTTTTCCAAATTTTGTCACAATAGCCATAGCATCATTGTATCTTTCTCTCATATTTCGAGGAGATCCTTGAAAGGAAGATGGTAAAATGATGGCTTTGCCAGCTGTCATGTCTCTGCTTGTAGCCACGTCAGCAACATAGTCCATGAGTCCACAATATTGTTCTACACGTAGTTTATCTTGTTGATATTTTATAAAGTTTAAATTATTTGCCTCAACTTGCAAATATGAATCAATAATCCATTGTTGTGTTAGTTTTCCACCACATAAAATTGGATTAAATTCATCTCGAATGGCAATTTGAGTTACTTTAAATTCAAGCATAGAAACATTATTTCGGATTCTGGCTTTAGCATTTGGGTAACTGGGAAGGGTTCATTTTGGTTGCCAACCTGCTTCTCCATGTGGGAAAAAGATGGGATATGTCATTGGATCTAAATTTGGACTTAAGATATTAATATTAATAAATGGTTGCTCCTCATTTCTGGGATATACTCTAATGTCTCTTTGAAATGGTGGTTCTCCTTCATCATTCTGAAAGACCATTGCAACCTCATTTGATGTTGGCAAGTTATAACGACGTTTATCAGTATGTCTGTCTCTTTTAAGCACCATATTAACCTTTGGCATGGGTAATTGATGTCTTTGTGCATGAAGTAGTTGTTCATTTTCTACTTCAGCCAATTTTTTATAAGCTTTACTGTAGGGATTGTTGTCCATAATGTTATTTAGCTCTATGAAAACACGGGGTAAGCATTTTTTATTTTCTTCCATCTGCATACGTTGGTCAACAGCTTCCATTGTATCTAGGACATATAATTGAGCGAATTTTCTTTGCTCTCCTTGCTCTGGATGTAAATGTGAAGTCTGATGATAAATTTGTCCTTGGATTTTAAAACAGTAAGGACCATGTCCTGGTACATTAGCAGCTAATGTTGCCCCCATAGATGCAAATGATATGGCACTATTGTAGGATCTTATGTTTGTCTTAAAATTTTTGTAGTTTGGAAAAGTAGGTTCAGTCATAATATTTTGTAAATAACTGGGAAATTGTTTCCTTTCTGGAAGTTTGAACTTGCCTTTTTGACAACAACTAATAAATTGTCCATCTCTGGGTCTCTCCTGTTTAAAATAATAAGCCTCACAAAATTGACATTGAGTAGTCATGTCCCCACAACTATGAACCTCTACTGCTAAAGACTTCAGTAAAGCACAATTTGCAAAGCATATAGGATTTTGACTTTCATATTCATCAGGTGAAAAGTCATGAAATGTTTGAACAACAGGTTCTAAATGTTTAGTTTTTTTCGTGGCTTTTCTTGGTATATGTTGTGCTTGTTTTGTTGAAATGTCCTGTAAGGTTTCAGTAAGAGGTTGTAAATGCTTTGTTTTTGCAGTTGCTTTTTTTGGTCTGTCTTGAATTGTATTTTGTAAAATGTCATCTGATGTTTGAGGAACAGGTTGTAAATGCTTTATTTGCTTTTTATTTTTTTTTTGTCGTATCTTTCATTTTTGCAAGTCTTTTGCGTTCTTTTTCTCGTCGAATTTCTTTCTCCTCAGGTGTCTCTTCTTTGGTCTCGTTATCAGCCATATTAATCTGTAAAGGAAAAAAAAGAAATGTAATTGTGTATATTTAAATTTGTAATTACTGTTAAAGATTATTGTGCACAATTGGGGAAAAAAAGGTAAATCATTAATGTATCAGTTATATTTAGTTAAAAGTTATAATTCCTGGCCTCATTGAATTAAAATTTGGCCAATGGAATCCTGCTGTAAATAAGCAGTTAACATATTTTTTGTAACTAATTTTTTAGTTCTTGAAAACCTTGTTTGTGGATAGATGTTTACCACTGAAAAACATTTTTGCAAAAAAAAACATTGATGTGGTTATTAAGCTATGTATTGCATAGTGGCAATTTAAATAGAATAAGGGACATAGTCATTTTTTTTTTCTGTTGACACGGATGCAGATGAAAGATGTTTCTTTAGTTTTCTCCCTTTATACTTATTATACTGTACCTTGGTTGAAGTGTGATTTAAATCCGAATGTTTGTTGGTCCTCGGTTGAAAATCTTTGTCCAATGGTGTGGTCCTCTGTTGGGAAGTCCTCGTCCGATGGTGTAGTCCTCTGTGTGAAATCCTGGTCCAATGATGTGGTCCTCTGGCAATAGCCCTCGTCCGATGTTGTGGTCCTCTGGCGATAGCCCTCGTCCGATGTTGTGGTCCTCTGGCGATAGGCCTGATCTGATGTTGCTGTCCTCTGGCGATAGCCCTCATCCGATGTTGTGGTACTTTGGTGAAAGTCCTCGTCCGATGGTCTGGTCAAGTGTTGAAAGTCCTGGTCCGCTGGTCTGGTCCTGTGTTGAAAGTCCTCGTCCGATGGTCTGGTCCTGTGCTGAAAGTCCTCGTCCGATGGTCTTCACGCAGTATCTGTTGTAACATAAAATTTAAAATGTTGTTTGAGTGAAATGTCTTTTAAATAACGAAAAAAAATATTAATTTGGGTGTATTGTATCTGTTATGGTTATTTTTTTCTATGTGTTTTTTTTAACTTTATCTACAATACCACAACTTTTGTTATTCTTATTTAAGCTTCTTAGTAAGGCTTGTAGGTTGTGATATATTAAAGAAGAATATTAATTTATTTTGCTATGTGTTTGTGTGTTTTTTTTGTACAATCCTGTTTTGTGCACACCACTTGTGGTATAGTTATTTAAGCTTCATTGTAATGGTTATAGGTTGTTAAAGATTAAAGAAGAATCTTAATTTAGTTTTCTATGTGTTTGTGTGAGTTTTTCTACAATACTATTTGGTGCGCCCCACTTTTGGTATGCTTATTTAGGCTTCTTTGTAAGGCTTATAGGTTGTTAAACATTAATTAAGAATATGAATTTAGTTTGCTATGTGTTTGTGGTAGTTTTTGTACAATCCTATTTGTGCGCACCAATGTAGTTTGCTATGTGTTTGTGTTAGTTTGTTACAATCCTGTTTTGTGCGCACCACTTGTGCTAAAGTTATGTAGTCTTCATTGTACTCGTTATAGGTTGTTAAACATTAAAGAAGAATGTTAATGTAGTTTCCTATGTGTTTGTGTTAGTTTGTTACAATCCAGTTTTGTGCGCACCACTTTTGCTAAAGTTATTTAGTCTTTATTGTACTGGATATAGGTTGTTAAACATTAAAGAAGAATGTTAATGTAGTTTCCTATGTGTTTGTGTGATTTTTTGTACAATCCTTATGGTGCGCACCACTTTTGTTATTCTTATTTAGGCTTCTTTGTAAGGCTTATAGATTGTTAAACATTGAATAAGAAAGTTAATTTAGTTTGCTATGTGTTTGTGTGAGTTTGTTCCAATCCAGTTTTGTGTGTACCACTTTGTGTGTACCATATGTTGCATACTTTGGCCCTCATTCAATTGCAGTTTGGCCAATTCAATAGGGCTGTAAAAGTGCTTATTTATAGTTCTATTGAATTGTCCAAAATATCAATTGAATGAGGGCCTTTGGTTGCTGCATTTGTTATATTGTTGGGGCCTCATTTAATTGCATTTTGGGAAATGGAAAAGGGCTCAATATGAGCACAGACCATATTTTTTACAGAAGTTTTTAGTTAGTGAACTTGTATCCAAAAGCAAGGTCTTCACTAACTAAAAACTTTATTTAAAAAATATGCTCTGTGCTTATATAGAGCCCTATTGAAATGGGCCAATCACATTTAAATGAGGCCCTCGACCATTAAAGATATATAGGTCCTCATTCCATTTGAATTTTGCCAATTGAATAGGGCTCTATATAAGCACATAACATATTTTTTTAACAAAGTTTTTAGTTATTGAAGACCTTGATTTTGTATCGAATTTCATTAACTACAAATTTCTGTATAAAAAATATGTTATGTGCTTATATAGAGCCCTATTCAATTGACAAACTCACAATTGAATGAGGCTCATGGTTCGTTTCTTTTTTATACTTAATACTTTACCTTGATTGAAGTGTCGAATGACAGAGGGTCCCCTCCTGCCAATCTTAATCCGCAGGTCTTCTTGTAGTGTCTGTTTGAAAAAGAAAGTGAAATAGTTATTTGTATATTTCTTATTTTTCATATAGCAAAGCATGGCCTTTTGAGCATGTAATGTCTTGTGCTATCTTACCTGTTCTTCTTTGTTGGTGTTCTTTAAAAGGGATTGTGCTTCACAGTGCACGGTGCAAATTGTTGAGTGACACTGTTGATGCAGAGTCTGTTTGAATATTAAAAGAAGTAGAAAGATTGAGTTTTACATGATCTATTGCATTGCACTAAATTAATGTCATTTACATATACTTTTGTAATTATTTTCAATTGACATTATTTTTTGGGGGGGCTACACACATGTCACATACATGAAGCACATTTCCATCATTTAATGTAATTATTTTGTGTGCGTGTGACATATCACTATACATGAATCATATTTTAATTGTTAAATGAACCTTATTTTTTGTTTTTTCCAACACACATAAATGTGCGTGTGTGAGATGTAACTATAGATGATACATATATGTGCGTGTCACATATCAGTATACATGACATATAATGTCATTTAAATATAGTTGTTTAATTATTTTGTTTTAAGATCATTTTGTTGCAGTGGCAGCAATACACATATATGTGCGTGTCACGTCACTATACATGATACACATATATGTCCGTATCACATGTCACTATGCAGGGGCAATACACATAAATGTGCGTGTCACATATCACTATACATGATACACATATATATCCGTGTCACATGTCACTATGCAGGGGCAATACACATAAATGTGTGTGTCACATGTCAATATACATGATACACATATATGTCCGTGTCACATGTCACTATGCAGGGGCAATACACATATATGTCCGTGTGACATGTCACTCTACAGTCACTATACATGATACACATATATGTCCATGTCACATGTCACTCTACATAAACCTCTTTTTGATATTGAATTATTTTAATTTTATTTTTGGTTAAATGAACCTTATTTTTTTTTACCTGTCTTGATAATAAAATGTAATATATTATAGCTTACCTCTCAGTTGTAATTTGCACAGTGTAAAGTAGTAAATTATGAAAGAATTATCTTCTCAAGTAAAAGCAGCAGTTATCTATGAAGTCACTCCATTCATCACCTGAGGAGAAATGTATTTTTTTGTGTGAAATAGGCAGTATTTATAAACTTGTAGAAAATTCTGGAAAGTTAGACCGTTAGAACGCAATACGCATGCGCTATTTGCGTTCCAGCTTACAATTTGCGTTCCATCTGCCATTTTGTGCGTAGTAGTGTTCAAAATGGTGTTTAATCTGATTGTGATACGTTCCGCATAGTATGTGTTACATTATTGCGAGTAAGTGTAGTATAGTTACGTCTTAAGCCTAGTTTTCGTTTTGTTCGTCGGCCATTTTTTCTCTCGCTTAGCGATTGTATTAGTGTCTAAAGTGTTTTATTTTTATTTAAATGAAGGTGTAACTTGTTTTTTTGAGGTGCAGGATGGTTGGTCTTGCTGTAGGTAAGCTTTTTATGTGTGTGTTGTGTGTATTTATTGTGTTTTAAATGTTTGTATGTCGGCGTGTTGCGTCCGATGTTTGCGAGGTCGTAATGGGGGTAACGTGTCTCGTATGGTGTTTGCGTGTGTAGCCTCGTTTTAGTTTTGTTAGTCGGCCATTTTTTGTGTCGCTTATCAAATTGTTTACTGTCTAAACTCTTTTATTTCGAGTCAAATGAAGGTGTAAGTTGCATTTTTTAAGTCGTGGGTGCTCCCTCTTGGTGTAGGTAAGGTTTTTATGTATGTGCTGTGTGTATGTATTGTGTTTGAAATTTTGTAATGTTCGCGAGTTGCGTCCGAGTGTTGCGAGGCCGTAATGTGTGTGAACGTGTGTCGTATGTTGTTTGCGAGTGTCGTAATGTGTGTGTCGTATTGTTTGTGTTGCGACGTGAAGTTTGCGAAGGTCGCAGTTGCTGGCATGGAGCCCCTTTGGCGCTCCATGCCAGCAACTGCGGCAGTCGCTTTGCGAGGTCCTCAGGTGCTGGCATGGAGCGCCTACGGCGCTCCATGCCAGCAACTGAGACCCTCGCCCAGTGCCCTCGCTGCGCGAGCCTTCGCAAGCCCGCAGCGTTAGCAACAACTCGTACGCTCACAACTATATATGTGATATATTTGTGGTCGGGCCCCATATATTTGTGGTCGGGCCTTCTCTACTTGTGCCGAGTGCTGCGCGCTATTCTGGCCTGTGGTGCTGTGGTATGCCAGGTGCTGCAATCTAATCTGGTCGGAAAAAAGGCCCAGGGCAAAGTAATGGTGAGGAAAGAGGGGAAGGGGGGGGGGGGGTTGTGCTCAGGGTTTAAGTAGGGTGGAGGGAGAGGGGACCCTAACACAAACCCAGGTGTGCTAACCTGGTAATTTTTGGTTGGGCAACCTCTCCTTGTGCAGCTGAGGTGTGCCGGGTGCTGCGCCCTATTCTGGCCTGTGGTGCTGTGGTATGCCAGGTGCTGTGATCTAATCTGGGCAGAAAAAAGGCCCAAAAATGACAGCACCTAATGGCTTAATTGAGAATGCGGTGCATAGGAGTTGGTTGTTGTTGAGGGAATTTATGAAGTTTTAAAAAAAAATGGAGACTGGGCATGTGGAATTATTGAAAGATAGAATGTGATGGTGACAGAGTGGTGCTTGTCTTGGTCAAGTGTAGGATGACGGAGCGGTGTCTGATTTGAATCATATGTTGCGTTTAAGTCAAGTAACGGGTTTGGTTAGGTGAGGTGGTTAACTCGCTTGGATGAAAAAACATATTATGCTAGTGTAGCGGCTGCTCGAATGGTGAGGGAAGTGAAGGACAAAAGTATTGTGGGTGAGATAGGCGATAAGTTGTTTGGATACGTTGCCTGTGATGGGTATCTGGAAGTATTTGGTACGTGGCTTCCCTATAGATAGTAAGGGCGAGAACTGAGGAGAATACGAGGGAAGAAGGCAAGTAGACTTGTTGGAGATGGAGAGAAAAGTTGATGAAATGTGAATGTGATAGGAATATGGAATCTAGGAGAGGTAAGATGGTCTGAAAGGAATGCATGTTAAGGAATCGTTTGAGGCAAGCACAGGAAGAGGAGTAATCAATTATTGAATTGAGGAGATAGGTGGCGAACCTGGCTGTATTGGAATTAGTTATTGACGATGAATGAGGCACGAATGATGAGCGGTAGTCAATTTGATTGGGATGCGTAAATGAGAAGAAATTCTAGAGTATGGATGAGTTTTGATGTCTGTCAAAATACATTTCGGGACTAGAAGTGGAAGTGGTGTGGATTGAGGCTGACAGTTGCTGGTCGGATGGACTATTAACGAATGAGTTGATGTTGAGTGGTAACTTAATGTTAGCGGGTGGCTTCAAAGCCTGGTTGGGAGAAGTTGAATGAGGAGTTGAATAATAGCGATGACACTTATGGGATGTGCTTAAATGGTGTTTGGGAAAAGAGCTGGTGGGCGTGGCTGAAATTAGTAAAGATGTTTTAACTAAGGTTTGGGACATAGACAGTAAAGCGGGGAGGGGCGTTTTACTGAGTGATTGAGTCGTGAGTGAGTATTGTTGGTATACTGAGGCAGATTGAATGGGTCAGATGGTGAGCGGAGATATGGCACATGCTAGCCGGTATAGATTGTAAAGCTGCAGAAGGAAGAACGACTGAGAGCTCATGGGGGAGTGTAAACCGCTGGGAATATGACGAATAGCAAGGTTGATCCCTATGGACATGGCAGGAATGAAAATCCTAAAGTTGAAATGTTGGAATGGAGTGAAAGGAGAGAAGATAGTGTGATCAAATGGAGGAGATCGTAGGGAGTGAATGTGATCATCTGCATTGAAGTTGATGTGTCAAGTGACAAGCCCTGTGAATAACAGAGTGGGTTACCATGGCGGAGGGTTTGAAACCTGCGGAAGGGGCTGTGGAGCCGGAAGAAAGCAGTTATAATAATAATATAAAAAATGAGAGATAGTAAATATGTGTAAGTGAACGTGTAGGGTTGGATGGGTACAGTAAGGAATAGATAAATAGTGGGCCTAAGAAAGAAACGTGGGATTTCTAGTGGAGTAGCTGTGGAGTGGTGGCAGTGGTGCCTAGTGAAGGCTGATTGTGGGTCTTGAGCGTATGATGAAGCCTAGAGAGGGCTAGTGTGACTATGAAAGCGTGATTGAAGTGGAGCCTGGCAAAGGCTGGTGAGGCTTGCGAGTGTGGGATTATGAAAGCGCAATTGAAGTGATGGCTAGTGAAGGCAGTATTGGACTTACAGAGGCACCGGAAGTGGTGCCAAGAGGGCAGAGTAGAGAGTGTAGGAGGGAAAAGGTTTAGCAGATTGGTATCAATGATGAATCAGAATAAGAGATAGAGAATATGTGTACGTGAACGTGTAGGATTGGTCAGACTACAGTATGGAATGGATAGATAGAGGATCCAAGAAGTTATGTGGGATTACCTGAAGAGTAACTGCGAAACAGTGGCGGTGGTACCTAGTGAAGACTGATGAGGGGCTTGTGAGTATGATGAAAAAAGTGAAAGCAAGTGTGACTATGAAAACGCAATTGAGGTGGAACCTAGTGAAGGCTGCTGAGGGGCTTGCGAGTATGATGACGCCTAGCAAAGGCAAGTGCGACTACAAAAGCCTGATTGAGGTGGAGCCTATTGAAGGCTGATGTGGCTTGGAAGTGGGGTGGAGCCTTGTGAATGGGACTATGAAAGCGCGACTAAGGTGATGCCTAGCGTAGATCTGGGCCGGAAACTACATGATTAAGACGTAGGGAAGCCAAAGTGCTAACTTGGACGCGGACAAGGGCATAGGCAAGTAGGTTCAGGCCCAAATCTATAGTAAGGAAGACAGGATAACTTATTTGGAAGGAACCATCGCTCTCCAGAAATGAGAGTGCGCTTTCGGGCGGGCTTGAATGGATAGTGGAACGAATGTATGTAGTTACCAAATGATGAGAATGTAAGTGAGAATGGTAATAGGCCTGGCGTGCAAGGCTATATAGAAAGCTGAGGGTGGCATCGAAGCCAGATACAAGAATAAGTGAATCATAGCAATAAGACTACAGGTACGTGAGGTAGGTGTGGAGAGAGTGAACAATAATAAGGGCGAAGCCTGATGAAATGAAAAGGGCAAAATTCAGTGACAATTACAGCTCTGAGAGAAAAGGTGGTGGAAATAGGAGCACGGATGAGCAGGGAGTTATGGAAATACGGCTAGGTAACTGGCCATGCTGAGAGAGGAACAGGAGATATACAGGCATGAGCATCGAAGGATAGATGAGGCTAGGATGTAGAAGCAGAAAGCGAGGGAAGAAAGAAGCAAGAAAGCAGTGGTGAAAGGGAGAGGGGAACGCTGGTGAGGTGGAGTGATATGGCATGAGCAGCGGAGTAAGGGAGATGGTCACAGGAGAGGGCTGGGATAAAAGGATTGAGGCCAAAAAAAGGGTAAGGGATGAGTTGAGGTATGTAAGAAAACTCAGCTAAAGGAATAAGGTAAAATAAGTGAATTACGCAGGAGAGCATGGACGAAGGGATGCTTAGTGTGAGGTACAGTCAGGTCCATAAATATTGGGACATCGACACAATTCTAAACTTTTTGGCTCTATACACCACCACAATGGATTTGAAATGAAACTAACAAGATGTGCTTCAACTGCAGACTTTCAGCTTTAATTTGAGGGTATTTACATCCAAATCAGGTGAACGGTGTAGGAATTACAACAGTTTGTATATGTGCCTCCCACTTTTTAAGGGACCAAAAGTAATGGGACAATTGGCTGCTCAGCTGTTCCATGGCCAGGTGTGTGTTATTCCCTCATTATCCCATTTACAAAGAGCAGATACAAGCTCCAGTGTTCATTTCAAGTGTGCTATTTGCATTTGTTGCTGTTAACTCTCAATATGAGATCCAAAGAGCTGTCACTATCAGTGAAGCAAGCCATCATTAGGCTGAATAAACAAAACAAACCCATCAGAGAGATAGCAAAAACATTAGGTGTGGCCAAATCAACTGTTTGGAAAATACTTAAAAAGAAAGAACGCACCGGTGAGCTCAGCAACACCAAAAGACCCGGAAAACCACGGAAAACAACTGTGGTGGATGACCGAAGAATTATTTCCCTGGTGAAGAAAACACCCTTCACAACAGTTGGCCAGATCAAGAACACTCTCCAGGAGGTAGGTGTATGTGTGTCAAAGTCAACAATCAAGAAAAGACTTCACCAGAGTAAATACAGAGGGTTCACCACAAGATGTAAACCATTGGTGAGCCTCAAAAACAGGAAGGCCAGATTAGAGTTTTCCAAACAACACCTAAAAAAGCCTTCACAGTTCTGGAACAACATCCTATGGACAGATGAGACTAAGATCAACTTGAACCAGAGTAATGGGAAGAGAAGAGTATTGAGACGGAAAGGAACTGCTCATGATCCAAAGCATACCACCTCATCAGTGAAGCATGGTGGTGGTAGTGTCATGGCGTGGGCATGTATGGCTGCCAATGGAACTGGTTCTCTTGTATTTATTGATGATGTGACTGCTGACAGCAGGATGAATTCGGAAGTGTTTCGGGCAATATTATCTGCTCATATTCAGCCAAATGCTTCAGAACTCATTGGACGGCGCTTCACAGTGCAGATGGACAATGACCCGAAGCATACTGCAAAAGCAACCAAAGAGTTTTTTAAGGGAAAGAAGTGGAATGTTATGCAATGGCCAAGTCAATCACCTGATCTGAATCCGATTGAGCATGCATTTCACTTGCTGAAGACAAAACTGAAGGGAAAATGCCCCAAGAAAAAGCAGGAACTGAAGACAGTTGCAATAGAGCTCTGGCAGAGCATCACCAGGGATGAAACCCAGCGTCTGGTGATGTCTATGCGTTCCAGACTTCAGGCTGTAATTGACTGCAAAGGATTTGCAACCAAGTATTAAAAAGTGAAAGTTTGTTTTATGACTGTTAATCTGTCCCATTACTTTTGGTCCCTTAAAAAGTGGGAGGCACATATACAAACTGTTGTAATTCCTACACCGTTCACCTGATTTGGATGTAAATACCCTCAAATTAAAGCTGAAAGTCTGCAGTTAAAGCACATATTGTTCATTTCATTTCAAATGCATCATGGTGGTGTATAGAGCCAAAAAGTTTAGAATTGTGTCGATGTTCCAATATTTATGGACCTGACTGTATGTAAAGGAAATAAGAGGAGGGAGAGAAATAATTAAATTTGTGTTTGATGAATATTGAAAGGGCGAAGCAGGGCTGGCAGGATCGGATGAAGATCTGGCAGGTGAAGATGCTGCGACAGAAAGGATTGACTCAGCGTCTGATTGAGCAGGGTCTGCCATGATACACATGGGTAGGAGACGGAGATGTGAAAAGGCAGCTAAGGAAAAGAATAAGGACCCATGATGGGGAAAGTGGAGCCGAGAAAAGGTAGACGGCCTCGTTAGGTTATGTAAATGAAAAGCCCTTGATGGGCACCAAGGCAGCGATAACAGAATGAGCTTTAACGGAAATGGCGATGAGTTATTTGATTAGAGTATCAGGAGGGCGTTTTCTGATGGGATAGAGAAGCATGGGTAGCAGATGGGTAGACGGTATAGGTAGAGAGAGAAGGAAGGGTAAAAGAAGTAATAGCGAAATAAGACTTTTAGGAGCTTATGGGTGAAATGGATAGAAGCGTTTAGTGGCAGAGGGATAATGGGAAATAATTTAAAGGGTTAAAATTAAGGATCAGTGTGAAGGGATGTGAAAAGGTGGAATGAAGAGAGAATTTATTAATAAATTATGTGGTTGGTGCACTTTAAGGGCATGAGCGGAGTATTGTTTTGGGTAAATGAAAGTGCAGAGGATGCAGCAGAGTGCTGAAATCTCTCAGCAAACTACACTGAATTTAAAGTGAGACACATGCATGACTTGAATCTGTAGCCATGAACATTAGAGTTTAATGCGTTTACCCACTGAGCCACAGAGGCTCTGCAAAAATTCTAACAGACACCAAATGTATCCTAAATGTGGGGCGTGAACTTGCAGCCCTGCGCATAAGAGGCTAATGCATCTACCCACTACTACTTGCTCTGAATTCAGAGGACTACAGTAAGTACACTGCACTCTAGGAACCTGGGCTTCGCTCTTTAATCCAAATACCATTTCACACCTTTTAAGCATATGCCTGGGGTATTAAACAGCTTTAAGCAAAGCCCGGGATGGATTAAGTACAAAGCCATACATATATATACACACACATATATACTGTATATATGTATGTATAAACAGTGGATATAAAAAGTCTACACACCTCTGTTAAAATGTCAGGTTTCTGTGCTGTAAAAAATGTGACAAAGATAAATTATTTCAGAACTTTTTCCACCTTTAATGTGACCTATAAACTGTACAACTCAATTGAAAAACAAACTGAAATCTTTTAGGTAGAGGGAAGAAAAAATATAAAAAATAAAATAATATGGTTGCATAAGTATGCACACCCTTAAAATAATACTTTGTTGAAGAACCTTTTGATTTTATTACAGCACTCAGTCTTTTTGGGTATGAGTCTATCAGCATGGCACATTTTGACTTGGCAAGATTTGCCCACTCTTCTTTGCAAAAACACTCCAAATCTATCAGATTGCAAGGGCATCTCCCGTGCACAGCCCTCTTCAGATCACTCCACAGATTTTCAATTGGGTTCAGGTCTGGGCTCTGGCTGGGCCATTACAAAACGTTAATCGTTAAGCTGAACTTTATTTGGGGTTAATCAGAGGTACTTTAAATGATGGCAGGTGTATGCTGACTCCTATTTAACACAATTTGGAATGTGATTGCTTAATTCTGAACACAGCGACATCCCCAGGTATAAGAGGGTGTGCAGACGTATGCAACCACATTATTTTTCTTCCCATCACCTAAAAGATTTCAGTTTGTTTTTCAATTGAGTTGTACAGTTTATAGGTCACATTAAAGGGGGGAAAAGTTCTGAAATTTATCTTTGTCTCATTTTTTTACAGCACAGAAACCTGACATTTTAACAGGGGTGTGTAGACTTTTTATATCAACTATATATAGGTGGACCAGCTCTCCAGATTAGATTTAGATTTTGAAGCAACTTGTGAATTATTTTGGATATTTAAAGTAAATATATTGCTAACTTTGTGAATCTACCACTTACATCAAAAACAGTTACCATCTACATAAAATACAAGTGAGTGACAAATTATGAATCTATAGAACCAGATATTTTGGCGATCCTGTAGAACACACGCAGAGATACCCATGACATATTTTTGTTACACAGTAACTTTTTATCTCAGGAAAGCGGTAACTTGGTACTAAACCTTAATGTGTTCTGGATGGCAGGTTTAGTACCAAAAAGGTTAAGTATCAAGGTAGCATTTGCCATAGGGATCAATGTAAATTGAGATTATCCAATGCGTATCCCAGAAATGTAACATTGTACTTTGAACTGATGGTGTTGTTTCTTGAAACTAAAACTTAAAACTAAACAGACATAAATGAAAAAAAATAATACTTGCTTCTGGCAAGTAGTGTGTTTATTAGCTGTGTGCAGTGATTTTGTACAGGTGGGAGGGTGTGTTTTTGCCCTTGTTAAACTTGCATATAAGTTTGTGACTTGTGTTTGTCTGTTTGCAACTGAATTGTTTCTGGCAAGTAGTGTGTTTTTTTGGTGAGTAGTCAGAAACACATTTAAACAGGGGATGAGGCGAACCTGTGCGCTTGCGAACAGTTCTAGTGTCAAGTGTAGTTCTAGTATAGGTGTAGGAGTTTAAATAAAAGGAGGGACTTCTACTGCAGAAAAGGGAAGAAAAAAAAAAGGTGTGTGTTTTTTTTTTAAATAAAACTTTAAGCAAATATATTGTTTTATTATTTTTCCCACTAAAATTTCTGGTCAGTCCAGTGGCAACCTCACTCAGTGTACATCCTGTCATATGTATGCACTACTGGAACAGATGATCCAAGGTCCATACCTCTGTGACAGGTGTGAGCATGTTGCCTCTCTGGAAGCTCAAATTGGAGAACTGGAGAGGAGAATTGCAGCTCCAACCCTTCCTGCCTTTGAGATAAAAAAATTCCTCTGTTAAACCTATATTTATTAATGACCTAGAAGTAGGACTGGTAAGTATTGTCATTTTTGCTGATGACAGAAAGTTGTGCAAGGTAATTAAATCAGAAAATTATGTACTTTCCCTCCAAAGGGATTTGCATAAATTAGAGAAATGGGCAATTAAATGGCAGAGGAGATTTAATACAAATAAGTGTAAGGTTATGCATCTCGGAAGGAAAAATAACCATGCAATTTATTAACTTAATTAAACAAATCGAGGGGTATCAGATAGTGATTGCGGAGTGCTTGTGGACAACCACCTACGTAACTATTATCAATGCCAAACAGCAGCTGCAAAGGCAAATAAACTAATAGCATGTATTAAGAAGGGTATAGAAGCAAGGGAAGCACATATAATTCTACCACTATAGAAATCCCTAGTACGCCCTCATTTGGAATATGGAGTACTGTTTTGGGAACCACTTCATAAAAAGGACATTTTAGAACTGGAAAAGGTACAGAGAAGGGCAGCAAAACTAATAAGGGGAATGGGGGGACTAAGTTATGAAGAAAGACTAACCACATTAAAACTTATTTTCTCTAGAAAAAAGGAGTCTAAGAGGAGATATGATTACCTTATATAAATACATCCAGGGTCAGTATAAAGATTTGTCAAGGGAGCTTTTTGTGCCAAGAGGTTTTCAACTGACGAGGACATCCTTTGAGGTTAGAAGTAAAAAGATTCCACCTTAAAAAAAGAAAAGGGTTGTTCACAGTAAGGGTGGTTAATCTGTGGAATTCTCTACCAAGTGAGGTGGTGACAGCGGATTCAATAGATAGGGTATTCAGGGTTATTCTGGTTAATTAGAGAGGGAGTATTGATCCAGGGAGGAATCCGATTGCCATTATCTGGGTCAGGAAAGAATTCATTTTTTTTCCTTTCAAAAAAAGTGGCAAAGTTTCACTTTTTTTTTTCTTTCTGTTTGCCTTCCTCTGGATCAATTAACAACTAATCCACATTTTGCAGATGAGAGGAGATCTTAAAAGGTTAAACTTGATGGGCTAAAAGTATTTTTTCAATCTCAATTACTATGTAACTACAGTGGATATAAAAAGTCTACACACCCCTGTTAAAATGTCAGGTTTCTGTGCTGTAAGAAAATGAGACAAAGATAAATCATTTCAGAACTTTTTCCACCTTTAATGTGACCTATAAACTGTACAACTCAATTGAAAAACAAACTGAAATCTTTTAGGTGGAGGGAAGAAAAAAAAAATAATAATAATGTGGTTGCATAAGTCTGCACACCCTCTTATAAATGGGGATGTAGCTGTGTTCAGAATTAAGCAATCACATTCCAAATCGTGTTAAATAGGCGTCAGCATACACCTGCCATCATTTAAAGTGCCTCTGATTAACCCCAAATAATGTTCAGCTGCTCTAGCTGGTCTTTCCTGAAATGTATCCCACAGCAAAAGCCATGGTCCACATAGAGCTTCCAAAGCATCAGAGGGATCTCATTGTTAAAATCTATCAGTGAGGAGAAGGGTACAAAAGAATTTCCAAGGCATTAGATATACCATGGAACACAGTGAAGACAGTCATCATCAAGTGGAGAAAATATGGCACAACAGTGGCATTACCAAGAACTGGAGCTCTCTCCAAAATTGATGAAAAGACAAGAAGAAAACTGGTCTGGGAGGCTACCAAGAGGCCTACAGCAACATTAAAGGAGCTGCAGGAATATCTGGCAAGAACTGGCTGTGTGGTACATGTGACAACAATCTCCCGTATTCTTCATATGTCTGGGCTATGGGGTAGATTGGCAAGACGAAAGCTGTTTCTTACGAAGAAATACATACAAGCCAGGCTACATTTTGCAAAAACACATCTGAAGTCTTCCAAAAGCATGTGGGAATAGGTGTTATAGTCTGATGAAACCAAGGTTGAACTTTTTGGACATAACTCCAAAAGATATGTTTGGCGCAAAAACAACACTGCACATCACCAAAAGAACACCATACCCACAGTGAAGCATGGTGGTGGCAGCATCATGCTTTGGGGCTGTTTTTCTTCAGCTGGAACTGGGGCCTTAGTTAAGATAGGGGGAATTATGAACAGTTCCAAATACCAGTCAATATTTGCACAAAACCTTCAGGCTTCTGCTAGAAAGCTGAACATGAAGAGGAACTTCATCTTTCAGCATGACAACGACCCAAAGCATACATTCAAATCAACAAAGGAATGGCTTCACCAGAAGAAGATTAAAGATTTGAAATGGCCCAGCAAGAGCCCAGACCTGAATTCGATTGAAAATCTGTGGGGTGATCTGAAGAGGGCTGTGCACAGGAGATGCCCTCACAAGCTGACAGATTTGGAGTGTTTTTGCAAAGAACAGTGGGCAAATCTTGCCAAGTCAAAATGTTAGACTCATACCCAAAAAGACTGAGTGCTGTAATAAAATCAAAAGGTGCTTCAACAAAGTATTAGTTTAAGGGTGTGCATACTTATTCAACCATATTATTTTATTTTTATATTTTTTCTTCCCTCTACCTAAAAGATTTCAGTTTGTTTTTCAATTGAGTTGTACAGTTTATAGGTCACATTAAAGGTGGAAAAAGTTCTGAAATAATTTATCTTTGTCACATTTTTTACAGCACAGAAACCTAACATTTTAACAGAGGTGTGTAGACTTTTTATATCCACTGTTTATACATACATATATACAGTATATATGTGTGTGTATATATATGTATGGCTTTGTACTTAATCCATCCCGGGCTTTGCTTAAAGCTGTTTAATACCCCAGGCATATGCTTAAAAGGTGTGAAATGGTATAGGTCACATTAAAGGTGGAAAAAGTTCTGAAATGGTTTATCTTTGTCTAATTTTTTTACAGCACAGAAACCTGACATTTTAACAGGGGTTTGTAGACTTTTTAAATCCACTGTATGTAACAGCTGGCAATCTTCTCGGAAGGAATGGGCATCTCGGTGACCGGCAGTCACCTCTTAAAGAAATTACACCATTGTTTTAATATGGACTCTCTCACAGCATTTCCAAACTGCCACTGAATCCAGACAAAAGGATTTCTCTCCCCCAGTTACATCACAGTGGGCTGAACATATTCAAATTCCCTGCCTAGATTAGCATCTCACAATAATGTCAGTGGACACCTGGGGGCTTGGCTTGCTCATCTTAGGGGGGTGGACCACTGGGCCGATCCCACATGGCATCAGAGCAGCAAACAGAACAAAGGGCCTGTAATTACAACAACATCCTCCAGTGATATCTTGTGGACAAGAATTGGAATTACATGTCCTTTAACAAAATGGCTACATGATCCAAAAGTTCCCTGGTCAGGAAAGATCTTCACAAGCACCCCCCCTGCGACTCAGAGAAGAGGGGTTTAATGTCCCCGGATTGCCCCTGATGAGCTGACTGCTCTGTTTTGGAGTAAGTCATTGTTGGTTTTAGGAAAACAATAGTCCATAGTGCAGTGTCCACAAGGGAAAAAAATCTTCAATATGCTTCAATAGGACTGGTAATGATACCCAGCCAACACCATTTCCATGCATAGTAGGGTGTCAAGGGTATCTGGGGGTTTGTGGGAACAACTTCTCGTAGGCCCCCAATTGTAATCCAAAAGCTGAATGAGGGTAGCACCAGGGCTGACCACAGAGCATCAATTTCCCCCACATTATCCCAAGGCAAAGGCAATGAAACAGTGTGTCCCTCTGAAGCCGGAACACAACAAATAATGCACAGATAGAGGTTCTCAGCGTCTCGGCCACCTCCTGCATGTGGTCTGATTCTGGGTGTGCAGGGTAGATTTTTGTCACTATTCTCTTCTAC
Organism: Discoglossus pictus; assembly: GCA_027410445.1. NCBI lineage: Eukaryota > Metazoa > Chordata > Amphibia > Anura > Alytidae > Discoglossus > Discoglossus pictus. The sequence continues at coordinate 259,124,840 of CM050166.1, read as the reverse complement.
CCATTCTAGGGGAGTAAACAATCCTAGTGGTGACCCAAGCACAAACCCCACAGTTCAGGCCAAGTGTCCCACCTTGGCTATTAGGCCAGGAGCATAGTTACTCCTATCCAGCCTGTTTGCTTGGCCAAAAGTCTTCTGTGCCAGAGTAATCAATACAGTCCAAGGGTGCCAATGCCATCCCACCCCCCAAAAACAAGGGCCAATGCACTCTTCTGCCCCACTGTATGGGTAAAACACTGTCCTGGGGCACCCAGAAAAACAGTAATTAACAGTGGAAGGTACTGGCCGGATCTGGAAACCGGCACCCAATATTGTGGCCTGGTCTAAAGGCTCCAGTCATAGTTACATAGTATTTAAGGTTGAAAAAAGACTTTCAGTCCATCAAGTTCAACCTTTTAAGATCTCCTCTGATCTGCAATAAGCGGATTAACTATTAATTAGTTGTATATAAAAAAAAATAAAAAATCCCCTCCTGATCTCAGACACCGGCGACCGGAATTCTCCCTGCATCAATACTGCCTCTCTAATTATCCATGAAAACCCTGAATTCCCTTTTTAATTAGAAATAAATCCAGTCCTCTTTTAAAGTGATCTATCGAATCCGCTGTCACCACCTTCTCTGGTAGAGAATTCCACAGATTAACCACCCTTACTGTGAAGATCCCTTTTCTTTCTTTAAGGTGGAATCTTTTTACTTCTAACCTCAAGCGATGTCCTCTTGTCAGTTGAAAACCTCTTGGCACAAAAAGCTCCCTTGACAAATCTTTATACTGACCCTGAATGTATTTATATAAGGTAATCATATCTCCTCTTAGACGCCTTTTTTCTAGAGAAAATAAGTTTAATTTGGTTAGTCTTTCTTCATAACTTAGCCCCTCCATTCCCCTTATTAGTTTTGTTGCCCTCCTCTGTACCTTTTCCAGCTCTAAAATGTCCTTTTTATGAAGTGGTGCCCAAAATTGTACTCGATATTCTAAATGAGGGCGTACTAGAGATTTGTATAGTGGCAGAATTATTTTTTGCTTCCCTGGCTTCTATACCCTTCTTAATACATGCTAATATTTTATTTGCCTTTGCAGCTGCTGCTTGGCTTTGAGCACTGTTACCTAGGTGGTTGTCCACAAGCACTCCCAAATCCCTTTCAATATCCGATACACCTAGATTTGCTCCATTAAGATTATAAATTGCATGGCTATTTTTCCTTCCCAGATGCATAACTTTACATTTATTCGTATTAAATCTGCCATTTAGATGCCCATTCCTCAATTTTATGTAAATACCTTTGGAGGGAAAGCACATCCCTATCTGATTTAAATACCTTGCACAACTTTGTGTCATCAGCGAAAATGAAGACACCACACTCCAATCCTACCTCTAAGTCATTAATAAATATGTTAAAAAGGAGAAGACCTAATACTGAACCCTGAGGAACCCCACTTACCACATTAGTCCAATCAGAGTATGTTCCATTTACAACAACCCTTTGCTTCCTGTCTTATAGCCAGCTCTCAATCCATGAGCAGATATTTACTGCAATTCCTGTATCCCTTAGTTTGCGCAATAGTCTCCCATGTGGCACTGTATCAAAAGCCTTTGCAAAATCCAAAAAGACTACATCCACTGAGTTGCCTTGATCCAGGTTCCTACTAAACTCCTCAGAGAAACTAATTAGATTTGTTTGACATGACCTATCCCTCATAAATCCATGTTGACTCCTGCTTATAAAACTGTTCAAATAGACATATTCTTGTATATTATCCCTTATTCTAAAAGCTTCCCCACTACAGAAGTGAGTCTCACTGGTCTATAATTCCCCGGGTTTGCTCTTGCTCCCTTTTTAAATATAGGTATCACATCAGCTTTTCTCCAGTCATCTGCTAGAGACCCTGTGTTGAATGAATCTTGAAAAATTAAATATAATGGTGTGGCTATTACAGAACCCAGTTCCCTTTGTACCCTTGGATGTATTCCATCAGGACCCGTTGCTTTATTAACATTTATTTTTTCCAACCTCTTTTGGATTACTTCCTGTGTTAACCAATTAGTTGGCAAAGGTAGTGTAGCCCCATTATGTTGCTGTGTCCCAACCACTGGTACCTCCCTTGTGTATACCGAAGAAAAGAACCTATTTAGCTCATCTGACTTTTCTTGGTCACTAATAATCAGACGGCCTGTGTCACATTGTAATGTTCCCATAGCTTCCTTCCTCACCTTCTTCCCATTAATATACTTAAAAAATATTTTAGGGTTAGTCTTACTCTCCTTTTGCAATTAATTTTTCATTTTCTATTTTAGCCAGTCTAATCACCCTTTTGCAAGCCTTGTTGATTTCCTTGTATTCCTGTAAAGCAGTCTCTATCCCCTCTTGTTTGTATAATTTAAATGCCTGTATTTTACTCTGTATCTTGATCTTAAATCATTGTTAAGCCACATTGGATAGGTTTTACTCCTTTTACTTTTATTCCCACACGGTATATGCCGATGATTATGTATATTTAGTAAGGATTTAAATGTTGTCCACTTGTGGTCAGTGTTTTTACCTGCCAGTTCTCTGTCCCAGTCTATACTTTGTATTGCTGCCCGTAGACCGTTAAAATCTGCCCTTTTAAAATTAAGAGTTTTTGTTGGCCCCTTAAAATTTTGTGTTTTTAATTCAATCTCAAACGAGACTGTGATGTGATCACTGTTTCACAAAGGTTGCCCTATTCCAACATTAGATACTATATCAATATTATTTGTGATGAGTAAATCTAAGATATCTTCATTTCTAGTAGGCTCTTGTACAACCTGGGCCAGATAACCGTCCTCTAGGTTGCATCTGGATCAGCATATTCCATCCCCCTCTCTCTGGAACCACCGCCTGGGCATAGCACTCACCTCCTTCTGAGTCCATGGTCACTGTGTTTCCTGGCAGGACCTCACTCGTCCAGACTTCTCCTTCGGCCATCAATTTGACGACATTCTATATTTTCCCCACTGCCTTGTCCTTAGCAATGGTGTCCCCACAAACTGGATAGGGCTGTGGCCCGTGGTCTGCCATGCTCCCAGGGCTGCATGCTGAGCCAGTCCCTGGAACTGTGATTGGCTCTCTGACATTGGCTGGAGCCCATTCAATGGTTCAAAGTCCATTCCCAGGCCCTCCATCTGGCCTGCTATTCCTGTCTGAGATTAAGACTCTGCTTTTGAGATGTACCCATAATGTATGGTACCCTCCTCATCTATCCAAGTCATAGCAAAAATGAACTGGGCCTGGCCCATTTGTACCTCCATACTGGTATAGTCCTGGTCAGAGTCCATAATATCTTCTTCCCAGACCCCTTGTACAGGGGGTTGGTAGGGGTCTGGTAGCCCGTGCTCTTCATCCCTGTCGGCCTGACTGGTTTCCTCCCATCTAGATGGCCAAAACCCCTCCATGGATGCCTGATCCAGTAATACAACAAACTCAGCCTCCAGCTTCAGCTCGTGCAGAATCAGGGGTTCTAGCAAATTAGCCTCCGGGGATCATGGTTCTAGAAGACTATGACAACATTTAAGAAACAAGTTATTCTGCCTCCTTACTGTCCCCATGCCACATTCATAATCACCATACACGATCTCCCAGAGCCCATCTATTAGCTCCAATCGAAAATAGGGATCCTCTCCAAGGGCACCAACAGGCCCTATCCTGGCATGATACTGTTTCTCCAAGAAAATCTCATTCCATGCCAGTTCCTCCAGCCAGCCTGACAGCTCATGGCCCTGCCACAATCCCAGGAACTCCATCTATTGCTTTAGAAGAGACATTCCCCTTGCTACTGGTTTCTGCACTGAGATCCCACCTCTGCCACCAGTTTGTGAAGATCTACCAATAATATCAGTGTACAAACTTGGCTTGCCCACCTTACGGGGGTGGACCACTGGGCCAATACCACATGGCATCAGGGTGGCAAACTGAACAAAGGGCCTGTAATTACCTCAATGTCCTGCAGTGACATCTTGTGGACAAGAAATAGATTTACATGTCCTTTGACAAAATGGCTACATGATCCAATAGTCCCCTGCTCATGAAAACAGATATTCACAACTGGAAAGGGAGTTGGTGCTCACTGAGCATAGTTTAGAGAGGCCTAGCATGGAGGGTGGAGATGGGGCTAGTGAAGAGGCCAGTTCTAAGTTGGCAAACACTTCAATATTTGCCAGATTGACTGAAACTGTTGGGGATGTCCATTCAGGAATGGCAATGCCAGATAGAGCTGTTCTCTGTAACAGTCAAGAGAACAGTTGTACTGAATGAGAGGGACGGCAGAATAGGCAGAGCAACAGACAGGTTTTGGTGGTAGGGGACTTGATTATTAGGAAAGTAGAAAGGGTAGTTTGTCAGCCAGATACTAGCAAGCAAACAGTTTGCTGTCTCCAAGGTGCTCGGGATCAGCCTTTTGTGCATCGGGTAGATAAATTATTGGGAGGGCCTGGAAATGAACCGGCGGTCTTGATACATATTGGTACCAATGACAAAGTTAGTGGAAGATGGAGTGTTCTAAAGAATTATTTTAGAGAACTAGGGAATAAGCTTAAGGCAAGGACCTCCAAGGTAGTATTTTCTGAGATATTATCTGTGTCACGTGCTAGTCCAGGGACACAGAAGGAGCTTAGGGAGGTTAATGTAAGTGTTACACTAAGGAGGGGTTTGGGGTTTTAAAACACTGGGCTCACTTCTCACTTGGGTACAATATCTATAGAAGGATGTATTGCACCTTAATGATGAGGGAGCTTGTGTGCTAGGGGATAGGATGATAGAAAGGCTGGAGGAGTTTTTAATCTAGTAGGTGGAGGGGGGGGACTAGATGAATGTAATGGTGCAGAAAGATTAGAGAGGGGATAAGGGATGAATTACCTACTCATGGGGGAGTCAATAAGGAGGTATTACTAAGTAACTCAAGTACAGTGACAGGCATTTTAAAACTACAAACTCATAACATAAGGTGTATGCTTGCTAATGCCAGAAGCTTGCCAGGAAAATGGGTGAGTTAGAATTATTAAGAGTAAATGAAAAATGGGATTAATAGACATTACTGAAATGTGATGTGGATGAATCTCATGACTGGACTGTTAATCTGGATGGTTATAACCTTTTTAGGAAAGATAGGGGAAATGGTAAAAGAGGAGGAGGGATTTGTCTGTATGTTGAGCCTGAATATAAGCCTATAGTCAGTCACAAAGGTATTTATGCTAGAACTAGCGGTAATGTTGAATGTTTGTGAGTAGAGTTAAATAGCGGAGAAGCAAATTCCAAAATCAAATTGGTTGGAATATGCTATAACCCCCGCATATAATTGAAAGTGAGGAAATGCAATTATTGTTACAGATTGGAAATGCAGCTAAGCATGGGCAAGTTTTAATAATGGGAGATTTTAACTACCCTGAAATAAACTGGATAAATGAGACCAGCAGTTCAGCAAAGGGAGAAGGTTCTTGAGTACATTCAGGAATCATTATCTGGCCCAGGTTATAGAAGAACCTACTAGAAATAAGGCAATCTTGGATTTAGTTTCACAATGTAAAGTTGAGTACAATAATGCAAGAAGGTGAATATAATTTTAGAGAAACAAAAAAGGAAAAATATCTGAGAAAAGACAAAGGAAATTGTTAATGTTTCAGACAACCATTTTTATTGTTTACACTTTAATATATGTTAACATATGTTTAATCTTCCTTTCTCACAATAACAATTATTTAAATAAAACAAACAAATAATATTGATATGGTATCAAATGTTGAAATAGGGCAACCTTCGGGAAACGGTGATCAGAACACAGTTTCATTTGAGATTGAATTAAAAAAAAAAGGGGCCAACAAAAACTCTGAATTTTAAATGGGCAGATTTTAGCGGTCTAACGGCAAAGAACTGATAAAATACTGAATATAAATGGACAACATTCAAATCCTTACTAAATATACATAATTATCATGTGGGAATAAAAGTAAAAGGAGTAAATCGCACCCAATGTGGCTTAACAATGATTTAAAGATAAGATACGGAGTAAAAAACAAACATTCAAATTATACAAACAAAAGGGGACAGAGACTGCCTTACGCAAGTACAAGGATATCAACAAGTCTTGCAAAAGGGCTACTAGACTGGCTAAAATAGAAAATGAAAAGTTAGTTGCAAAGGGGAGTAAGACTAACACTAAAATATTTTTAAATATATTAATGGGAAGAAGATCAGGAAGGAAGCTATACGAAGATTACGATGTGAAATAGGCTGTCTGATAATTAGTAACAAGGAAAAGGCAGATGTACTAAATAGGTTCTTTTCTTCGGTATACAGTGCCTTGCAAAAGTATTCACACCCTCCTTGGCATTTTACGTGTTTTGTTGCCTCACAACCTGGAATTAACATGGATTGTTTGAGAATTTGCATCATTAAATTTACAGAAAATGCCCACAACTTTGAAGATATATATATTTTTCTTATTGTTAAGCAAACAACAAATATGACAAAATAATAGAAAAAGTCAATGTGCATAACTATTCACCCCGCTAAAGTCAATACTTTGTAGAGCCAACTGTTGCAGCAATCACAGCTCCAAGTCGCTTTGGATAAGTCTCTATGAGCTTGCCACATCTAACTACTTGGATTTTTTGCCCATTCCTCCTTGCAAAACTGCTCCAGCTCCTTGAAGTTGTATGGTTTGCGCTTGTGAACAGTATATCTTTAAGTCTGACCACAGATTTTCTATTGGATTGAGGTCTGGGCTTTGACTAGGCCATTCTAACACATTTACATGTTTTGCCTTAAACCACTCAAGTGTTGCTTTAGCAGTGTGTTTGGGGTCATTGTCCTGCTGGAAGGTGAACCTCCGTCCTAGCCTCAAATCACGCACAGAGTGGTACAGGTTTCACTCAAGAATATCTCTGTACTAGCGACTTGCCCGTCAAAAAATGATGGCAATGTGATGTATATGTTTGTCAAGTTGTTTAGTTATTAATATAGATTTTTGACACTTGTAAGTATTGTGATATGAACGTGTATTTTTGTAAAATGTTGATGTAATGGTTTTTTAACATGAAATTTGTATCTGAAGAATTGTTAACTTTAATATACATTGAATCCAGAGGAAAGCAAAAAGTAAAAAGCCTTGTTGAAACGTCCCGAATTTTAACATGAAGTTTAAAATATATGTAAGCAATAACCTTCAAAGTATATATTTTGAAACTTGAACTTTATTTTTTATGTAACTTTGGAACTTGACAAAACATTTGTAGAATTTGGAACATTATAAACATTAATATAGTGAATACATTTTGTAACCTAATTTTGTATTAAGAGTATTAACAATTGAATGTAAAACCAGTTTCACTTTAAAGTATTCATTATAGTAAACTTTAGGTAATGTTTTTTTAACATGCAATTTTTATCTGAAGAATTGTTAAATTGAATATAGATTTAATGCAGAGTAAGATAAACATTATAAAAACCCTTCTTTAAACTTACACAATTTTAACATGAAGTTTGTAATATGTTTAAGTCAGATACTTATTATGTGTGTAAGTAAGAAACTTTCCAAAACATTTTTACAACTTGTAACATTATAAACAGTAAGATAGTGAATTAATATTTAAATATAATTTTTTATTAAAAGTATTAACATTTGAATGTAAAAACAGTTGAACTTTAAATTAATCAGTATTAACATGCAATTTCTATCACAATAATTGTTAACTTCAATATACATTGAATGTAGAGGAAGGCATACAGTAAAAACTCTCCTTAAAACCTACCTAATGAAAGTAATTCCTTACTGACCACATAAACTGGCGATAAACATTAATGTAGGTAGTAATCTTAAGATAACAGACAATATTTACATTGTGACTTAAAAGGTGCTTGAGCTCTTAACATGAACTTTGTAATATGTTGAATGAAAGAACTTGAAAATATTGTTTTTAAACTTGTAACATTAGAAACATTAACATAGTGACTTAACATTTTAACATATTTTTTCATAATAATGCAAGGCAAGTATTTTGTGAGGCGAATTATCCATAAACAGTAGTTACATTAATTATGACTGAATTAAACAACAAATTGTTATGTATTTTTGAATGCTTTTAAAAAATGTTTGCATGGCTTTAATTTGTATCCTGCAAAGTTATAGTACTTCATAGTAGACAATTTTTTTAGTAAAAATACGTCCATCTTCTAATAAATCACCTTGACTTTCATTCTTTTCAATGTAAACTTTAATAGCATGTGGATTTTTGCACCGTGACAATGCAACGTACAATTGACCATGTGCAAATACTGGTTCTTCCAAGAAAATACCCACAGATTTGAAAGTTTGACCTTGTGATTTATTAATGGTCATGGTAAATGCCATAATAATGGAAAATTGTCTTCTTTGAAGTATAAAAGGGAGACTACTTTCACTTGGTGCTAAATCTATTCTTGGTATGAAAACTCTCTCTCCTTTATGGGTCCCAGTTAAAATTTCAGCATCTATAAAATGGTCCTTTAATTGTTGAACAATTAATCTTGTGCCATTGCATAGGCCTTTTTTGGGGTTCATATTTCGCAGTAACATGATAATTGCATCTTTCTCTAGCTGCAAAATATGTGGTGGCATTCCAGAAGGAGTTAGAGAGTTTATGAATTCAGTCGAAAAGTTAGCCTGACTTTCATTGTCATCAGCAAGTACAGAATCAGCACTGTGATAATTTCTTTGTGGTGCATAAATTTTTTTTAAGATTTCATTATTGAGGATTAATGCATCTTTATTTTTACACGTCAGTATGACTTGGTTGGCAAGCTCGGAATATTTTTCGTTATTTATGATCCCTTCAAATATAGCCGATATAATATCTTGTTGACAAATCATATGAGGTGGGATCTCTACAGTGTCGTCAGCTAAATGTAGTATTTTTTCTGTTCTGCCTTCTCCAATTTTAATAAGCCAATCATTGAAATCAGTTTGGCCTTCTGATCCCCTATTTTGTTGCAGTTGAAGATGGGTAAAATGTTTCCATACTGTGCTTGACTTGATACAGGTTTCGATAATGTCAGTTAGATTTCCATGTACAACGACAGGTAATGTTTGTCTAAAATCGCAACCCAACAACATTACCTTTCCACCAAATGGAAAAATATTATCCATGACTTCACAAAGCAAACGGTCAATACATTGGAGGGCACAGCATGACATCATTGTGGCCTCATCTATTATAATTAATTTACATTTCTTCAATTTCTTTGCTTGTAAGGATGTCATGCGAATATCTGACACAGAATTTTCTAAAATAGGCACTGGCAGTTTAAATCCACTATGAACAGTTCTTCCACCTTCTAATAAAAGTGCAGCAATTCCAGTAGTGGCAAACGCCATTGCTATTTGACCTTGTGCTCGTACTGAACTCATTAATAAATTGTACAAATAGGTTTTTCCTGATCCGCCAGGTCCATCAAGATAGAAATAACGCTCTGTCGCCATGTCATCATCTATTGCATTTTTAATGGCATGAAATGCTTGCAATTGTAGTGTATTTAAAGTTGCAAGTCTTTCTTCTGTTCTTTCTGCTTGTAGTTGAATGTCATAGTCTTCAAAGTTTATGTCATCTATAAGACCTGGATCAGGCAAATTAAAACTTGCACAACTTAATCCATGAGTTAAAAATACTTCTTGGATTTCCATTAACGCTTTTAAGTTTGCAATGGGTTCATTGTATCGTCGCATAAAGTCTTCAGCCATATTACTTTTAAAAGTCTCCCACAAAGCTAATGCATTTGGAGCATTTGAGAAGATACAAATAAAAGCAAATTGTTCTCTCATCTGTCGTGGCATTTGACATTGTGCTGCTTCTTCTAAACATCTTTCCCACTCTGTATCATCAGCGAGTAAGTTTCTATGTCTTGCAGCTAAATGGAAGGATTCATATACAATGTCATTAACAGTTCTTAATTGTTCAAAACTTTATGCTCCTGGAACATTTAAAAGTAATATTCCTAAGCAAAAAAGTTCAACATCTCTTGGACTGACTGTGTAAATTCTTGGAATTTTTTTATTGCCTCTGGTTTTTCTTGGTCTACATAATCCAATCACAAAAATATAGTGATATGGAATTTCAATATATAAGTATTGTGTTGCTTGAGCATCAGTGGAATTTAATGCAAACCATGCAGTTAGTGTAGTGTGACGATCTTCACTTTGGGCCAATGCATTCATTTCATTTCCAGCATGGAAATAGACTAAATGTTGTTGTGGCAAATGTACTGCTAATCTATATACTGCATGTGATCTATCATGCATTTCAAATTTTAAAAGCCGCCACATAGCTTCTGGCGCACTGACATAGTGAGCATCTACATGAGATGCAAGTTCATCATGTACTAACTCACTACATTCAGGGTTGTCTGCACTTTTGACGACTACAGTAGCTGCATCATAGCCTTTGTAAATATATTTGTAGACATATTTAATGGATTTGATGGAAGTGCAGGCTTCTACGTTGATGTGGGCGTTGTACTTCATGAGTAAATGTGGATTGTAGGGTACTACATATCTATTGTCCACTTTTTTCCACGAATAATAGCACTATCTCCTTCTCTTCTTTTATAAAGTGGATATCCATCACAATTTGCATATGTTTTGTCTCTATAATCTTTTGGAAAATCTTTGGAACATTTATTATTTACCATACATGTTGATTGTGGATTAAGTTCTCCACAGGGTCCATGAATCATGCGATAAGTAACAATCTCATATAGTCTACCATATAGTTCTGGATCTGGTAGTTCAGCAACTATGACTGCATCCACTTGTCCGAAGTATCTAATTTATCTTTCTCTTGAAGTATTATGAGAAGATGTGCATGTGGAAGGTCTTTTTTTTTTAAATTCAATGGTATATACATAAGCAAGACATTTGCCAAATAACTGATTTATAGTGAAGTCACGTATTAATTCATTTAATTTGATCTTAAAAACTCTGGCTACTAAATCTGGTCGATCAGAAGCAGTTTGTCCAAGAAGTAGATTTAGTGTAATTTCTGGCCATTGTGGATTACATGTAAATGTCAGAAATAAATCTGGTTTTCCAAATTTGGTGACAATAGCCATAGCATCATTGTATCTTTCTCTCATATTTCAAGGAGATCCTTGAAAGGAAGATGGTAAAATGATGGCTTTGCCAGCTGTCATGTCTCTGCTTGTAGCCACGTCAGCAACATAGTCCATGAGTCCAGAATATTGTTCTACACGTAGTTTATCTTGTTGATATTTTATAAAGTTTAAATTATTTGCCTCAACTTGCAAATATGAATCAATAATCCATTGTTGTGTTAGTTTTCCACCACATAAAATTGGATTAAATCCATGTCGAATGGCAATTTGAGCTACTTTAAATTCAAGCATAGAAACATTATTTCGGATTCTGGCTTTAGCATTTGGGTAACTGGGAAGGGTTAATTTTGGTTGCCAACCTGCTTCTCCATGTGGGAAAAAGATGGGATATGTCATTGGATCTAAATTTGGACTTAAGATATTCATATTAATAAATGGTTGCTCCTCATTTCTGGGATATATTCTAATGTCTCTTTGAAATGGTGGTTCTCCTTCATCATTTTGAAACACCATTGCAACCTCATTTGATGTTGGCAAGTTATAACGACGTTTATCAGTATGTCTGTCTCTTTTAAGCACCATATTAACCTTTGGCATGGGTAATTGATGTCTTTGTGCATGAAGTAGTTGTTAATTTTCTACTTCTGCCAAATTTTTTTAAGCTTTACTGTAGGGATTGTTGTCCATAATGTTATTTAGCTCTATGAAAACACTGGGTAAGCATTTTTTATTTTCTTCCATCTGCATACGTTGGTCAACAGCTTCCATTGTATCTAGGACATATAGTTGAGCGAATTTTCTTTGCTCTCCTCCTCTAGATGTAAATGTGAAGTACGATGATAAATTTGGCCTTGGACTTTAAAATAGTAAGGACCATGTCCTGGTACATTAGCAGCTAATGTTGCCCCCATAGATGCAAAGGAAATGGCACTATTGTAGGATCTTATGTTTGTCTTAAAAATTTTGTAGTTTGGAAAAGTAGGTTCAGTCATAATATTTTGTAAATAGATTGGAAATTCTTTCCTTTCTGGAAGTTTGAACTTGCCTTTTTGACAGTAACTAATAAATTGGCCATCTCTGGGTCTCTCCTGTTTAAAATAATAAGCCTCACAAAACTGACATTGAGTAGTCATGTCCCCACAACTATGAACCTCTACTGCTAAAGACTTGAGTAAAGGACAATTTGCAAAGCATATAGGAGTTTGACTTTCATATTCATCAGGTGAAAAGTCATGGAATGTTTGAACAACAGGTTCTAAATGCTTAGTTTTTTTCGTGGCTTTTCTTGGTATATGTTGTCCTGGTTTTGTTGAAATGTCCTGTAAGGTTTCAGGAACAGGTTGTAAATGCTTTTTTTTTGTAGTTGCTTTTTTGGTCTGTCTTTAATTGTATCTTGTAAAATGTAATCTGATGTTTGAGGAACAGGTTGTAAATGCTTTATTTGCTTTGTAGTTTTGATCGGGTCTTGGGCAAGCTATCCCTTATCTCTGCAAGTCCCGGTAAGATTGCAGCTGATAGTCTTTTGCTTGCAAGTCTTTTGCGTTCTTTTTCTCGTCAAATTTCTTTCTCCTCTGGTGTCTGCTGGGCGGCCCATCTCTCTTGTCTTTCTCTAGTTTGACGTCTTTTCTTCTCTTGTTTGCTCTCGTTATCAGCCATGTTAATCTGTAAAGGCAAAAAAAGAAATGTAATTGGGTATATTGAAATTTGTAATTACTGTTAAAGATTATTGTGCACAATTGAGAAATAAAAGGTAAATCATTAATGTATCAGTTATATTTTGTTAAAAGTTATAATTCCTGGCCTCATTAAATAAGAATTTGGCCAATTGAATACTGCTGCTTATTTTTAAGCAGTTAACATCTTTTTTTTAAATAATTTTTTAGTTATTGAAAACCTTGTTTGTGTATAGATGTTTACCAATTAAAAACTTCTTTGCAAAAAAAAAAACATTGATGTGGTTATTGAGCCATGTATTGCATATTGCAAATTTAAATAGAATAAGGAACATAGTTCTTAATTTTGTAATTATTTTTCTGTTGACACGGATGCAGATGAATTATGTTTCTTTAGTTTTCTCCTTTTGTACTTATTATACTGTACCTTGGTTGAAGTGTGATTTCAATCAGAATATTTGTTGGTTCTTGGTTGAAAATCTTTGTCCAATGGTCTGGTCCTCTGTTGGAAGTCCTCACCCCATGGTGTGGTTCTCTGTTTAAAATCCTGGTCCTATGGTCTGGTCCTCTGTTGAAAGTCGTGGTCCGATGGTGTGGTCCTCTGGCGATAGCCCTCGTCCGATGTTGTGGTCCTTTGGTGAAAGTCCTCGTCCGATGGTCTGGTCCTGTGTTGAAAGTCCTCGTCCGATGGTCCTCTCCTGTGCTGAAATTCCCCGTCCGATTGTCTTCACGCAGTATCTGTTGTAACATAAAATTGAAAATGTTGTTTGAGTAAAATGCCTTTTAAATAAAGCAAAAATGTATTACTTTTGGTGTATTGTATCTGTTATGGTTATTTTTTTCTATGTGTTTGTCTAACTTTATCTACAATCCTGATTTGTTTGCACAACTTTTGTTATACTTATTTAAGCTTCTTAGTAAGGCTTCTAGGTTGTGATACATTAAAGAAGAATATTAATTTAGTTTGCTATGTGTTTGTGTGTTTTTTTGTACAATCCTGTTTTGTGCGCACCACTTGTGGTATACTTATTTAGGCTTCTTTGTAAGGCTTATAGGTTGTTAAACATTAACTAAGAATATGAATTTAGTTTGCTATGTGTTTGTGGGAGTTTTTGTACAATCCTGTTTTGTGCGCACCACTTGTGGTATACTTATTTAGCCTTTATTGGGATGGTTATAGTTTTTTAAACATGAAAAAGGAATATTAATGTAGTTTGCTATGTGTTTGTGTGACTTTGTTACAATCGTGTTTTGTGCGCACCACTTGTGCTAAAGTTATTTAGTCTTCATTGTAATGGTTATAGGTTGTTAAACATTAAAGAAGAATGTTAATGTAGTTTCCTATGTGTTTGTGTGAGTTTTTGTACAATCCTCTAAGGTGCGCACCACTTTTGTTATTCTTATTTAGGCTTCTTTGTAAGGCTTATAGGTTGTTAAACATTGAATAAGAAAGTTAATTTAGTTTGCTATGTGTTAGTGTGAGTTTGTTACAATCCTGTTTTGTGTGTACCACTTTGTGTGTACCATATGTTGCATACTTTGGCCCTTATTCAATTGCATTTTGGCCAATTCAATAGGGCTCTAAATGTGCTTATTTAGAGCCATATTCAATTGGCCAAAATAGCAATTGAATGAGGGCCTTTGGTTGCTGCATTTGTTATATTGCCGGGGCCTCATTCAATTGCGTTTTGGGCAATGGAATAGAGCTCAATATGACCACAGAGCATCTTTTTTTACAGAAGTTTTTAGTTAGTGAACTTGTATCCAAAAGCAAGGTCTTCAGTAACTAAAAAGTTCATTAAAAAAATATGCTCTGTGCTTATATAGAGCCCTATTGAAATGGGCAAATCACATTTAAATGAGGCCCTCGGCCATTAAAGATATATAGGTCCTCATTCAATTGCAATTTTGCCAATTGAAGAGGGCTCTATATAAGCACATAACATATTTTTTGACCAAAGTTTTTAGTTAGTGAAGACCTTGATTTTGGATAGAAGTTCATTAACTAAAAAGTTCTGTCTAACAAATATGTTATGTGCTTATATAGAGCCCTATTCAATTGGCCAACTCGCAATTGAATGAGGCTCATGGTTCGTTTCTTTTTTCATACTTAATACTTTACCTTGATTGAAGTGTCGAATGACAGGGGGTCCCCTCCTGCCAATCTTAATCCGCCGGTCTTCTTGTAGTGTCTGTTTGAAAAAGAAAGTGAAATGGTTAATTGTATATTTCTTATTTTTTATTTAGCAAAGCATGGTCTTTTCAGCATCTAATGTATTTTTATATCTTACCTGTTCTTCTTTGTTGTTGTTCTTTAAAAGGGATTGTGCTTGACAATGCACGGTGCAAATTGTTGAGTGACGCTGTTGATGCAGAGTCTGTTTCAATATTAAAAGAAGTAGAAAGATTCAGCTTTAGATGATCTATTGAATTGCAGTAAATTAATGTCATTTAAATATACTTCTGTACTTATTTTCAATTAACATTATTTTTTTGGGGGGACTACACACATATGTCACATACATGAAGCACATTTCCAGAGTTCATTGTAATTTTTGTGTGTGCGTGTGACATATCACTATACATGAATCATATTTTAATAGTTAAATGAACCTTATTTTTAGTTTTTGCCAACACACATAAATGTGTGTGTGTGAGATGTAACTATAGATGATACACATATATGTGCGTGTCACATATCAGTATACATGACTCATATTTTAATAATTTTTTTTTTCTAATGTCATTTAAATGTAGTTGTTTAATTAGTTTGTTTTAAGATCATTTTGTTGCAGGGGCAATACATATAAATGTGCGTGTCACATGTCACTATACATAAACCTCTTTTTGATATTGAATTATGTTTTTTTTTTTTTTTGTTAAATGAACCTTATTTTTTTGGTGGGCCTACATACATAAATGTGTGTGTGACATGTCACTACATAAATCACATTTTCCTAGTTAATTTTTTTTTTTTGTCCTGTCTTGATAATAAAATGTAATATATTATAGCTTACCTCTCAGTTGTATTTTGCACAGTGTAAAGTAGTAAATTAGGAAAGAATTGTCTTCTCAAGTAAAAGCAGCAGTTATCTATGAAGTCACTCCGTTCATCACCTGAGGAGAAATGTATTTTTTTGTGTAAAATAGGCAGTATTTATAAACTTGTAGAAAATTCTGGAAAGTTAGACCGTTAGAACGCAATACGCATGCGCTATTTGCGTTCCAGCTTACAATTTGCGTTCCATCCGCCATTTTGTGCGTATTACTGGTCAAAATGGTGTTTAATATGATTGTGATACGTTCCGCATAGTATGTGTTTCATTATTGCGAGTAAGTGTAGTATAGTTACGTCTGAAGCCTCGTTTTCGTTTTGTTCGTCTGCCATTTTTTCTCTCGCTTAGCGATTGTATTAGTGTCTAAAGTGTTTTATTTTTATTTAAATAAAGGTGTAACTTGTTTTTTTGAGGTGCTGGATGGTTCCTCTTGCTGTAGGTAAGCTTTTTATGTGTGTGTTGTGTGTATTTAGTGTGTTTTAAATGTTTGTTTGTCGGCGTGTTGCGTCCGATGTTTGCGAGGTCGTAATATCTGTTAACGTATGTCGTATGGTGTTTGCGTGTGTAGCCTCGTTTTAGTTTTTTTCGGCTGCCATTTTTTTCTCGCTTAGCCAATTTTTTAGTGTGTAAACTCTTTTATTTCGAGTGAAATGAAGGTGTAAGTTGCATTTTTGAGGTCCTGGGTTCCTCTTGGTGTAGGTAAATTTTTTATGTATGTGCTGTGTGTATGTATTGTGTTTTTAATTTTGTAATGTTCGCGAGTTGTGTCCGAGTGTTGCGAGGCCGTAATGTGTGTGAACGTGTGTCGTATGTTGTTTGCGAGTGTCGTAATGTGTGTGTCGTGCTCTTTGGGTTCCGACGTGAAGTTTGCGAGGATCGCAGTTGCTGGCATGGAGCGCCTTCGGCACTCCATGCCAGCAACTGCGGCCCTCGCTTTGCTACGCAAGGACCGCGGCTTGCTACGCGAGCCGAGCCCGCAGCGTTAGCAACAACTAGTACGCTCACAACTATATATGTGATTTAGCACCATCCATCTTTCCCTCAACTCTGACCAGTTTCCCAGTTCCGGCTGCTGAAAAACATCCCCACAGCATGATGCTGCGACCACCATGTGGTGTTCTTTGGGTGATGTGATGTGTTGGGTTTGCGCCAGACATATCGTTTTCTTTGATGGCCGAAAAGTTCAATTTTAGTCTCATCAGACCAGAGCACCTTCCTCCATAAATTTTGGGAGTCTCCCACATGCCTTTTCGCAAACTCAAAACGTGCCATTTTGTTTTTTGCTGAAAGTAATGGCTTTCTTCTGGCCACTCTGGCATAAAGCCCAACTCTATGGAGCATGCGGCTTATTGTTGTCCTATGTACAGATACTCCAGTCTCTGCTGTAGAACTCTGCAGCTCCTCCAGGGTTACCTTAGGTCTCTGTGCTGCCTCCTTGATTAATGCCCTCCTTGCCTGGTCCATGAGTTTTGGTGGACAGCCTTCTCTTGGCAGGTTTGCTGTTGTGCCATGTTCTTTCCATTTTTGGTTATGTTAGATTTCATGGTGCTCCTGGGGATCATCATAGATTTGAATATTTTTTTATAACAAATAATAATCTGGGTATATTTACAGTTTGGCCAACAAGTTTATTAATTTCAAAGTAACAACGATGAGATTAAAAAAAGGAAGATTAAAAACACTTTAAAAACAATGGAAAAAAGAAAAGACTCCTCTGAGAAGTAGTAATATGCTTCACTTATGAACAATGTATAGAGATATATACTGTCTCTTTACTCATCAAGGAGAATTTATAATATTCCACTGAAGGTAACTCTATACCAAAAATATCCAACGTCTGTTATATTCACCTTACAATAGGAAATTTTGTGCAGACATTTCTATGATGGAATTATAAGAGATAGTACGGTATAAAACAGGCACTATTTAGGAAGTCAATAGGCAGCCACAGGCTATAGGAGGTTAAATTTTGAAATAACCCCTATATGACAAATATGGGATTGTAATGTCACAATTCTACTTCAGAACATCTATTACCCACCTACTGGTCTGTGTAAAGTATTTACAATACTATTGTTTTGTTAGTGGAATAGACCCTATTGTGGGCTGTAGTTTCTTTATTATTCCTCTATTTTACTGTGAAGATATTCAGTCATGGATCACATAACTTGTGCTGACTCCCTATTGCTTCTGAAGGCCTAAAAATTGGTCTTATATACTTCTAAGAGAACCATACTCTGTGGTATACGAGTTATCTAACTAGTGCCATGCTTTTTGCTCAGAACGCTAGTGCTGCATGGTTTTACTTCCTAGTTTGCGTGGACAGCGTCGTGCGTGATGACGCACGCGTGCGTGTATACGCCTATGCCTGACGCGTTTCAACGTGCTGTGACGTCTTTCTCAAAGGGGGAGGCGGAGATGTCATCGCTAGTCTTATATAGTGGTTTTGTTGCCTTGGAAACCAGTACTGGGAATTGTAATTGAATGGGAGCCATGTTATATGACATACAGAACTCCTATTCATGTGTGTACGATGTACATCAAGTATTGTAAATGAGATGACATAAACGACTGAATCTGAGGCAAACCTTTGCTGGCACACAGATTTAAAAAGCCAATATAATTTATTATATTGGATGAGGACATATTAATAATATGTATCAATACAGTAAGGAAGATATAATTATAGTAATAACTAGATAGAGTGTATAAAAGAATACCCATGTTCACAGTGAGATATAATGGTATAATATCAGTCTCTAGATAAGAAAAAGTAAAAGAATGGAACATGCAGAAGATGAAAGGTCCATTATACTAAAACAATGTCATATACATCTGAATATAGTTTGTCAGATATATAATGGCTATTACGAAATAGCCTTACAATAATTGAGATTGATAATGCATAGGGTATATAACTATAAGGACAATGATGTCTTGAAAAGATAACCAAATAAGCATCTTTAAGAGACAGAGTGTTTGTTTATATAATTCTGCCACTATACAAATCTCTAGTACGCCCTCATTTGGAATATGGAGTACAATTTTGGGCACCACCTCACAAAAAAGACATTTTAGAGCTGGAAAAAGTACAGAGAAGGGCTACAAAACTAATAAGGGGAATGGAGGGGCTAAGTTATGAAGAAAGACTAGCAAAATTAAACTTATTTTCGCTAGAAAAAAGGCGTCTAAGAGGAGATATGATTACGTTATTTAAATACATCCAGGGTCAATATAAGGCTTTGTCAAGTGAACTTTTTGTAGCAAGAGATTTTCAACTGACAAGAGGACATCCGTTGAGGTTAGAGGAAAAAAGATTTCACCTTAAACAAAGAAAAGGGTTCTTCACAGTAAGGGTGGTTAAACTGTGGAATTCTCTACCAAAGGAGGTGGTGACAGCGAATTCGATAGACAACTTCAAAAAGGGGTTAGATATATTTCTGAATAAAGAGGGCATTCAAGGCTATCCTAGATAACTAGCAAGGAATATTGATCCAGGGAGAAATTTGATCGCCAGTTTCTGGGGTCAGGAAGGAATTTTGCTTTTTTTTCCCCTTATGAGACAATTGGCAAAGTTTCAATGGTTTTTTTTTTTATGTTTGCCTTCCTCTGGATCAATTAACAATAATTAACAATTAACAATAATAATAAATAGTCCAAATTAAAAAGATCAATAGAGATCTAAAAAGGTTGAACTTGATGGACTAACTCTTTATTCATTCTCCAATACTATACTATTAATAATTATTTAATCAATAATTTAATTAATAACTAATCCGCATATTGCAGATCAGAGGAGATCTTAACAGGTTGAACTTGATGGACTGAAAGTCTTTTTTCAACCTTAATTACTATGTAACTATGTAACTATGTTTAAACAGTGTATACTACTGTAAAACTTTTCACCTTGGCTTTATATAAGGTCAAATAGATTGCTCCATTTAATGTCATATATAACACACCATTCATATCCTAGTTTTGGACTCGAACTCTGATATAAAAATATTAGAATTACATTATTGTTCCTCTAATATACAAATATGAGAATTACATTATTATTCCTCTGTAATGTAGAAGTCTCCACCAAGATAAGGGTTCATAAAAGGAAAATAGATTGTGCTATAAATCTGTGTAAAATGACCAGACTCCACCATAGACTAAATGAAATATAATATAGGCAATAAATGCCATCAAAACCAAAGTGGACTACACTATTAAGATGCATATGGTCATAACTAATAAATTATGTAATAAGAAAAAAGAACACAATGAAGTGTATAAAGTGTAAAAACAATCTGTCTATGATCTAGGTGACAGCATTGAAAGATGAATTAACTAAAAAATACTAGGAAGAAAAAGTGATATAGGCATGTGATGCCTCAGTGTGTAAAGGGAGATGAGCGTATTCAAACGAGTAAGGCCTGAAGCCATGTGAACTCAAGGGACATATGTCTGATATTGCTATTGGGCCACTGTGCTAATGGGAAAATCCTCTCAAGTAGACCCATTGCTCTAATCTAAATGTGACTCCAATCTAGGTATACTTTACTTAAAAATATCTAATAAGAAAAAATGTGTGAAAGTAAGTGAATAAGTCTTGGTGGTTCCAGTTAATGTATGATCAGAAAGTTATATTTAAGTTCGTTCGACTAATATGACTTTGGTTGTGTCCCAAAGATGTTAGTGAACATAATAGGGAAACAAATCATTATATCTCAGTATATTTTCAAATGAATGGGGTGAATGAAAAACCCTCATTTAATCCATTAGGTGTTTGGGCCTTCAACTTATAGATCCATCTAGCTTCACATTGTAAAAGTTTCTTTTCAAGATCTCCCTTTCTAGGGCCTGACTCAACATTATCCACCACACAGAAACGAAGAACATTACTGTTATTGTTATGGTAGTATTTGATATGGCGTTCAATGGGTGTGTCGTAGGAGTTATTGATGGAATAGATATGTTCTCCTATTCTGCGGCGTAGCTGTCTGCGGGTTTGATTGTCTTAGACTGGCAGGCAGGGCTGATAACATGAGCTAGAAGGATTGGGTGTAACCATGGATGCACATTTGAATTGACTTGTCTGTTGTTGCTAGTGGCATAAATATGTCTGTTTTTTCAACAAAAGAGGTTATACTGGTTCACCCAATTTAAGTGTGAATTTCATTATTGATGTTGGAATGCTGGCTTCTGGAGTAAGTTCTTTTCAGAACTTAGAAAGATTTGTATGCTATACAAGACCACAGACATCTCTCAGTCTAACCTAAGAGCTGAAAGTTTGTCTTGCATTTCACATACAGGTTGTGACAGTGGTTAATTTGTGGGATTCTCTACCAAGGGAGGTGGTGACAGCAGATTCGGTAGTTGACTTTAAAAAGGCACTGGATATATTTTTAATTAAAAAGGGCATTCAGGATTATCTTGGTTAGAGAGAGAGTATTGATCCAGGGAGGAATCCGATCGTCAGTATCTGGGGCCAGGAACAGATTATTTTTTTCCCTTTAGAGACGATTGGCTAAGTTTCACTTGTTTTTCTTTTCTGTTTGCCTTCCTCTGTATCAATTAACAACTAATCTGCATAAAATAGATTTTAACTCCACTTTACTTGGAGGACTTGAGGGCCCAAGAGGATCGTGGGGATATAGAGGAAGTAAAGGAGGAGAGAGGTTATTGCTTGGAAGGCAAGAGTCATCTTCCAATACAATATCAGGCACTTGCACAGGCGATCTTTCTCTTTTCTGTCTCTTAACACCACTAAACCCTGCTGGAGACTCTGATGTAGGGAGTTGCACTAGAAACCTATCAAGACAAACTTGCTTCTG
The DNA here is from genome assembly GCA_027410445.1 of Discoglossus pictus. Taxonomy (NCBI): domain Eukaryota; kingdom Metazoa; phylum Chordata; class Amphibia; order Anura; family Alytidae; genus Discoglossus; species Discoglossus pictus. Next base: position 259,103,191 of record CM050166.1, on the reverse strand, counting down.
CCTTTGTCTCAAACATTTTCTGAAGTGAGAAATTGTTTGATCATTAAACAAGTGCACATTTTGGCTTGCTTGAGTTTATTCCTCTTCACCTGAAGAATTTTCCTTAGCCACTATGTGTTGCTGCTCCCTTTGAGGTCTCTGAGGCTCCTCGGAGCTGAGCTCTTGTCTGTGCTTATCCACTAACTCTCATATGTCTTCCCCAGGCCATGATCTTGCCACAGTTCATGAATATATCCATGTGAATAAGATAATAAGCAGGAATCAAAGCTGATTTATGAGGGAGAGATTATGTCCAACAAATCTAATTAGTTTCTAGGTTGGGGTATAAAGGCAACTCATTGGATGTAGTCTTCATGCATTTGAACAAGGCTTTAGATACAGTGTCACATGGAAGGCTATTAAACAAGGTGATGGATACTAGAAATGCAATAAATGCATTTACATGGATTAAGAACTGTATAACAGGAAGCAAAAGGGTTGTTGTAAATGGAACTTACTCAGATTGGCCTAATGTAGTAAGTTGGTTCCTCAGAGTTCAGTATTAAGATTTAACATATTTATTAATGATAGGACTGGAAGTAGGACTGGAAAGCAATGTCACCAGTTTTTAAATATATATGAAAGGCATATGGTATTACATTGTCACATTTCACATACTTGGGTTACATGATCATCTGTAAGTGGTACAGTGTATGTTTTAACAGTACTTTCTAAGTCATATTGTACTATGTAAATAAAACATTAAGTACATGTATATTTTCCGGCTTTTTTTTTCTTCACATTTTTAATTATAACATTAAACGTAACTATAAGAGTAAAAGCAGTAAATCAGAAAATGATGCTGACAGAATTATGAGTGTAAACTATTTAACTTATTGTAACATATATGTGAAATACTTCCTCCCAATAAGGGAATATTAACAAGAAGGGTAATGGAGAAAAAATCTGCTATCTTTTTACCTTGAATTCCCTCCGTCTTACATGCCAGATTATGAATATGTGTATTAGCAAGCAAAAGTTATATAAGGGATATACTAATTGGATTCTTTATCCAGGGTTCCCATGTTTTTAAAAATGCGGTCATTTATTTGTATATAGTTAATTTTTCATACAACTTCTGAAAAGTTTAAGGTCGATAGCTTCCAGTTACTGGCTATATGAGTTTTGGTCGCCAATGCTATGAGTTGGAGCAATTTATTTTTGGAAGAGGTTAAGCTATTAACATGTATCCCCAATAAGCATGATTCCATTTCCAAAGAAATCAGGGTGTTAAATAGTATTGAAGCAAGTTGAATTAGCGGTCTCCAATTATTTTGAAATGTTGGGCAAAGTCACCATGTATGTATATGGTCTCCAATACTTTTGCAGTTTCTAAAGCATCGGTTATTCACTAGGGGATTCATTTTATGTACAGTGCCTTGCAAAAGTATTCACACCCCTTGGCATTTTCAGTTTTGTTGCCTCACAACCTGGAATTAACATGGATTGTTTGAGGATTTGCATCTTTTAATTTACTGAACATACCACAACTTTGAAGATGTTTTTTTTTATTTTTATTGTGAAGCAAACAAAAAATAGGACAAAATAACAGAAAAAGTCAATGTGCACAATAACTATTCACCCCCCTAAAGTTAATACTTTGTAGAGTCACCTTTTGCAACAATCACAGCTCCAAGTCACTTTGGATAGGTCTCTATGAGCTTGCCACATCTAACCACTTGGGTTTTTGCCCATTCCTCCCTGCAAAACTGTTCCAGCTTCTTCAAGTTGGATGGTTTGCGCTTGTGAACAGCAATCTTTAAGTCTGACCACAGATTTTCTATTGGATTGAGGTCTGGGCTTTGACTAGGACATTCCAACACATTTACATGTTTCCCCTTAACCACTCAAGTGTTGCTTTAGCAGTGTGTTTGGGGTCATTTTCCTGCTGGAAGATGAACCTCCGTCCTAGCCTCAAATTACGCACATAGTGGTACAGGTTTTGCTCAAGAATATCCCTGTATTTAGCACCATCCATCTTTGCTTCAACTCTGACCAGTTTCCCAGTCCCGGCTGCTGAAAAACATCCCCACAGGTGATGCTGCCCCCACCATGTTTCACTGTGGGGATGGAGTTCTTTGGGTGATATGATGTGTTGGGTTTGCGCCAGACATAAAGTTTACTTTGATGACCGAAAAGTTAAATTTTAGTCTCATCAGACCAGAGCACGTTCCTCCATACATTTTAAGAGTCTCCCACATGCCTTTTCAAAACTCAAAATGTGCCATTTTGTTTTTTGATGAAAGTAATTGCTTTCTTCTGGCCACTCTGGCATAAAGCCCAACTCTATGGAGCGTACAGCTTATTGTTGTCCTATGTACAGATACTCCAGTCTCTGCTGTGGAACTCTGCAGCTCCTCCAGGGTTACCTTAGGTCTCTGTGCTGCCTCTCTGAATAATGCCCTCCTTGCCCGGTCCGTGAGTTTTGGTGGACAGCCTTCTCTTGGCAGGTTTACTGTTGTGCCATGTTCTTTCCATTTGCTTATGATAGATTTGGTGGTGCTCCTGGGGATCATCAAAAATTTGGATATTTTTTATAACCTAACCCTGACTTGTACTTCTCAACAATATTGTCTCTTACTTGTTTGAAGGGTTCCTTGGTCTTCGTGGGAGTATTTTTTTAGTGGTGCCTCTTGCTTAGGTGTTGCAGTCTCTGGGGCCTTTCTAAAAAGGTGTGTATATGTAATGACAGATCATGTGACACTTAGATTGCACACATGTGGACATCATTTCACTAATGTTGTGACTTCTGAAGGTAACTGGTTGCACCTGAGCTTTTTATGGGCTTCATAACAAAGGGGGTGAATACATACACACATGCCAATTTTCTGTTTTCTATTCCTAAAAAATAGTTTTATGTATATATTTTTCTCATTTCACTTCACCAAGTTAGACTATTGTGTTCTGATCCATCACATAAAATTCAGATTAACAAAACATTGAACTTAAGGCTGTAACAAAATAGGTAAAAAGTCAAGGGGGGTGAATACTTTTCCAAGGCACTGTTGTTTATCTGGTGTGCAGTAGATTCTATGTAAGACTTTGATCGAAATATCCAACATGCTATAAGTTTGAGCAGGCTTCTGACCATCGAGTTGTTTCCCAATCACGACCCAGATCTTCCTCCCATTGTATGATGAATTAGATTTTTTCAATAATTTTAGACCTGTTGAAAGTTTCATAGAGTGTTCCTATAATCCCTTTTGTTAGTTGAGTCTTTTGACGTATGAGGGAGAACCAGGTTGTCTATGGGGCTCCCATATCTTTAGACACTTTAGTGACCCAGTCCCTGATTTTTAGTTATAAAATTAAGAGCTTGAAATATTGTGTATAGCGTGAATTTGATCATATGTCAAAAGGGTTCCATTGAGATACCAAGATGCAATTCTATCTAGATACCTAGGGCCTCATTCTATTATCGGCCGTAAATCGGCCGTAAGGCTGCGATTCCTTGCGGGGGTTCAGTTAACTCGCGATTCTATTATACGGCCCGCAAGGATCTCATCTTACGGCCGGCCGCATATCTTGGAACCGGCCGTAAGCTGTGAAATATAAAAACTCAAAAATAAATTCAAGCCTGCACTGTACAGCTCTGTAAATGCTAGGGATCATATTGGGGGACATGAGGATTAAAAGGAACCCACTCTCAAGCTTGCACATCTGCCCAAACCCGAGTTCAAATTAACTGTTTATTTTCCGGCTGCGGCGTGGGTGTGTCTGAGGTGCTCCAAGCACTCTGGACTTTTTACATGGATATTTTACGGATATTAAAAATAAAATATTTTACGGATTTGAGTACAGGATAATTATGTGCTATTTTTTCTAACACCTAAAATCCCTTTATAGTCTTCTCAAAGTGCAGGATGGCTTTATTTGAGCTATTTTATGTGCTTAATTGGTGCTAGCGGGACCTGTTTGCTGCAAGTAAGCTGCGGCTCGTTTTTAGCCTTGCAGAGAGGTTTCCCGGAGCAATTGAATTGCAAAACTCTTGCGGCCGTTTTAGATCAAAGGCTTTCCTTCGGCGCGAGCGGCCGCAAGAGATAGCAAGGCACCGGCCGCAAGCCTGCCGGAGCCTCCGGCCGTAAGGGAATAGAATAGCCGAATAGCTTGCGGCCGGTCCTTGCGGCCCCGCAACGGCTGCGACCGCTAATAGAATGAGGCCCCTAGAGATCCACCAATGTCTCGAGACTACATTTGAGTCTCCTAGTGTGTGTGGAAAAGACATTACCGATAATAGAAAAGTTAAGCGTGGGGCAAGTTGACACCTGTATTTGGCCCAATTCCAGGAGATTAACACTGCTTTAAAGTAGAGTTTCAAGTTTGGGCTAGAAAGTCCTGCTACATCTTTGTGCCTATACATTATTATTTTAGCTATTCTGGGGCATTTGGTATTCCATATCAATCTGGAGATGCAATTTTGAAAGCTATCTAGTTCTTTTAAGTTAAATGGTACAGGCAAGAATCAGAATAAATACATTAACTTTGGCAGTATATTTATTTTGACAGCTATTCTACGACCTGTCCATGAAATATGATTCTATCCCATGCCCACATATCAGCTGCTAGCATTTTATAAATGGGGGGGGGGGGGGGGGGGGGGGCGTAGTTAGTATTATACAAGTATGATATTTTTGCGGTGATATTGACTCCTAAATATTTGTGTTGATTGGACCAAATACATTTATAAGAGGATTTTAAATCTCAATACAGTTCGAGGGATACCTACTCCTCGAGCTTCCTTTTTTTCTAAATTTAGTCTAAGGCCAGAAATTTTACTAAAGTGATCAATTGCGGTCATGAGTGCAGGAATAAAACTACGGGGTTCGGTTAGAGTACATAGTAGGTTGTCGGCAAATAGCAAGCAGTGAATTGTTGCAAACCTACACCGAGGCCACTTAATTTCCTGGTTCAACCTAATAGCCTGTGCCAATGGCTCTATTGCAAGTGGAAATAGTAAGGGCGATAGCCGGCAGCCTCTCTGGATGGAGATCGAGGCCTTACGCTCTCTAGCTAGTTTAATATTGGCAGTCAGAGCTTCATAGTAGCATTTAAAAAGGTCAATAAAGCGCCCTTTAAAGCCAACCTTTTGTAATGTCTTGTATAGTTGGACCACTTGACGTATCAAAGGCTTTCTCAATATCAGGAGCCAAAAGGCTCATTGGAGTAGAGGACTTTTTTGCTAAGTGCAGAGTAATTAAAGTTTTCCTAATATTATCCCCTGCTTGTCTAAATGGTATAAACCCAGCTTGATCCTTATATATAACGTCAGGCAAAAACTTTGAGATCCTGTGCACCATGATCTTAGCTAAAATCTTTATGTCTCCATTCATCGACGATGAAGAGGATCTCTGCCATCCGTGGGAATAACTACTATTTCAGCTATGTTTAGTTCTGGAGGCATACGTTCCCCAGTTATGCTAGCATTAAATAAGGAGGTGAGATGCAGACTTAGGAGAGCTTACATTTTTTGCAATATAGCTTTGTATAACCACCTGGCTCCGGTGACTTGCCTGTTTTAAGGCTATTAATAGTGGTTTTAACTTTGTCTTGGGATATATCTGAATTCAGATCAGACAATTGTTGCTCAGTCACAGTGGGGAGGTCATACATATCCCAAAAAAATTGAAGGTCTGATTTAGTGCACTGAGATTGGGAGGCATACATTCGTTGGTAAAAATCTTGGGTTGTAAGTAGTCAGGCCACTAGATGATCTAATCTGGTTTACTCTAGATTGAGTTTAGTCTCCTCGCCAGCAGGGTATCTGGTTTGTTGGCTTTCCAGTAAAAGAGGTGTTTAGTCTTTCTTAGTTCATTTTCAGTCCGATATGAAAGAATATTGTCGAGGTCTGCCCTAACTTTATCAATTTGTTTGCGGATTGTCCTGGAAGGGTTTTGTTGATTCTGCCGCTCTAGATAGCTTAGTGCAGTTGTTAAATCTACCTCTTTTTTGCCTAGGGGTTTATTTATGCCAATTCCTGTTTCTGGGTTAAAGTTTGTTTTGAAGAAAAATTCTATATCTTTGGAAATCAAATCCAAATGGGTAGGGTTAGAGAATAGAGATTTGTTTCTTTTCCATGTATAGGGGGAATTATTTATGAATTTATTATGCAGGGAGTTTCCAGATCTATCTAAGGAGGGGTTAAAGGCAAGATTAAAATCACTGCCGATTATTAACCTTCCCATATCTAGAGTTTCAAACTCATGCAGAATTTTGAGCAATGTTTTGTGAGGAGATGTAGTGGGGGCATAAACTAAAACTAGGGACAATGTAGTTCCTAAGACTGTACCAGTAATATATACATAGCTGCCATCTTGAGCCCTTGTCTCAGATTCTATTTGAAAAGGGAAGTTTTTGTGTAAAAGTATATCAGAATCCGCCTTCTTGGACGCTTGGTTCATCTCCTGGAGAAAGATGACTGAGGGTCTATATGTCTTATAAAAGATAAATGCCTTCCTTCTCTTGAAGGGAGATACGAAACCTTTGACATTATGTGTTATAAAAGTGTAATTAGTTGCAGTCATCTATGTGGAAAAGTGAAACAGTGATTGTACAGATGTTTACCTGTGTTGTGGAGTTCCGCAGCATAGAGCCGGGACTCTGGACCCCCAATCATCTCTATCTCCCCAGAGGCACCGAAAGTCTGAGAGAGGCATTTAAGTTTAACAGTAAAGTTTGGGAGAGAAAGAGACATAGCAGCAGCAAGGTATAATAGTAACAAAAAACAGCAGATATAAAAAAACAGCATTGTTTTAGAGATAATAGTAGCATTCGTCCTCATTAACCTAATGAGTCAATGAGCGATAAAGAGAGGGAAAAAGTAAAGTACAGTAATTAGCTTTAACGATCAGTGAGAACACACTGTGTACTAACTACAAGTCGTACTAACTCAGTAGGGGGGTCTTAACTTGCAACCTAATGATCTATTCAAAACTAATACTTTGGGATCAATGTAAGAAGTAGAGAGGAAAAAAAAGAAGAACATTTTATCAACAGTTAGGAGGTAGGTAATGCAAACTAAATATAAACATATAAACATCTGATTTACTCAGACAAGTAAAGTGTGTTTATTTTCGGTGTGCAGTGATTTGGTACAGGTGAGAAGGGGGTGTTTTTGTCTGGGTTATACTTGCATATAAGTTTGGGCATGGTGTGGGACTGTTTGCAGGAGGGAGTTCAAAGAAAATGGTGAAACTGTAGTAGTTTTTGTCATTTTGTAATTATGAGTCAGTTCAGTGGCAACCTCACTCTATGTACATCCTGTCACATGTATGAACTGCTGGAACACCGGATCATAAGTCCATTCCTCTGTGAGAGGTGTGAGCAAGTTGCCTCTCTGGAAGCTCAGATTGGAGAACTGGAGAGGAGAATTGCAGCACTGGTGCTCACTGAGCACAGTTTAAATGGGCCTAGCATGGAGGGTGGAGCTGGGGCTAGTGAGGATCTGCAGGGAGGTAGCTGGGTTACAGTTAGAAGGGGAAGCAGGAGGATCCGGAGGAGGCAGGTCAATACGGCACGTTGGCAAGCACCAACAGATTTGCTAGATTGAGTGAAGCTGTTGGGTGTGTCCATTCCGGGAGAACAGTACAACTGTAGGAGTGGGAGGGCAGAATAGGTAGAGAAAAAGAGAGATTTTGGTGGTAGGGGACTCTATTATTAGGAAGGTAGGAAGGGTGATTATTAGGAAGGTAGGAAGGGTGATTTGCTGTCTCCCACATGCTCGGGTTCAGCATGTAATGGATCGGGTAGAGACGTTTTTGGGAGGGGCTGGAAATGAACCGGCGGTCTTAGTACATATTGGTACCAATGACAAAGTTAGTGGAAGATGGAGTGTCCTAAAGAATGATTTTAGAGACTTAGAGAAAAAGATTAAGGCAAGGAACTCCAAGGTAGTATTTTCTGAGATACTACCAGTGCCACGTGCTAGCCCAGGGAGACAGATGGAGCTTAGGGAGGTTAATGCATGGCTAAAAAAGTGGTGCACTAAGGAGGGGTTTGGATTTTTAGAGCACTGGGCTGACTTCTCACTTCGGTACAATCTCTATAGCAGGGAAGGATTGCACCGTAATGACAAGGGAGCTGGTGTGCTAGGGGAAAGGATGGCAGAATGGCTGGGGAAGTTTTTAAACTAATAGGTCGGAGGAGGGACTAGATAGAAGTAATGAGGTAGTAAATGTAGAGGGGGTAAGGAATGAATTAACTAGTCACGTGTGAGGAGATGGGGGGAGGGTTATAGTATAGTCAATAGGGAGGTACTGCTAAGTAACTCAAGTATAGTGGCAGGCACTCCAGAAATACAGACTCATATCATAAGGTGTATGCTTGCCAATGCCAAAAGCTTGCCAGGAAAAATGGGAGATTTAGAATTATTAGCAATAAATGGGATTTGATAGGCATTACTGAAACATGGTGGGATGACTCTCATGACTGGACTGTTAATCTGGATGGTTATAACCTATTTAGGAAAGATTGGGGCAATGGTAAAAGGGGAGATTTGTCTGTATTTTAAGCCTGAATTTAAGCCTATAGTCAGAGAAGATATTTATGCTAGAACTATTGATAATATTGAATGTTTGTGGGTAGAGCAGCACATTCCAAAAGAATATTGGTAGGAGTATGCTATGAACCCCCAAATATAATTGAAAGTGAGGATATGCAATTATTATTACAGTTTGAATATGCAGCTAAGCATGGGTAAGTTCTAATAATAGGATATTTTAACTACCCTGAAATAAACTGGATGAGTGAAACTAGCAGTACGGATAAAGGGAGCAGGTTCTTGAGTACATTCAGGGATCATTATCTGGCCCAGGTTATACAATAGCCTACTAGAAACAAAGCTATCTTGTATTTAGTAATAACAAATAATATTGATATAGTATCAAATGTTGAAACAGGGCAACCTTTGGGAAACACTGATCATAACACAGTATAATTTGAGATTGAATTAAAAAAACAAAAAACTGTAAGGGGCCAAAAAAACCTCTTAATTTTAAAAGAGCAGATTTTAACGGTCTAAGGGCAGCCATACCAAGGGCCTCAATCTATTAATGGCCATAAAATGGCTGCAAAGCTGCAATTCCTTGCGAATGGGGCTGTGGCCCCTCGTATCCCTACATCTACGTTGTTATTCAAATCAAAGGGGCCATGAGCACGCCTCTTCCTACGGACGATCGCAACCCATGCAATTGGCCATTAAGTATGTTGGGCTTAGACCTGATCGCAGGCGTTAGCAGGTTTTTTAGCAGGTTTTTGATGGGCCCAGCCGGGGCAGAAGATGACAAGGCCGGGGACATCGTGGACAGGTTAGTTTAATATATTTTATGTGTAATGTTCTTCATGTTTTGTGTGTATTTGTGTATATGTTGTATTAATGTTATGTATCTTTTTTCCAGGGGCCGATCCAGGAAACAGAAGAAGATAGACAGGGACATGCTGGAAAGGTGAGTATAATACTGTAATTACAATGTGTATTTGTTATATGTAGTGTTTTGTACTAATCAGATGTTTCTTTTTTTCCCAGGGGTTTCCTTTTTTCTTGAAGGGACATCTGCAAAGGTACGTGGTTTAATTTATTCCATTTTAGCTTAGATTTAGGGTTTAATGTATTCTAGATAGGGGGAAATGTATATATAGGGTGTTATGTATAGATAGGGGGTAATGTATTGTGGTTAGGGCTATATTTATAATATATTTGTTTTTATATTTTATATTTATTTTATTTTTTTGTAGTGGGTTGGGGTTTGTAATGTTCTTTTTGTATTGGGGTGGGGTTTGTAACATCCTTTATTTTTTTTTTGTAGTCTGGGGTTGTAATGTACTCTTTTTTTATTTTTGGTGACATTTTTTTTATTTTTGGTGACAATTTTTTTATTTTTGGTTACAGATTTTTTAATTTTGTGTAACTAGAGGAGTGGGGGGTTTAATAGGGGATAGGTAGTGTTAGGTAGGTAGGAGTTAATAGGTTAGGGTAGAGGGGGGTTTAGTTTAGATGTATTGGTTTATTCGGGGGGGGGGAATAGTGTAGTGTAGTGTTTGTACTTAGTGTCATGAGTGTCCTGGAGGACACTCATGGCACTTATGGGGTTAAGATAAGGTAAAGGGGATAAAGTGCAAATCTAGTTTATTATTTATTTGTTAGTGCAAAACAGCGCCGAATAAAATAATTAAAAACAAGGGTGTATGTTAAAACAAGGGCACATGTGAGGAGCACAGAAATCCTATTTCTATAAAGAAACTCTATATAGAAAATAATATACTCCAATTGGAGGGATACTGTCACTCCAACCTTCAGTCACAGCAATTGCTATTGAAATGGAAATTCCATAAATAAAGATGTGCTAGCTCAAAATGGAGTGTGGCTAGCTAATAAGTATACTGTGCCTAAATACCAGCTCCTATACTTAAATCTCCAAATATATATGAATGTCTATAGACATATACATATGGTACCATATAATGAATTAAGCACCATATAGTAAATTTAACAGTGATTCCAATTGACTTATCTCGCCAGTTATAGCCCTCTAGAGACTTGTAGCCTCTCATAAATGCACTCTATGAGCTTAAAAGGGTAGGCTGACATAAAGCAGACCGTCTGGAGATAGGAAAAATTGTGTGGAGAAGTATGGAGCCCTGATAGGGATATTAGGGACATTAAGCTAGGCCAAACGCTCAGCGTTCACGAGCTGCACATAGCGTGACTTCCTGGTCTGTAACGCGCATGCGCACGTCTAGCGTGATGACGTGCGCTGCGTGGTTACTGGGGCCTGACGCGTTTCGACGTGGGCACGTCTTTCTCAAAGGGGAAATTACACGAGGCTGCATGATTAGGGTCTTATATAGGCAGAGGTTGCCATGGTAACAGAAATAAGGCATACTGCCATAATTGTGAGCATTATTTACCTCCAACTTAAAGGAGGTGTATACTTCATAAGGGTATGATACTAGAGTGAAAAACGGAAGATGAACTCATGAACACGAGGAAAGAAGAAGTATCAAGATACCATGAAATAGATGAGGGTGAAAGGGGAGCTTGTAAACAAAGGAACTTATGGGCTGAATAAAACCATCCAGACCCATGTATATAAATAAGTAAACATATATATGATATAAAATTGTGAGGATGTATGATGGAAATTAGAAGAGCAATAAAAATGAGAAGATGGGGCTTGAATGAAGATCACCTCCTTAGGAACAGTGTGTGAAGAGGCAAATGTGTATTAAAGGAATGAATGAAGAGAATATACTATAACTAAGAAGGGCATGAAGACTAATAAAGGGTCTAAAGCCGGGTGAAAAATGTATATAATATACTGTGTAGGGCTCTCATATAAGGAGAATAGACCTAGTGACATCTAGGATATATATATATGATATAAACGAACACACTACTACAGTGAAGTTGTGAAGAGTCACCATAACTCACTGTTAAAGTGAAAAAATAATCATAAAAAAGTGTGTGTGTGTGTGTAGAAAGTGGGTTGAGTAAAACCAATGTAGAAAAATTAATATTATATACTATATGTTGTCACGTGTCTCAAATGAAAGGTGTAAAAGTGAAACCTTCATTTAAACCAAAAAGGCTTTGTGCTTTCAGTTTATAAATCCATCTCGCCTCACAATGCAATAATTTGGTTTCCAAGTCTCCCTGTCTAGGTCCTGCATGTACTTTTTCTACCGCACAAAAGGATAATACTTCACTATGATTGTTGTGATAGTATTTCACATGGCGAGCAATGGGTGTATCTAATGAATTTTTAATACTATTTACATGTTCACCAACTCTCCGGCGCAGCTGGCGCCTAGTTTTACCTACATAAATTTTCTTACAAATGCAAGAGGCTACATATACCACTCCAGTGGAACAACAGTTCAAAAACTCTTTTATTGCAAATTTGTCCCCTGTCATTGGATGTTCAAATATTTTAGTTGGAATGACATATCTACAGAACTTGCATTTGCTGCATCTGAAGCAGCCTGCCAAGGGTTTTAGCCAAGTTTTGGGTTGAATTTCTTGAAAAGAACTGTGAACTAACATGTCTTTTAGATTTCTACCCCTGTGTTATGTAATGGAGGCTCTTGGTGGTAGAATTTCTTTAAGGTCATCATCACTCTTTATGAGATGCCAGTGTTTTGATAGTATTTCTCTGATGATGTCTGAATCAAATCCAAAAGTCATTATACAGCGTGGGTGGTTGTTCTCATTGTCTATTTGTCTCTTTTTATTATTAAGGCCATTCAGTAGTTCTGTTCTGTTGCAATTTAATGCAAAATTGTAAGCAGATTTGAGGCATCTTTTGGAATAGCCTCTTTCCAAAAACCTTGTTCTTAATTTGTCTGCTTCCAGTTTGAAATGCTCATCAGAGCTACAATTTCTTTTTATCCGGAGATATTGTCCCCTAGGGATACCTCTTTTGAGTGGCTCGAAGTGTTGGCTACTCCAGTTTAACAAAGAGTTGGTGGCTGTATCTTTTCTGTAGGTCGTGGTGGTCCATCATCATCCTTTTTTATCATCAAGTCCAGAAATGTGATGGAAGAAGAGTTTATTTCATACGTGAATTTGAGGCCTATATCATTAGTATTAAGTTCAGCCATGAACCTTTCAAAGTCTTGTTTTGTACCGGTCCAGACCACTAGGACGTCGTCTATAAAGCGGCGCCACACTAGCACATGTTCAGAGAGAGAGGAGAGGGAATCACAGAATACATATTTTTCATCCCACCACCCTAGTAGCAAGTTTGCATAGCTAGGTGCACATGGTGTCCCCATAGCTGTGCCCTTTTGCTGATGATACCATTTGTTGTTAAAGATAAAATAATTGTGTTTTAACACATATTCTAGTAGAACTAATAGAAAATCATTAAATTTGGTATGGGTAATAGATAGTAGCTTAACGCTCTAATCCCATATTGGTGGGGAATGCTACTATAAAGGGCCTCAACATCAAATGATGCTAGCCAGGCATCATTTGGTACACTAAGATCTTCTAGTTGTTTAAGGATGTCATTAGTATCTTTAACATACGATGGTAAACTAGCTACCATTTCTCTCATATGATGGTCAATGAATAGGCTCACATTGTGAGACAGATTGTTTGTGCCGGATACAATGGGTCTTCCTGGCATGGGTACTTTCTTCTTATGTATTTTAGGGAGGGAATAAAAAATGGACATTGTAGCAAATTTAGGATATAAGAACTGATATGTTTGATCATCAATCAACCCTTCCTTACTAGCATTATCCAAGATATTTTTTAACAGTTTTTTATATTCAATAGTTGGATTTTTAGGGATAATCCTATATGTACTTGTATCATCCAAAATTCTACTACACATATCCTTATAGTCATTGTTGTTCATAATCACAATATTACCTCCCTTATCTGCAGGTTTGATTTGTATTTCTTTGCACTTTTCCAGATCTTTAAGTGCTGTGAATTCTTTATTATTTAAATTGAACTCCCTTCTTAGTCTCAGATAGTCAATATTTTCAATATCTAAGGTTATTTGTTGTAGGAAAACCCAGATGTTGGCATAGTCTTTCAAACCTGGTGTGAATTAACTTTTATTTCTCCAGGTTTTGGACTTAACTATGTCTTCAATTTTAGCAGGGTCATTCTCTTCTAGCAGGGATAAAAGAGTTCGTAATGCCTCTATATCCTCCTTCCCTATTCCCAGATCCATATACTCTCTTTCCTCCTTTATTTTGTAAAACTTGTACAATGCCAATTTCCGAGCAAAAGATTAACATCGTAAATATGTGTGCAGGTATCGGATCTGGATGTAGGAACAAAAGTCAACCCTCTTTGTAATACTGACATGTGGTGGATGTTGAGGGGAAAACTAGACAAGTTGACTATCTGAAGACTGTTGTCTTGTGAGACAAGGGGACTAACTGTTAGGGGACTCTGTTGGCTCTGGATCTCAGATTCCTCTCTGGTCCTTGTGGGGGAACCCTGTCTCTCTCTAAAAAATGAGTGTTAGGTATGGTATTCACTCTAGCTTGCTGATGCGATTTTTGTTCAAAATTTTCTCTTCTTTGGAGAGTGGAATTATATCTCCTATTTCTGATGTGATGTGTCGGGAAATCATCTAAGTCAGAGTTATCATATTCTGAAGAGCTTATGTCTGAATTCTCTTGTTTTCTGAGTTCCACTAGGAAGTCTTCTAAAGATTCTAGCAGTTTTAAAATCTGTCTGGTCTCTCCAGAATTTCTTTTGCTTACGGTCTTTAATTTCTTAAACTTTTCTATGTTATCATTCAGTCTGGTACAGAAGGTGTTATACTCTGGTGTTTCATTGAACTTCCCAAACTCCTGTTGGTTCAGAGTCAGCTTTGGTTTTATATTATCTAGGTTCTGTTGTTCTGTCTCAATAATAAGTGACATTAGGTCAAAGGAACATTTCAGCAGTATTTCCTGCCATTTTTTAATAAATGTTTCATTGGCTAAATTATTAGCTGGACTGATGTTAATTCTTAGACCTCTAGGGACAATCTGGTTTTTCAGATAATTTTGTAAGCTACTGATTTCCAATACTGATCTCACTTGTTTTTTCGCCATTTTTTATAATTCAGAAAAAGTCTCTTTAATATCTTTGGTCTCATTAATAATGGTCCGAGTTTTCGAACTAAAACTCTCATCAGCTTCCTTTTGTAAAGAGTCTGTATCTATATTTGTAATGGTAAAGTTGGCCATTGTGAAAAAAGGTTACCTAGGTAACTATACAATCTACCTTTGATAGTTAACAAACTGGTAAAAAAATCTTTTGAATATATAATTATATACTTCCTCCTTGCGGATTGAACCACTAATCAAGATATATAAACACAGAGACGTGAGGAATTCACGGTTCCCCAGGGTGTTTCCCACCCCAAATTCGATATGATAAGGTAAAGGGGATAATGTGCAAATCTAGTTTATTATTTATTTGTTAGTGCAAAACAGCGACGAATAAAATAATTAAAAACAAGGGTGTATGTTAAAACAAGGGCACATGTGAGGAACACAGAAATCCTATTTCTATAAAGAAACTCTATATAGAAAATAATATACTCCAATTGGAGGGATACTGTCACTCCAACCTTCAGTCACAGCAATTGCTATTGAAATGGAAATTCCATAAATAAAGATGTGCTAGCTCAAAATGGAGTGTGGCTAGCTAATAGGTATACTGTCCCTAAATACCAGCTCCTATACTTAAATCTCCTAATATATATGAATGTCTATAGAGACATATACATTTGGTACCATATAATGAATTAAGCACCATATAGTAAATTTAACAGTGATTCCAATTGACTTATCTCGCCAGTTATAGCCCTCTAGACTAGAGACTTGTAGCCTCTCATAAAGGGAGGACACTCATGGCACTTATGGGGTTAAGTATAGGGTTCTCATTGTCCTATGAGGGCCTTCATAGAATCTTTTACGGGACTGATCTTGTTAAACAGAGGCTTACGGGAGCCTGGACCCCCATGAGTGATGGGGTTAGATAGAGGCTTATGGGGGTCTGTATAGACCCCCATAAATGATGGGCTTAGATGGAGGCTTATAGGGGTCTGTATAGACCCCCATAAGTGATGGGTTAGATGGAAGCTTATGGGGGTCTGTATGGATCCCCATGAGTGATGGGCTTAGATGGAGGCCTATGGGGGTCTATATAGACCCCCATAAGAGATGGGTTAGATGGAGACTTATGGGGGTCTGAATAGACCCCCAAAAGTGATGGGGTTAAATAAGGCTAGAAGAGGTTAAATAGGCCTAGTTAGTGTTAGATAGGACCAGTTAGGTTAGATAAGTACAGTTAGGGTTAAATAGGGTATAGTTAGGGTTACTAGTGTAGTGTTTAGACTTTGTCATGAAGGTCCTGGATGACCCTCATGTCACTTGTAGGGATAACCTAGAGATTAATAGTGTCTTATAGGGTCTATATCGACCCCTATTGGACTGAGGGGGTTACTTATAGTACCCCCGTGGCTTGGGGATAACCATTAGTGTGCCGCGGGCCCTTTAAGGACCCGGGGCGGGAAAGTTAAAGCCTGCAATTCCCCAGGCTTAAATTTTAAATTCAAGCCCAAGGCGGGAAATTTGAAATCGATCGGGACCCTCTGCCGCAAGGGAATGTGTTAATGAGGGGAGCCTGCACAGGTCCTGATCATACCCCTGCAGCTAGGGTTAATATGTGCACATTGCAAGGGTCCCAATGCGGACCCCTGTTTTATAGGGTTAATGTGTGCACCTATGCAGGGATCTCGATCGGACCCCTGCATTATAGGGGTGATGTGGGACACTGTGGGGACACTGCAGGGGTAACGATCAGGTCACAATTGGGTCCCCTGCAGCCAGCGGGGGGCCTAATTGAAGCAGCCGCAAGGGCTTCATAGCCCTTGCGGCTGCGACAGGATACAAGTAAGCTGTGGCCCTTTTGGTCCGTTTTGCGGGCTTGGCGGAGGGCTGGCCAGAGCATTTGAATAGGGATAGGTGGTTCCATGCGGCCGAATCTCTTGCGGCCGCGTGGGATCAAAGGCTTTCCCTGCGGCAGGGATGGCTGCAAAGGGATAACAAGGCGCCGGCCGAAAGTCGTCCGGAGTCCTCGGCCGCAAGGGAATAGAGATGGGAAGCAGCTTGCGGCCATCCCTTGCGGCCATACATCTACTATGTACATTAATAGAATGAGGCCCAAAGTATAGACTGGGACAAATACCTTACACGTAAAACTACTGGACATAAATGGACAACATTTAAATCTTTACTAAATATATATATACATCGGCATTTACCACGTGGGAATAAAAGTAACAGGAGTAAATTACATCTAACGTGGCTTAACAATGATTTAAAGATCATGATACAGAGTGAAAAACAGGCATTTAAATTATACAAACAAGAGGGGACAGAGACTGCTTTAGAGGAGTACAAGGAAATCAACAAGGCTTGCAAAAGGGCTATTAGACTGGCTAAAATAGAAAATGAAAAATGTATTGCAAAAGAGTAAGACTAATGCTAAAATATTTTGGTCCCTTAAAAAGTGGGAGGCACATATACAAACTGTTGGAATTCCTACACCGTTCACCTGATTTGGATGTAAATACCCTCAAATTAAAGCTGAAAGTCTGCAGTTAAAGCACATCTTGTTCGTTTAATTTTAAATCCATTGTGGTGGTGTATAGAGCCAAAAAGATTAGAATTGTGTCGATGTCCCAATATTTATTGACCTGACTGTATATTTAGTTTGGTTAGTATTTCTTCATAGATTAGTCCCTCCATTCTGCTTATTAATTGTGTCTTCCTTCTCTATACATTTTCCAGATCTAAAGTATTTATTTTGTAGCAGATCCCAAAATTGTGCTCAATATTCCAAATGAGAGCATACTATGGATTTATATTACATAGTTACATAGTTACATAGGGCCTCATTCTATTAGCGGTCGCAGCCGTTGCGGGGCCGCAAGGACCGGCCGCAAGCTATTCTGCTATTCTATTCCCCTCCGGCCGGGGATTCCGGCAGGCTTGCGGCCAGCGCCTTGCTATCTCTTGCGGCCGCTCGCGCCGGAGGAAATCCTTTGATCTAAAACGGCCGCAAGGAAATCGGCCGTAAGAAAATCCTATTTGCATTCAATTGCTCCGGGAACCCTCTCTGCAAGGCTAAAACCGAGCCGCAGCTTACTTGCAGGAAAGAGGTCCCGCTAGCACCAATTAAGCACATAAAATAGCTCAAATAAAGCCATCCTGCACTTTGAGAAGACTATAAAGTGATTTTAGGTGTTAGAAAAAATAACACAAATTTCCCCTATACTCAAATCCGTAAAATATATATTTTTTAATATATGTCAAATATACATGTAAAAAGTCCATAGGGCTTGGAGCACCTCAGACCCGCCCACGCCGCAGCCGGAAAATAAACAGTTAATTTAAACTCGGGTTTGGGCTGATGTGCAGGCTTGAGAGTGGGTTACTTTTAATCCTCATGTACCCCAATATGACCCCTAGCATTTACAGAGCTGTACAGTGCAGGCTTGAATTTATTTTTGACTTTGTAGATTTCTGAGCTTACGGCCGGTTCCAAGATATGCGGCCGGCCGTAAGAGGAGATCCTTGCGGGGCCGTATAATTGAATTGCGAGTTAACAGAACCCCCACAAGGAATCGCAGCCTTAGGGCCGATTTACGGCCGATAATAGAATGAGGCCCATAGTATTTAAGGTTGAAAAAAGACTTTCAGTCCATCAAGTTCAACCTTTTAAGATCTCCTTTGATCTGCAATATAAGGATTAACTATTAATTCATTAGTTGTTAATTAATTATTAATCAATTATTTAATGTTTTTGTTTTTTTATTTTATTATTATTAATTAGTCCAGAGGAAGGCAAATAGAAAAAAAAATAAAAATAAACAAGCGAGACTTAGCCAATTGTCTAAAGGGGAAATGTTAAAAATGTGGATGATTACTGTCTCTCTAATTATCCATGATAACCCTGAATACCCTTTTTAATTAGAAATAAATCTAGTCCCCTTTTAAAGTTATCTATCGAATCCGCTGTCACCACCTCCTCTGGTAGAGAATTCCACAGATTACCCACCCTTACTGTGAAGAACCCTTTTCTTTCTTTGAGGTGGAATCTTTTTACTTCTAACCTCAAGGGATGTCCTCTTGTCAGTTGAAAACCTCTTGGCACAAAAAGCTCCCCCGACAAATCTTTATACTGACCCTGGATGTATTTATATAAGGTAATCATATCTCCTCTTAGACACCTTTTTTCTAGAGAAAATAAGTTTAATTTGGTTAGTCTTTCTTCATAACTTAGCCCCTCCATTCCCCTTATTAGTTTGGTTGCCCTTCTGTGTACCTTTTCCAGCTCTAAAATGTCCTTTTTATGAAGTGGTGCCCAAAATTGTAGTCCATATTCCAAATGAGGGCGTACTAGAGATTTGTATAGTGGCAGAATTATATTTGCTTCCCTGGCTTCTACACCCTTCTTAATACATGCTAATATTTTATTTGCCTTTGCAGCTGCTGCTTGGCTTTGAGCACTGTTACCTAGGTGGTTGTCCACAAGCACTCCCAAATCCCTTTCAATATCTGATACACCTAGATCTGCTCCATTAAGTTTATAAATTGCATGGCTATTTTTCCTTCCCAGATGCATAACCTTACATTTATTCGTATTAAATCTCATCTGCCATTTAGATGCCCATTCCTCAATTTTATGTAAATCCCCTTGGAGGGAAAGCACATAATTTTCTGATTTAATTACCTTGCACAACTTTGTGTCATCAGCGAAAATGGAGACCCCACACTCCAATCCTACCTCTAAGTCATTAATAAATATGTTAAAAAGGAGAGGACCTAATACTGAACCCTGAGGAACCCCACTTACCACATTAGTCCAATCGGAGTATGTTCCATTTACAACAACCCTTTGCTTCCTGTCTTTTAGCCAGCTCTCAATCCATGAGCAGATATTTACTGCAATTCCTGTATCCCTTAGTTTGCCCAATAGTCTCCCATGTTGCACTGTATCAAAAGCCTTTGCAAAATCCAAAAAGACTACATCCACTGAGTTGCCTTGATCCAGGTTCCTACTAACCTCCTCATAGAAACTAATTAGATTTGTTTGACATGACCTATCCCTCATAAACCCATGTTGACTCCTACTTATAATCCTGTTCAAATAGACATATTCTTGTATATTATCCCTTATTAACCCTTCTAAAAGCTTCCCCACTACAGAAGTGAGGCTCACTGGTTTATAATTCCCCGGATTTGCTCTTGCTCTCTTTATTAATATAGTTATCACATCAGCTTTTCTCCAGTCATCTGGTAGAGACCCTGTGTTGAGTGAATCTTGAAAAATTAAATATAATGGTTTGGCTATTACAGAACCCAGTTCCCTTAGTACCCTTGGATGTATTCCATCAGGACCCGGGGCTTTATTAACATTTATTTTTTCCAACCTCTTTTGGATTACTTCCTGTGTTAACCAATTATTTGGAAAAGGTGGTGTAGCCCCATTATGTCGCAGTGTCCCAACCACTGGTACCTCCCTTGTGTAAACCGAAGAAAAGAACCTATTTAGCTCATCTGCCTTTTCCTGGTCACTAATTTTCAGACAGCCTGTTTCACATTGTAATGTTCCTATAGCTTCCTTCCTCGCCTTCTTCCCATTAATAAACGTAAAAAATATTTTAGGGTAAGTCTTACTCTCTTTTGCAATTAATCTTTCATTTTCTATTTTAGCCAGTCTAATCGCGCTTTTGCAAGCCTTGTTGATTTCCTTGTATTCCCGTAAAGCAGTCTCTGTCCCCTCTTGTTTGTATAATTTAAATGCCTGTTTTTTACTCTGTATCTTGATCTTTAAATCATTGTTAAGCTACATGGGTTGTGATTTACTCCTTTTACTTTTATTCCCACACGGTATATGCCGATGTGTATGTATATTTAGTAAGGATTTAAATGTTGTCCATTTATGTTCAGTGTTTTTACCTATCAGTTCTCTGTCCCAGTCTATACTTTGTATTACTGCCCTTAGACCGTTAAAATCTGCCCTTTTAAAATTAAGAGTTTTTGTTGACCCCTTAAAATGTTTTTTTAATTCAATCTCAAATGAGACTGTGTTGTGATCACTGTTTCCCAAAGGTTGTCCTATTCCAACATTTGATACAATATCAATATTATTTGTAATGAGAAAATCTAAGATAGCTTCATTTCTAGTAGGCTTCTGTATAACCTGGGCCAGATAATGATCCCTGAGTGTACTCAAGAACCTGCTCCCCTTAGCTGAACTGCTGGTCTCATTTATCCAGTTTATTTCAGGGTAATTAAAATCTCCCATTATTAGAACTTGCCAGTGCTTAGCTGCATTTCCAATCTGTAACAATAATTGTATTTCCTCACTTTCAGCTATATTTGGGGGTTTATAGCATACTCCTACTAATATTCTTTTGGAATTTGCTGCTCCGCTATTTAACTCTACCCACAAACATTCAACATTATCACTAGGTCCACCATAAATATCTTCTCTGACTATAGCCTTAAATTCAGGCTTAACATACAGACAAATCCCTCCTCCTCGTTTACCATTGCCTCTATCTTTCCTAAATAGGTTATAACCATCCAGATTAACAGTCCAGTCATGAGATTAATCCCACCACGTTTCGGTAATGCCTATTAAATCCCATTTTTCATTAATTGCTAATAATTCTAACTCTCCCATTTTTCCTGGCAAGCTTCTGGCATTAGCAAGCACACACCTTATGTTATAAGTCTGTAGTTCTGAAGTGCCTGCCACTGAACTTGAATTACTTAGTACTACCTCCATATTGACTATACTACCCCTCCCCCCATCTCCTCCCCTATGAGTTGTTAATTCATCCCTTATACCCTCTACACTTTCTACCCCATTACTTATATCTAGTCCCTCCCCCCACCTACTAGTTTAAAAACTCCTCCAGCCTTTCTACTATCCTATCCCCTAGTACAAAAGCTCCCTCATCATTAAGGTGCAATCCATCCCTACTGTAGAGATTGTACCGAAGTGAGAAGTCAGCCCAGTGCTCTAAAAAGCCAAACCCCTCCTTAGTGCACCACATCTTTAGCCACGCATTAACCTCCCTAATCTCCTTCTGCCTCCCTGGACTAGCACGTGGCACTGGTAGTATCTCAGAAAATACTACCTTGGAGGTCCTTGCCTTCAGCTTATTACCTAGTTCTCTAAAATCATTCTTTAGGACACTCCATGTTCCACTAACTTTGACATTGGTACCAATATGTACAAAGACCGCCGGTTCATTTCCAGCCCCTCCCAATAATTTGTCTACCCGATCCACAACATGACGAACCCGAGCACCCGGGAGACAGCAAACTGTTCGATTGCTGGGATCTGGGTGACTTTTTTTTGTTTTGTTGAAATATTAGTTGCAAGCATGACATTAGTTTTTTCATGCAAATGTTTGGAACATTGCTGAAAATGAAACATATTGTATATAATGGCATAATTGTATTTGCTTCCCTTGCTTTTGTGCCCTTCTTAATGCATTCTAATATTTTACTTGCCTTTGCAGATGATGTTTGGCAATGAGCATAGTTATATAGATGGTGTCCACAAGCACTGCTAAGCACCTTTCTGTCTCTGATCCATTTAGAATACAAATTGCATTCATCTTTTCCTTCCCAAATGCATTACCTGACATTTATTTGTGTTAAATCTCATCTGCCATTTAACTGTCCATTCTTCTAATGTATGTATGTCCCTTTGCAGTAAAAGTACATTATTTTCTGCTTTAATCACCTTGCCTAACTTAATGTCATCAGTACTACTTCTAAATCATTAATAACTATGTTAAAAAGGTGAGGAGCGGGGGGGCGGAGCTGACGTCTGAGGAAGCCAGACGTGTTTTCCTGAGCTCCGTGCTGAGCTCCGTTTAGGGCCTGTTATTTTGCCCTGGAGCGGCTTCTTGGGCCCTTCTCACCTCCAAGGGCACTACTGGGGGTTGCCCCCATCCCCCGGGGGGAGACTGGGAGCTATCTGGGTGGCCCAGCAGCACAAGAGAGCTACGTTCGCGGGGCGCCGTCTGAGGCCCCAGAAGACATCGGGGCTCTCCTTTTCAGCTCCTGGGCTGGTGCTGGAGTGGATCCCGGTGGCGGCTGGATCCGGCCGGGATCCCAGAGTGACCTCTCTGGCCAGAGTGAGGCCGCCGAAGACGGGGCAGAAAAGCCCGCGAAATGCGGCCGCCATCTTGCGGGGCCGCCATCTTAGAACGTTGCAGGTAGGGGGGACATTCCCCGGAGGGTTGTGACTCCCCAGGGGGGCCCCAGGAGCATTACTGCCATCCCCAAATGAGGGAGCAGTGCCCCCACAGCTAGTGTGTTTAGCTTTCACCACAAAGAACTGTGGCTGCATTTAATATCAGAGGCATAGTGGGGCAGGAGGAGGAAGTTGCCTGCATCTCTCCCAGTTTGCAAGGCACACAAGGATCTACTTACTGTTATATCCCTGCGCAATCCTGAGATCTGGAGTTAAGGTGGTGTGAGTCAACTCTTTAAGCTACCCATGCAGGACTGAGATTTTGATATAGAGTCTTACCTCGCAGCATTGCCAGAGACTGAATTGCATATTATTTTGGAGCTTTGTGGGGGTACCTGGCTTCAGAAACTGACACTCTCTTAAAGGCACTTTTTTGGATCATTTCTGCATCTAACAAAGATACTGTGCCTACCTAGACTTGAAACCTGTGCTTTCACTGTCGGTTGCATGGTCTGTGTCAATTTCTTACAACATCAGCACACATGCTGCCACCCTGTGGACGTTTACAATACTGCAGATCATCATTGGCCTTATGCGAATAATGTAAGAGTGGAAGTCTCCCTGCCATTCATTGCTGCTTACTGTCTGTACTGATCTATTCTACGGCTAAGTTCTACTTAACGGGGCTCCTGTCAACGAAAGCAGACAGATTATCTGAAGAGGGTACAATTGTTTGTGCCACTCGTCTACCAAAGGATCACTCTTTGTTTGGCCAGATTTCCAAAGGCCTCCCCAGAGCTCCGGCTGGGGACTGCACTCTAATTATGGAATAAAGAGACGAATGGGGAATTGGCCTGGCAGCACAGCTATCACCTACCTCAACTCAGCTTTATAATCTGGACAAACTCTACAATTTTGGCCAGCGGTCTCTCACTCAGACCACTTGGGGCATAGCTTCCCCTTATCCTATACCGAGCTGTTTTCATAACGGACTTTTTGCTGACTTTTGCGGCCCGTACTCCAACATGCCGAAACCCAAAAGAACTGCTTCTGTGAAGGGCATAAGGGAGCACTTTACACCTAAAACTCCCAGATGCTCCCCCCCTGCGGAGTCCGCCTCAGAGCATTCGGATGGCTCAGACAGGGAAGGTACTCCTGACACCCCTAGCCGATATATGGACCTTTCGGCCAGGTCAGTGGCTACTATTGAACGGCTCCTGGCAAAAGCTATTGATCCTCTAAGACAAGATTTGAAGGACCTGGGACAACGCACTCAAATATTGGAGGACTCGTCGGATCGGATGGCCGAGGTGCAAGAAAGAGACCGATCCTCTATTGCTCAAAACTCCATTCACATCTCTGACCTCACGGATAAGATAGAGGATCTGGAGAACCGGTCCCGCCGACACAATGTCCGCATCCGTGGTATACCGAGAGCGATTCAGGACCTGTCTGGCTACCTGAGGGATACAATCCCCATAATCCTCCCTAATCAGCCCGAAAGTGTGTGGGAGATTGAGCGGGCCCATAGAGCCTTGGGTGGCATGAGGAGCTTGGAGGCCCCCAAGGATGTTATTGTCAGATTTTTAAGGCAGCAGACCAGAGATCTTTTGCTATCGGCCACCAGAAAGCTGCATACCATCAAGGGGCCGGATGACTCAATCCTGCAGTTTTATGCGGACCTCTGCCCGGATACCCTGCATAAGCGGAGACTTATGAAACCGGCTGTTACCATTCTTATTCAGCACAGGATCCAGTACCGGTGGAACTTTCCGTTTGCTCTGACTTTCACCTATCATGGCAAGACTTATACCACCCGCTTTTTGGAAGACTGTCTAGATGTATTGCAGAGATTACAGCTATGCCCGGAGCCCACGACAGCTGCAAATCAAGAGCACCTTGTTTCGCCTATCCCTAAGAGGCAGCAGACCTCAAAGCCTTCACAAGTTCATGGCAAACAAGTCCCTATCTTGGAGGGGCCCAGTGGCTTTCGGGACTATATAGGCGATCTGCAAGACAAGCGCTTGGTATCCTCAGCGGACTCTGGACTCTCGGCCTCTTCAAAGTTGGGATCGCGACCTGAGAGGCCTCCTACCTAGCTGGACTTTGATAATATTTTGCTGAGTATTTGATGTTCACTTTTCTTTGTTTATAATCCAGATAGAATGTTGATAGCAGAGTTCGCACTATTGCCATTTAGAATTAATATAGTTTGCCAGACTAGTTTCCCACATTACGTGGATTTGTCTTTTACTTTATTTACTATAAATAGAGATAGAAGGGCTTGTGTAGTCAAATGTTTTATACTTATTCTGCTATATTCTTGAAATTACAGTTTGAAGTTTAGTTGTACTGTAAACTTGTTGTTTTCCTGCTCTGTTTTTTTTTATTTATTTATTTATTTATTTTCTTTTTCTTATTTTTGTGTTTCTTGTTTCTGTTCTATTATTGGCTTGTTTGCTTTATCCCGGATTTATCTACCTCTCCGATATTAACCTGCCTTTCTCCCTTTCCATTGCTCTCAGCCCTCTTGATAAAAGTGAGATTTCTCCGCCGCCAACAGCATACCCGCTGGGACTTCTGTCTGCTCTCCGGGCTCCTCCACTCCTCGCCATTCACTTGCTCAGCTATTAGGTAAGGTTGCATACACCTACACTCCCGATTTTTTAATGGCTACTTCTAAATACACCATAGTGACCCACAATGTGAAGGGCTTCAATTCCCCCTTTAAAAGGAGGAAGGCCTTTGCATTCTACAAAAAATTTACTCCCTCGGTCATTTTCATGCAGGAGACCCATTTTTCCCTTGGCAACAAACCTAAATTCCTACATAAGGATTACCCTACCTATTATCTAGCCTCTCTCCCCACTAAGAGAGCTGGCTGTGCAATTTTGCTGCATAGGACCTTCCCCTTCCAGGTAGAATCCACTCGGGTAGACGGGGATGGCAATTACGTTATGGCAACTGGGACTATAAGAGGGGAAAGAATGACGCTGCTATCTCTGTATTCTCCTACGAACTCCCCCTACTCTGTTCTCATAGACCTGTTGAAAAAACTAGAGGCTCAGGATTTGGGGAAATTGATTATTGGGGGGGACCTTAACCTGACCTTAGACCCGACACTTGACAGATCTGGAAAACCGACCAACAGATTTCCCAACAAGACTAATCAGATTAAGTCCTTACTGAACGGCTTGGGGTTAGTTGATGCCTGGCGGGGTAAGCATCCGGACAAGAGAGAGTACACTTTCTACTCTCAGACTCACCTGACATACTCTAGAATTGACGCTCTACTTATCACTTCCTCACTGTACGACTCTACCATAAACTCTGAGATAGTCCCTTGCCCCTGGTCAGACCATGCTCTGGTACTAGTTGAGCTGGATCTGGGTCCTAATCCTCGACTACCCTATAAATGGGTTCTGAACGAATTCCTTCTGTCTAATCCGAGTAGTGTGGATTCCATATCCAAGGACATACAGCTGTTTTTTGAGACTAATGACACCCCCGAAACTGGGGCTGGATGGCTTTGGGCCGCCCATAAGGCTTTTGTTAGAGGAACTTGCATTAAGCTGTCCTCTATACATAAGAAACTTCTTAGGCAGAAGGAGACAGAGCTTTCTACCTCATTAAAGAGGTTAGAGGAGAAAAACCAACAGTGTCCCTCTCTTCAGGGGCGTAAATTAATTGACCAGACTAGGCTTGAGCTGGACGCTATTTTGTCCCATCAAACTGAACGGGCTATGAGAAAAATGAAGCACCTCTATTACTGGAAGGCAAACAAACCTGACTCCCTTTTGGCTAAAAGACTAAACAATAAATTCTCCCAACCCAGAACCACCCAAATTAGGATACCTGGCGGTCAAATCTCCTACAGCCCCAATGATATCCAAAAAACGTTTCAAAATTATTACCAAAAAATATACTCCTCGCAACCCCACTGCAGTGGATCAGATATAGACTCCTTTCTAAATTCATGCGACCTCCCTAAAATACCGGATTATCAACTGGATGATTTGAATTTAGAAATAACACAGGAGGAGGTTAAATTTACCATCCAGAATCTTAAGTTGGGCAAATCCCCAGGACCGGATGGCTTTACTAACTTGTATTATAAAACATTTGAACCTCTTCTTACCCCCCACTTGACATCTCTTTTTAATGCCATATTAAACGGAGAGTCTATGCCCCCGGAGCTAAACCGGGCTGATTTGGTGATTTTCCCAAAAGATGGCAGGGACCCTTTAGAGGTGAAAAATTATCGCCCTATATCCCTAATCAATGGGGATGTAAAAATCTTGGCGAAAATTATGGCCACCCGCATCTCTAAATTTCTACCCGATTTGATCCATAAGGACCAGACTGGGTTTGTTCCCTTTAGAGAGGCCGGGGACAATGTTAGGAGGGTCATGAACGCACAGTTCATGGCTCAGAAGTCTAATCTACCAGTCTGTCTCTTAGCTTTAGATATAGAGAAAGCTTTTGACACAGTAGAATGGCCATATTTATATAGGATTCTGGACAAATTTGGATTCAAGGGACGCTTTATTAATTTACTTAAGAGATATTATGACTCCCCAGCAGCCAATCTAAAACTCCCAGGGGAGCACAAAGTCGACATCCACATTCAAAGAGGGACCAGGCAAGGGTGTCCGCTTTCCCCACTGTTATTCGCTCTTGCCATAGAACCCCTTGCGCAAGCAATTAGAGCCAACCCAGTCATCCAGGGGGTACAGGTAGGCCTCCAGCATTTCAAATGCTCTTTATTTGCGGATGACATGCTTTGCACCCTGACCAATCCCCTTTCATCCATACCTGCACTCATGTCCACTGTCCAGGACTTTGGCAAAATCTCGGGTCTCAAGCTGAATGTTGAGAAGACTGAGGCGATGGGGATCAGATTGCCGCAGGGGGAGATTGACATCCTCAAAGCTAATCACCAGTTTATTTGGCCCGCACAGTCTATAAAATACTTAGGTGTTAGACTTACCTCCAAGTTTGGGGATATGTACGGGGCAAATTTTCCTCCCTTGTATAGATCTCTGACATTGGATATGCAGAAATGGAGGAGCTTTAAGATTTCATGGACAGGCCGCATTGCGGCTGTGAAAATGAATATCTTACCTAAATTACTATACTTATTTAGATCCCTTCCTATCCCTCTCTCCCTTAAAGACCTAGACAAATTCCAGAATAGCATTTCCCGGTTCATTTGGGACGATAAACGCCCTCGCATTCCCAGGCAGGTGATGTTTCGCTCCAAGAATAGAGGGGGCCTCGCGACTCCGAATTTAAGACTTTATCTTAAAGCTGCACACCTGGCTCCTTTGCCTAGAGCCCACTCTACGAAACACCATCCATCTTGGGTCTTTATGGAAAATTATCAAATGTTCCCACATAGTTGGGATAAGTTGGTTTGGATGCCTGAGGAATCTGCCCCTTTCATAACTCATCAAAACCCCATGATCTCCTTGACGCTCCAGGCCTGGAGATGGGCTAGATCTAGGCATCGACTTAGCACGGAATTATCACCCCTTCTATCAGTTATGTCTTTCCCTCAAATTCTAGCAGATTCAAGCTCTATGTCTAGATTTTGGTGGACCTCCAGACGCCTAGATCGCATAGGGAACTGGTTCGCCAATGACAAACTACTGACCTATGACCAATTTTGCACGACTCACGACTTGCCAACTACAGAACTCTACAATTACTTAAAAATTAGAAGTTGGGTTACCAAGATGGTTAAGGATTCCGGGCCCCCCAGAGCCTCCTGGCTATCAGTTATCTGTAAAAATCTCCCACTTGCCAAGGGTAATCTGAGTTCTCTGTATAACACCTTTCTGGGCACTTCGGGGGGCCAGAAACCCAAGTTTATGCTGCATTGGGAAAAGGATCTGGGGGTGGAGTGGGACTGGGACAAATGGACTGAATCTTGCTCCAATCTTTCAAAAGGATCACTTAATTCGGCTTTATTAGAAACATCAATCAAAGTTTTACATAGGGCCTACTGTACTCCCGATAAAATGCAGAAGTTTAGGCCACAGGAGAGTAACAAATGCTTTAGGGGATGCCAGGATGTGGGGGATCATATTCATGTTTGGTGGGCCTGTCCACGTGCCCAGAATCTCTGGGAACGATTGACCCGTTTAGCCTCCACACTTTTTCATAAAGAAGTAGTTCCTT
>CM050166.1:259039228-259061728 GCA_027410445.1 Discoglossus pictus | reverse complement strand
TCGATTGTGCAAAAGGAAGTAATGGCATCTCTGGCACACAGTGTTGGGGCAAGGGTCCATCTGACCACTGATACCTAGTCTGCAAAGCATGGTCAGGGCAGGTATATCACCCACACTGCGTATTGGGTAAACCTGGTGATGGCTGCCAAGCATGGAATACGTGGCTCTGCAGAGGAGTTGGTGACACCGCCACGACTTGCAGGCAGGCCTGCTGCCACCTCCTCTAATCCTCCTACTCCATCCTCTTCCATAACCTCCTCGGCTGAGTCCTCTTCTGCTGCTGCTATGTCTTGCTCCACATCAACGGCACCAACACTCTTCGCAGAGCACGCTCCAGGAAGAAAACAAATGGTATGATGTCGCTGATTGTGCCCTCGGTGCGACTGACCAGGTTTGTCACCTCCTCAAAAGGACGCATAAGCCTACAGGCATTGCGCATGAGCTTCCAGTAATGTGGCAAAAAAATCCCCAGCTCCGCAGTGGCTGTCCTAGCACCCCGGTCATACAAATACTCATTAACGGCCTTTTCTTGTTGGAGCAGGCGGTCGAACATTAGGAGTGTTGAATTCCCACGTGTTTGGCTGTCTAAAATCAAGCACCTCACTGGCATGTTGATTCGCCGCTGGATATCTGTAAAGTGCGCCATGGCCGTGTAGGAACGCATGAAATGCCCACACACCTTCCTGGCCTGCTTCAGGACGTCCTGTAAGCCTGGGTGCTTATGCACAAAGCATTGTACAATCAGTTTACACACATGTGCCATGCACGGCACATGTGTCAACTTGCCCAAATTCAATGCCGCCAACAAATTTCTTCCGTTGTCACAAACCACTTTGCCGATCTCCAGTTGGTGCGGAGTCAGCCACTCATCCACCTGTGCGTTCAGGGCGGACAGGAGTGCTGGTCCGGTGTGACTCTCTGCCGTATCCGGGATGTGGAATAGTACCTGTGGAGCTGGGGGGGGTGGGGGGCGGGTGCCGTTGATGTGGAGCAAGACATAGCAGCAGCAGAAGAGGACTCAGCCGAGGAGGTTATGGAAGAGGATGGAGTAGGAGGATTAGAGGAGGTGGCAGCAGGCCTGCCTGCAAGTCGTGGCGGTGTCACCAACTCCTCTGCAGAGCCACGTATTCCATGCTTGGCAGCCGTCACCAGGTTTACCCAATACGCAGTGTGGGTGATATACCTGCCCTGACCATGCTTTGCAGACTAGGTATCAGTGGTCAGATGGACCCTTGCCCCAACACTGTGTGCCAGAGATGCCATTACTTCCTTTTGCACAATCGAGTACAGGTTGGGGATTGCCTTTTGTGCAAAGAAATTTCGGCCGGGTACCTTCCACTGCAGTGTCCCATTAGCTACAACATTTTTAAAAAAGCCTCAGACTCCACTAGCTTGTATGGTAAAAGCTGGCGGGCTAAGAGTTCAGACAAGCCAACTGTCAGTTGCCGGGCAAGGGGGTGACTTTGTCAAGGACATGTTTGAGCGTAAGAAGCCAATGTCACAGACACCTGACTTTGGGCAGATGAGCAGGGACTGCTCAGGGTGAGACAGAGTGGCTGATGGTTGAGAGGGGGCAAGCAGGGCAGCAGTGGTTGACGTGGCTGAAGATGCTGGACCAGGAGGAGGATGGCGGCTTTGACTTTGTGTGCTGCTTGTACTCATGTGTTGATCCTATAGGCGTTTGTGATGTGACATCATGTGCCTTCGCAAAGAAGTTGTACCTAGGTGGGTGTGATGAGCGTGAAGAGGAAGAGTTGTGGTCACCATCACCGCAAGAAACAGCCTTATCAGCATCGCTTGCTGGACCTGCGGCAACGCTGGAAGAGGATTGTGAGGAAGAGGAGTCTGAGGAGGAATGTGGCTTTGAGGAGGAAGACCAACCACAACAGTCATCCCAGGGTGATTGTTGTCACCTATCTGGTACCCGTGGTGTTGTACGTGGCTGGGGGGAGGAACATACTTTCAGTGAGATCACTGAGGACAAGGAACGAGACATGACTAGCACGGCATCCAACCTTGTGCAAATGGGGTCTTTCATGCTGTCGTGCCTGTTGAGGGACCCTCGTATAAAAAGGATGAAGGAGAACGACCTGTACTGGGTGTCCACGCTACTAGACCCCTGGTATAAGCAGAAAGTGCCTGAAATGTTACCGCAAGGCAAAAAGGATGCAGCAGTTCCAAATGAAATTAAAAAGTATGCTTTACACAGCGTTTAAGGGTGATGTCACAGCACAACGGCAATCTAACAGCGGAAGAGGTGAACATAATCCTCCTCCTCCCACGACCACGCCGGCAAGGAGAGGACGCTTTACAGACGTGTTGTTGATGGAGGACATGCCGAGCTTTTTAAGTCCTATGCATCGCCACAGCCCTTCGGGGTCCACCCTCAGAGAAAGACTCGACAGTCAGGTAACAGACTACCTCGCCTTAACTGCAGATATCGACACTATGAGGAGCGATGAACCCCCTTGACTATTGGGTGTGCACGCTTGCCCTGTGGTCTGAGCTATCCCAATTTGCCATAGAACTTCTGTCCTGCCCCGCTTCAAGTGTCCTGTCAGAAAGGACCTTCAGTGCAGAAGGAAGTTTTGTCACTGATAAGAGAAGTCGCCTAGGTCAAAAAAGTCTAGATTACCTCACCTTTATTAAGATGAATGAGGGATGGATCCCGAAGGGACTGACAGTGGGCGATACATTTGATTAAAAAAGGCCTGATAGATGAGCTGCCTTGAGCTAATAATGGTCCACACGCTGCTGTATTTTATCCCTGAATGCCGGATGACTTGCGTGACTTATCCGCCACCAACTAGGGTTCAAGACGCAATGTTTTAGCGCACTTTCTGCCTGGCAAACGAACATCAATTTTTCTGGTCGCTGCAACAATACCTAATTTTTGGATTTAAATTATTTTATTTTAGAAGGCGTACAGCATGTATTGAAAAATAAAGCTTTTTTGAACAGTCTTGCATAACAGTTGTGCAAAAATACATATTTACAATAAAGACATTTTGTTAAAGTTAGATGGCTATTCCTTCTTTTTACTT
This sequence comes from Discoglossus pictus, assembly GCA_027410445.1. Classification (NCBI taxonomy): domain Eukaryota; kingdom Metazoa; phylum Chordata; class Amphibia; order Anura; family Alytidae; genus Discoglossus; species Discoglossus pictus. Next base: position 259,058,684 of record CM050166.1, on the reverse strand, counting down.
TTTAGGTTAATAATTTTTCTTATTTTTTACTGTTATGGCAATTTAAGAGATACCTAAAACATGGTAAAACAGACAATAGTAAAGAGTATATCTGCAGGAAACACCAAAGTCCTATTAGCTATCATCCCTCCAGCAGTATTAGCTTATTATTTACAATATCTAACCTGGGCAATCACCCTTGGGTTACCCTAGGGCAGGCTTCAGTAAGCGACCTCTCCTTTCCTGGGATGATTTTGCCGACGGTTGCGTCTGAAGGGTCTCCAGGGCTCCCCCACTCCGGTCCTTCCCCCAGTGTCGCTTCAACCAGTAACAAATGTTTTATATTTGTAAAGCGACCCAATTATCCCCCTTGATAGAGGTTGATCTTTACAAATTTTGGAGAACCATTTTAAGACCGGTGTCCCCTGTTTCTGGGTCAGGGAGTGTGTGAAATGCCTCAGCCTACAGTAATTGTAATGTTCTGACAGCGGTAGCTCATGCTTGTCCCTCAGTTTCTAATAGGTGAGCATCTGTCCCTTTACTAACCAGTCTCCCAGTCTATTTAGTTTCCTTGACCTCCACCGGTGTTGCTATTTTGTTTTGTTTTGTTTTGTAGTTTCCTGGCTAGTAACGGGCCAGGTTTATTGGCTTCATTGAATCTGATAGGAATAAATAGTACAACTGAACACACCACTCCTATCTGGTGGCACCTTAGATTGCACGCGCAGTGCCCCAAATTTGAAGTGGGAGGATTGACCAAGCATCTTTTTCCATCTCCCGCTTCCAAAAATCAATGCCATATAGACGTCCCCTAATAGTGGACGTAACAGGTATCAAACTGATAGGAATAGTACTACTTAACAGTACACACCTTATAATAACACAGAAAAGGCAACGCAGAGAGAGGAGTCTGAAGAAGAGGAGTCAGAGGAGGAAGGTGGCTTTGAGGAGGTGGAAGACCAAACACAGCAGGCGTCCCAGGGGGCTTGTTGTCACCTTTCAGGGACCCTTGGTGGCTGGGTGGACGAAGAGACCTTTAATGCCTTCAGTGAGGACAAGGAACGGGACATGGCTAGCTTGGTATCCAACCTTGTGCAAATGGGGAGTTTGCGGTTGTGCAAAGGGACTGTTTGCGGTTGTTTGCGATGCATTAAACAGGGAGATTGGTCTGTTACTGTGAAGCGGGTGTAACCCTTACACTACCTAATCGATACAACATCATACCTGATGTTTTAAAGCATGTTATTCCAAACAATTTAGGAATGTTAGGAGATTTATGCCCTTTATGGATTAAAACCAGACTCTGCATCAACTATGTAATTTTCCGTGGGAGTTTTGCCATGGATCCCCCTCCGGCATGCCACAGTCCAGGTGTTAGTCCCCTTGAAACAACTTTCCCATCACTATTGTGGCCAGAAAGAATCCCTGTGGGTTTGGAAATTCGCCTGCCCAATGAAGTCTATGGCGGTTTGCCCGTTCGCGAACATTTGATGGAAGTTCGCGTCCGCTGTTCGCGAACCGAAAATTCGATGTTCGCGACATCACTATATTTGACAATCTTCCATCTTGGGTATGGCAGGTAGACATACTTGTTTTTAAATCTCATACTATTTAATATGTGTCACTTATGCTTTAAAACAATTTAAAATATACATAGTTAGATACTATTGCAGTTATATTAGGCTTAATTCTTTGTTTGAGTTGTATTGATAGCCTGTAGCTTAGTTAGATGTAACTATAAGAAGTTCTTTCTGTTTATAATTTGTTTGCTTAATCCAGGGTATTTATATGCAAGTAAATAATTCTGCAGCTGCAAGTAAATAATTTTACAGCTGTAGTATAATAGAAGGAAGAAACCAACTTTAAAAATGGCATGAAAATTGCTGATATTAGAGTAAAACTTATTCTTCTTCAATTATAGTTGTACAAGAGAATATGAGCATTTATAATATTTACTTCAAAATACACTGTGCGTATTTTAAGTATGGTAATCTTTGAAAACTTAAAAGATGTTTTTGAGCTGTCTGACTTATTCTATTCTCTTAACAGGTTATATCTTATAGGACATTTAACCTATGAAGGCTCCATAACTGAAGCCTTCATTTAAGCCAATCGGTGCTTGAGCCTGCAGGTAGTAAATCCATTCACTCTTTCTGGAGTAACTTTTTGCTAATATTGCCTCCTCTAATTCCACTTTTTAAAACGTCTATGACGTGAAATTCAAGATCGTTATAATTATTTTCGTGGTATAGCTTAATGTGTCTTGCAACTGGAGTGTCCAGGCTGTTTCTAACAGAAGAGACATGTTCTAAAATCCGGCGTCTTATTTGTCTGTCTGTTTTTCCAACATAGATGTTTCCACATAAGCATACCATAACATACACTACATGTGTTGTAGCGCAGTTAGTAAAAAAAGTGAAGAAGATATTTGCTGCCTGTAGTCGGATGTTTAAATATTTTTTCCGGTTTTATAAATTTACAGGCCAGGCAATACCCACAACGATAAAGGCCTTTAGTTTTTTCAAACCACGTCTTAGTGGGTTTGTTTTCTGCAGTAAAGAGACTGTGTGAAAGCGTGTCTTTGAGGTTTTTACCCCTTCTATATGTTACAGACTCATTTTGTGTAAGCACCTTATCTAACACAGGATCTGTCTTTAGTAGATACCAGTATTTGTTTAAGATTTTAGAAATGTTCTCATGATCAGCTCTGAATATCATTATACACCGAATCAGATGCTCTGTATTTCTTGCCATGGGTTCGTATAACAACTTTTCTCTGGTAGTTTCTAAGACTCTTTTATAGGCGTACTTGAGAACCCTATTAGGATAGCCCCGTTCTCTAAACCTTTTTCTTAAGATGTCAGCTTGTAGCTTGAAGTCCTGGTAAGTACTACAGTTTCTTCTGATCCGTATATATTGGCCAATAGGGATGCCTTTCTTCAAAGGAGTCGGATGCTGGCTTGACCAGGTCAGAAGTGTATTTGTTGATGTACTTTTTCTAAAAACTGTAGTTTTAATTTCTCCTTCTGATGTTTTCATAATTTGGAGATCAAGGAATTCAAGACTTTTGCTTTGAATCTCATATGTAAACTTTAAACCCATCTTGTTATTATTTAGGGTTTCTAGAAGTTGTTCAAAGCTTTTTTTCGTGCCGCCCCATAGTAGCAAGATGTCATCTATATATCTTCGCCATAAATAGATGTCTGATGTGAATGTTAGCATATCATCTATAAAAACTTGAGTTTTTTCCCAGTAACCCAGGAATAAATTTGCGTAATTGGGTGCACACTCCGTTCCCATGGCTGTACCTCTTGTTTGTCTGTACCATTTACAGTTGAAGGTAAAATAATTCCTTTTAAGAATGAATTCTAACAGGGTGATGATGAATTTATTCCATATTTTTTTGTTTAGGCTTTCCATGTTAAGGTAGAATTCAGTTGCCTTTAGTCCGAGATCATGGGGAATTCGACTGTACAATTGTTCGACATCTATGCTGGCTAGGTAAGATGTTGGAGTTACGGTGACATTATCCAGTTGTTTGAGAGCATCTGTAGTGTCTTTGAGATAAGAAGGTAAGCTGATAACTAGTTTTTTAAGAGTGGTATCTACAAGTTTACTGATCCTTTCGGTTAGGTTATTGTTCCCTGATATAATTGGTCTACCTGGGATAGGTTTTCTTTTCTTGTGTATCTTAGGTAGTGCATACAATGTTGCATTTGTAGGATTCACTGGTAGAAGATATTCAAGATTCTTTGAAGTTATTAGGTCGTTCTCTCTTGCCTGTGTAAAAATCAATTTAAGTTCCTTCAGGTATTCTTTAGTTGGATTTCCTTTAAGGATTTCATATGTTGACTGATCGTTCAGGATCACTTCACACATTTTTTGATAGTCATCTTTAGAGAGTAGTACTATATTGCCGCCTTTGTCTGCGGCCTTGATTTCAATATTGCTCCTTTCTAGTTCTCTTAGAGCTTTCCAGCGATCTTGGTTAGATTATAATCAACAGATTTTTTATGAAGGTCATTTTGTTGTTGAAGATCTTCAATCTCTTTAGTGACTATTCTTAAAAATGTGTCGATGTTTCCATAGTTCTTAATTTCAGGTATGAATGTGCTTCTTTTGACGAACTTTTCAACATCAAGATTTTTATATTTTTCATTTTCATCCATTAGAGTGGTTAGATTTCTGAAGGGTTTTTAGATCTTCTAATGTAAGTCCTAGGGCCTCCATTTGTTTTTTTGTCCTTTTCATTGTTAAATTTGTGTAAGATAAGTTTTCTTGTGAACAGATTCAAGTCTTTCACATGAGAGAATGTTTTTGGGATGTTGGTAGGTACAAATGATAGGCCTTTTTTAAGCACTTGAATATGTTCATTCTTCAATTGAAAATTAGAAAGAGTTAATATTTCTTTTGATTCATATATGTCCAATTTAATTTCTTTATTTGAACTATTCACAGTATATTCCTTTGTTATGCTTTTGTATTGATGTTTTGTCTTCAAATTTAGTGAAGCTTTTGGGTTTTGGAGTTAGCACTACTTTTTGGGATGTGGACTTCTTCCACGTGGTCTGCCCCTTGTTTTTTCTGGCCGCTTGTATCTTGGGGCGTGCCCCCTCCCTAAAAAAGAGTCCAGGTTAGTTTGTTTGGATCTGTTCTGGGGTCGGTCGCCAGGTAGTTCATTCAAGTACATTCGGTTTGTATTAAATCTAGTATAGGATCTTGTTTGTGGTCTGTCATCAGAAAAATCATTGGAGTTTGTGCGATTGGAGTAGAATCTGGTATGAGGTCTATTCCAGTTTGTATATTGTTGGTTCCCTTGTTCTTGTGTTTGGTTGGATTCTTCCTGATCTGATTGTTCAGAAGAGCTTATGTCAGTACTATTTTTTGGTGTTGATTTTATTCTGTATGCATTATCATTTACAAAGTCTGACTTATCTCTTTAAAATTTATGATGTTTTCTTAATGTTAATTCATATTTTAAAATTCATATTTTAATTTGTCTTTATTTTCATTAAGTTTGAGACTCCAGCATGTCTTTGAATTTCTGAATTTCTTAATGGCTTTGTTCAACCTTTTGGTTTAGCAGATCTAGATTGATTTGTTCTGTCTCCACAATCAATTTCATTAGACTTATTGAACATGTATTTACAATTTCCAACCATTTTTGGATAAATTGTTCATCCATTAGATGGGCTGCAGGGACCAGTTGAATACGTAGGCCTCTTGGTACAATTTTATTATTGATATAATTTTTCAAACTTGTTAGTTCCCATATGGTTCTAACTTGTTTTTTTATTTCTTTTTGTAAGGCTTTATATGTAACTGAAATGTCCATATTAGGGGTAATGTTTGACTTGACATGTTCTTTGAGCAGTGCTTCCTTTGCTTCTAGTTGTAGTTTCTTAGAGTCCCATTTATCTGTGTTTGCTGTTGCCATTTTAAAGTTGACTTCTCAGATCTTAAAAAAGTGTGATGTCTCTCAAAAATTGATTAGCTTTGTAGAAAGAGTATGGATTAAACCATGAATTCATAAACATTAACTGTTGGAGTTTTAGTGCGTTACACTATATTTAAGGTAAATATAGACTAAAGCTAAATTTAAAATTATATTTTAATAATTTATATATTAAAAACAGAAAAAAACGCTGATATATGGTTAGCCATAAGTGAAGGGCGGATACAATGACTGTAATAGAAATGAAGATCTAAAGATCTTTTAAGCTTTCAAAGAATACCATACTTAAAATACGCACAGTGTATTTTGAAGTAAATATTTTAAATGCTCATATTCTCTTGTACAACTAAAATTGAAGAAGAATAAGTTTTACTCTAATATCAGCAATTTTCATGCCATTTTTAAAGTTGGTTTCTTCCTTCTATCATACTACAGCTGTAAAATTATTTACTTGCAGTTGCAGAATTATTTATTTGCATATAATTTCTAAAGCTCCAGTATATATTTAAATACCCTGGATTAAGCAAACAAATTATAAAAAGATACGTCTCTGTATAAACAGAAGGAACTTCTTATAGTTACATCTAACTAAGCTACAGGCTATCAATACAACTCAAACAAAGAATTAAGCCTAATATAACTGCAATAGTATCTAACTAGGTATATTTTAAATTGTTTTAAAGCATAAGTGACACATATTAAATAGTATGAGATTTAAAAACAAGTATGTCTTCCTGCATTACCCAAGATGGAAGATTGTCAAATATGCTAGAATACATGATTGCCAATCACAAGATGGCGTACATCAGATTCAGTAATACAATATATATGCCCAAGGTTCAAAAAGTCCTCCTGTTAATCCGTAACTCTATTGTATAATTATTTTTACATACATGACATGTTATCTTTTTAAGATTAAGACCTAATAGAAACATAACATATGATCCCCTTTGTCTCTTGATAAACTATTATTTATGCCACACACAAGATGGCGCTTTTTGTGCCACATGCAAGATGGCGTCTTTTAAATCTATAGAAGCTCAGGAGATTCGTATTTATGCTGGAATGCTTCGGATCAGATAGAAATCAGTCTAGATAGAAGTCTCTCTAGTGAGAATTCTTCAGTAAGAATATCTGTTTAAATTAGTACACACATATTTTTTGATAGAACTGCAGCACTTGGCTGAAACGATATCGTGCATACATAGCCAAACACAAGATGGCGCACTGCCTATTAGTTAGAATACATATTCGCCATACACAAGATGGCGTAAGGCTCAACTATGAGAGGCTAAAAGCTCCAGGCTACATAATAAGCGTCTCATCGCTTATCTATGACGTAATTAGCGTCTTAATGTATAAAAACCTGTCAAACCCCACTAGAAATGTCACAGCCTTTGACAAAGACAGTTTACCTGTCGAAAACGGTCTATTAGATGTAATTAGGTCTTCAACTCTATTACAGTCATTGTATCTGCCCTTCACTTAAGGCTAACATATAGCGGCGTTTTTTTCTGTTTTTAATATATCAATTATTAAAATATAATTTTAACTTTAGTCTATATATCTTTATCTATATATATATATATATATATATATATATATATATACATATGTATGTGTGTATATATATATATATATATATGTATATATATATATATGTATGTATGTGTATATATATATATATATGTATGTATATATATATATATATATATATATATATATATATATAAATATATATATATGTATGTGTGTGTATGTATATATATATATATATATATATATAGATATATATATATATATATATATATATATATGTGTGTGTGTATATATATATATATATATATATATATGTGTGTGTGTGTGTATATATGTATATGCATATATATATATGTATGTGTAAATATATATATATATATATATATATATATATATGTGTATATATATATATATATATATATATATATATATATATATATGTGTATATATATATATATATATATATATATATATATATATATATATATATATATATATACACTGCTCAAAAAAATAAAGGGAACACTTAAACAACACAATGTAACTCCAAGTCAATCACACTTCTGTAAAATCAAACTGTCCACTTAGGAAGCAACACTGAGTGACAATCAATTTCACATGCTGTTGTGCAAATGGGATAGACAACAGGTGGAAATTATGGGCAATTAGCAAGACACCCCCAATAAAGGAGTGATTCTGCAGGTGGTGACCACAGACCACTACTCAGTTCCTATGCTTTCTGGCTGATGTTTTGGTCACTTTTTAATGCTGGTGGTGCTTTCACTCTAGTGGTAGCATGAGACAGAGTCTACAACCCACACAAGTGGCTCAGGTAGTGCAGCTCATCCAGGATAGCACATCAATGCGAGCTGTGGCAAGATGGTTTGCTGTGTCTGTCAGCGTAGTGTCCAGAGCATGGAGGCGCTACTAGGAGACAGGCCAGTACATCAGGAGATGTGGAGGAGTCCGTATGAGGGCAACAACCCAGCATCAGGACCGCTACCTCCGCCTTTGTGCAAGGAGGAACAGGAAGAGCACTGCCAGAGCCCTGCAAAATGACCTCCAGCAGGTCACAAATGTGCATGTGTCTGCTCAAACGGTCAGAAACAGACTCCATGAGGGTGGTATGAGGGCCCGACATCCACCGGTGGGGGTTGTGCTTACAGCCCAACACCGTGCAGTATGTTTGGCATTTGCCAGAGAACACCAAGATTGGCAAATTTGCCACTGGCGCCCTGTGCTCTTCACAGATGAAAGCAGGTTCACACTGAGCACATATGACAGACGTGACAGGGTCTGGAGACGCTGTGGAGAACGTTCTGCTGCCTGCAACATCATCCAGCATGACTGGTTTGGCAGTGGATCAGTAATGGTGTGGGGTGGCATTTCTTTGGGGGGCCACACAGCCCTCCATGTGCTCGCCAGAGGTAGCCTGACTGCCAATATGTACCGAGATGCGATCCTCAAACACCTTGTGAGACCATATGCTAGTGTGGTTGGCCCTGGGTTCCTCCTAATGCAAGACAATGCTAGACCTCATGTGGCTGGAGTGTATCAGCAGTTCCTGCAAGACAAAGGCATTGATGCTATGGACTGGCCTGCCCGTTCCCTAGACTTGAATCCAATTGAGCACATCTGGGACATCATGTCTCGCTCCATCCACCAACGTCACGTTGCACCACAGACTGTCCAGGAGTTGGCAGATGCTTTAGTCCAGGTCTTGGAGGAGATCCCTCAGGAGACCATCCGCCACCACATCAGGAGCATGCCCAGGCGTTGTAGGGAGGTCATACAGGCACGTGGAGGCCACACACACACTACTGAGCCTCATGTTGACTTGTTTTAAGGACATTACATCAAAGTTGGATCAGGCTGTAGTTTGTTTTTCCACTTTCATAATGGGGGTGACTCCAAATCCAGACCTCCATGGGTTGAAAAACGTGATTTCCAATATTTAATTTTTGTGTGATTTTGTTGTCAGCACATTCAACTATGTAAAGAACAAAGTATTTCATAAGAATATTTAATTCATTCAGATCTAGGATGTGTTATTTTAGTGTTCCCTTTATTTTTTTGAGCAGTGTGTATATATCGCCTTAAATTAAGAGGATATAGTAACAGACATATCAAGAAAGCTTATCACCGTGCCCTCTATTTAGATCGAGACACCCTCTTAACCCCCAAACCGAAGAAACTCACGGACGACCAGATTAGATTTATTGGATCTTATCATGCACAATGGAAACAAACCCTCAGTATACTACACAAACATCTACATATCCTAAAAACTGATGAAGATCTTAACCTGTGGTTTAAAAACGGAATTCCAGCAAGCTGGAAACGTTCTCCCTCTTTAGGGGATACGTTAGTAAGGAGTCATTTTATCAAAGAGCGGACCAACAAAAAGGACAAGATCAAGGGCAATTACCGCTGTGCACACTGCAGCATTTGTTCACATATCAAAAATGTGACAACGTTTAAAGATCATTTTGGACATCAACACTCTGTTCCACAACTGTTTATTTGTAGCTCTAAACAAATCATATATGTTCTTGAATGCCCTTGTAAACCCCCCAAGAAATACGTAGGCATGACTACACGCGAGATGCGTAAACGCTTGGGCGAACACATTCGCAATATCAAAAACAGTAGGGAAGATCTGGAAAATGTTAAGAAATTAACATCGGTCGCCAGACATTTCTTTCAATTCCATAAATCTGATCCTACATCATTGCAATGTTGGATGGTCCAACAAATCTCTCTTGGCATAAGAGGAGGCAATTTGGAGAATGCCCTTTTAAAAGCAGAGAGCAAATGGATTTTCCTTTTCAACTCCATGGCTCCGTCAGGTCTCAACGAGGCCATTAATTATACTGTATTTCTTTAATCATTTTCCTCCCTCACCCTCTATTTGGGTCAGTCTTGTCATTTCTTAATATCTCTCCTTTTAGAGAGTCCCATTTTTGCTTAGTATTACTTGCACCACATTAGGTCAGTATTTTTTTTTTCTATGCCTCTAGTACCAGTGGTTTCCTCTTTTTTTTTTTTCTCTAATACACATTTTTCATCTGTTGTTCCTTTCAGATACTTACTTATATATTCTTCACCTGCTTGATATCCTTATTTATATATTTTTTTATCAAGCCTCACTCTCCTGTTTTTATATTTTGTGTACCTAGTTCTAAATTGACATTTTGTAATTAACATTAAATATTTTCATAGTTATACACATTGAGCTCGTCATCAATAGCTGACTATTGTCTATTCTCACTCATTTTACACTTTTTTGTTTACCCCTTTAAGGATTGATACGATCTGTGAGGGGTTAATATTACCGCTGCCCAGGTATATAAAGCAGGTGTAATTAACAGCAATACAGCCCCAGTAGAAGCCACCTAGTGCGAAACGCGCGTTGAGCGATTTGATAGCGCATGCGCGATTACCCTTTGGCTTACACAGCCAGGTCGCGCTTGAGCGCAAGCACGCGCACGTTTGGTTGGCGCCGGTCGCGATCTTTACGCGAATACGTCACGAACGAGCGACGCAGCGCCTCAGCACGCCAGCAAGCGGCGCGGAGTATCAAAAGCTGCAATGGAGACCTGGGACCTCCACAACAGTGAGTATGATATATATTTATGCCCATATTGACACACTTGTTGCCTTGTGATTCTTGACACGATTGTGTCCACAAGTACTCGCTGTTGTGCCTGTCCCAGGTACCCCATGCAAGCATAGGGGTTCTTATTTTCTCCTTTCCAGCCCCTTTAGGATACTTATCCTTTTGTTCGCAATATTTATTCGCAGCACAACCTCACTCAGGTTCTGTGAGACTGCACAATCAGCAAATAGGTCTTTTTTTTGAGTTTGGAGACTCGGGACTTATATCATTATTAGCACTATATGTATCCCTGCACAGACTGATAGATATATTGCTTTGTGATTTTTTGACACGACCGTGTCTGCTAGAACTCACTACTGTGCCTGTCCCGGATATCCCCTCACAGTGTGGGGGCTCTCACTTTTAGCCTTTTCATTTGCAGCATTCACTCACAACACAACCTTATTTAGGTCTTGGGGTCCTGTTTTTGGACACATTATCTCCTTCCTTTTTTTTCAAGTCTTTGATGAACATCACACCCTTTTTTTTATATGTTATTATTAAAGGTTAAGTTTTACCTCCCTTATCCATATTACACCTGTCCAGCGATGATTTGGTATGTCCTTGACCTTTTCTCTTGATTGTCACACTTGTACAATCTTGTGGGTCAAACCGTATGAGCTGTGGGTACTCCTTCCTTACCCTCTCTCCAATTTTGGAATTACTGTGTTTCTCATATGTATATTATTAGTTGCCGCTTTTTTCCTCATGTCATTTCTATATATATATATATATATATATATAATTTATTAAGTTTTGTTTGGGCTGTAAACTATGTTTGCAACTCAAACAGATTGAGTGCTTTACACTCTGTTTTTTGTAAATTAATGAATCATTTTTATTAGTTATAAATTAAAATAGAAAAACGCCGTAAAGTGTTGACTAATAGCACACTTAAAATATGAGTATGATAGACTGCCAAACTATGGAAATTGTAGATATGATGTGCCTCTTATTATAATACTACTGAATAAATTGCCCTTTATAATTGCAGTAATATAGTACTATAATGGAGATAGTCTAGCTTGATAGATATAAGTTGGCATTCCATATGGTAGGTTATCCTCATAAATAAAATAAAATCATCAGATAACTTTTTCAAAAAATGAAAAAAGGATAACAAAAAGTGATTTAAAAACAAATGCTAGGCTTCACCTTGATACTGGGATTAGAGCCACTGTTTTATTACTGAGAATATATATATATATATATATATTATATATATATATATATATATATATATATATATATATAGGTACCTCCTTAATAACACAATAAAGGAAAAAATGGTGATTTCTAATTGACTGTATTTCACCTTGGAGGGCTGTTCACTTAGGACAATGCCCTCCAGATCATATAATAAAGGTCTAGTCTGATATTTTTAATGACTGTCAATAATACATAAAGTAATACATAGAGTAAAGTGCTATAAAAATAAGGTAGGGTACAAAAGTGTATATATATATAAATAGTTACCATACCAGTGATCAGCTCAAATAATAATACCTAGGTAAGGTGGACAAGTAGAAGCACTGTCTGCCGACCGATTTCGTCACTTAGAGCGTGACTTTCTCAAGGCTGTGTGCTCTGTCATTCATTTGGCGGGGTTCCTTTTAAATGATCCAGTTTGTAATCTCCCTGTCTCTTCTTCCGCGATGACGTAATCGCGCTATTCCTTTACTGCCTTGCGATTTGTTTAACAAGTCTTGCGTTACTTCCGTCACTGCGTAATTACGCTTCTATGCGTTCCAGCATGGATGTTGAGAGTTGCGTCTCTGCACAGTCGCATCATAGGGGAGGTACGTCTCAACCCAGTAGCGTCACGGGACACCGATCCCAATTGACAATTGGTCAAAGGGTTTCCACGTCACTGTGTCTGCACGTAACTTCATCTTCATGCACTTCAAACGAGAACCCGTGTGACTCCAGTTATTCTCCACAGTCAGAGATTCCAAACACCCTCATGATCGAACCTACTCTGCTCTAGTTCAAATGAAAAGGGAAGAATCTGGTAGGTCGCCTACCTCTAAAGGAAATCTTCTTTAAGTCATTAATGTTTTGTTTTTCTATGGCTTAAACGTTATTCCCAAGATTTCTTTAATAGATTTCCTGTTTGGTTTAACAAAGATATAAGAGCAAAGCGGGGTACTTCTGGTTTTCTTCCAAATTGTTTTATGTTGAAATGGTCTTTCTAATTATAGTTATGGTTTGACTTATTCATCTAAGGTGTATTTCAATTGAACTTTTGAAACACAACAGAAAAGCTTGTAATACCTTGTTAACTAGTATGTGATCCATAGGGCATATGACATAAAGGTTAATTTCTTTACAAATAGATGTAGTAAGTAGTGATGACGCAAACATAAAATTTTTGGTTCACGAACGCGAATTGCCGCAAATGTTCGCGAACCGCCATAGACTTCAATGGGCAGGCAGATTTTAAAACCCACAGGGACTCTTTCTGGCCACAATAGTGATGGAAAAGTTGTTTTAAGGGGACTAACACCTGGACTGTGGCATTCCGGAGGGGGATCCATGGCAAAACTCCCACGGAAAATTACATAGTTGATGCAGAGTGCTTTAAAACATCAGGTATGATGTTGTATCGATCAGGTAGTGTAAGGGTTAGGCCCACTTCACAGTGACAGACCAAACTCCCCGTTTAACGCACCGCAAACAACCGCAAACTCCCCATTTGCAGAAGGCTGGATACCAAGCTAGCCATGTCCCGTTCCTTGTCCTCACTGATCACATTGAAGGTCTCTTCCTCCACCCAGCCACCAACAAGCCCACTGGGACGCCTGCTGTGTTTGGTCTTCCACCTCCTCAAAGCCACCTTCCTCCTCTGACTCCTCTTCTTCAGACTCCTCTCACTGCGTTGCCTCTCCCTGCATTATTATAAGGTGTGTTAAGTAGTACTACTCTTATCAGTTTAATACTTGTTACAGCACCTATCAGGGGGCGTGTATAAGGCCTGGATTTTTAGAACCAGGAGATGGAAAAAGATGCTTTATTGGTCCTCCCACTTCAAATTTGGGGCATGGAGCGTGCAATCTAAGGTGCCACCAGATAGGAGCGGCGTTTTTGTAAGTACTACTCTTATCAGTTTAATACTTGTTACAGCACCTATCAGGGGGCGTGTATAAGGCCTGGATTTTTGGAACCGGGAGATGGAAAAAGATGCTGGGTCGGTCCTTCTACTGTCACAGGGCCGGGGGGGCGCCCCCTCGTCGGGCTACCAGGTTGATCCTGCCTCAAAGATTAAGCCATGCACGTTTAAATACACACAGTCGGTACAGTGAAACTGCGAATTGCTCATTTAATCAGTTATAGACTGGTTCCTTTGATCGCTCCATCTGTTACTTTGATAACTGTCGGAATTAGAGAGCTGATACATGCCGACGAGCGCTGACTCCCCGGGATGCGTGCACTTATCAAAAATTAGGTATTGTTGCAGCCGATGCTGTTGCAGCGACCAGAAAAATTTACGTTTGTTTCCCAGGCAGAAACTGCCCTAAAACATTGCGTCTTGAACCCTAGTTGGTGGCGGATAAGTCACGCAAGTCATGCGGCATTCAAAGATAAAATACTGCAGCTTGTGGACCATTTTTAGCTCAAGGCAGCTCATCTCATCAGCCCTTTTTTAGTCTAATGTATCGCCCAGTGTCAGTCCGTTCGGGATCCATCCGATAATTCATCTTTATAAAGGTGAGGTAATCTAGACTTTTTTGACCTAGGCGACATCTCTTTTCAGTGACAATACCTCCTGCTGCACTGAAGGTCCTTTCTGACAGGACACTGGAAGCGGGGCAGGCCAGAAGTTCTATGGCAAATTGGGATAGCTCAGGTCAAGCCTGCACACCCAGTAGTCAAGGGGTTCATCGCTCCTCAGTGTGTCTATCTGCAGTTAAAGCGAGGTAGTCTGCCACCTGTCGGTCGAGTCGTTCTCTGCGGGTGGATCCCGAATGGCTGTGTCGATGCGTAGGACTGAAAAAGCTTTGCACGTCCTCCATCAACAACACGTCTTTTAAACATCCTGTCCTTGCCGGCGTGGTCGTGGGAGGAGGAGGATTACTTTCACCTCTTTCCCTGTTAGATTCCCGTTGTGCTGTGACATCACTCTTATACGCAGTGTAAAGCATACTTTTTAATTTCATTTGGAACTGCTGCATCCTTTCTGCCTTGCGGTAATTCTGTAACATTTCAGGTACTTTCTGCTTATACCAGGGGTCTAGTAGCGTGGACATCCAGTACAGGTCGTTCTCCTTCAGCCTTTTTATACGAGGGTCCCGCGACAGGCACGACAGCATGAAAGACCCCATTTGCACAAGGTTGGATGCCGAGCTACCCATGTCCCGTTCCTCGTCCTCAGTGATCTCACTGAAGGTATGTTCTTCCCCCCAGCCACGTACAACACCACAGGTACCAGATAGGTGACAATGAGCACCCTGGGAGGGCTGTTGTGATTTGTCTTCCTCCTCCCCCTCAAAGCCACATTCCTCCTCTGACTCCTCTTCCTCACAATCCTCCTCCAGCGTTGCCGCAGGTCATGCAAGCGATGCTGATAAGGCTGTTTCTGGTGGTGATGGTGACCACAACGCTTCCACTTCTTCATCACGCTCATCTACGGCCTGATCCAACACTCTTCGCAGGGCACGCTCCAGGAAGAAAACAAATGGTAAGATGTCGCTGATAGTGCCTTCTGTGCGACTGACAAGGTTTGTCACCTCCTCAAAAGGACGCATGAGCCTACAGGCATTGCGCATGAACGTACAGTAATGTGGCAAAAAAAATCCCAGCTCCGCAGAGGCTGTCCTAGCACCCCGGTCATACAAATACTAGTTAACGGCTTTCTCTTGTTGGAGCAGGCGGTCAAACATTAGGAGTGTTGAATTCCAACGTGTGGGGCTGTCACAAATCAAGCACCTCACTGGCATGTTGTTTCGCTGCTGGATATCTGAAAAGTGCGCCATGGCCGTGTAGGAACGCCTGAAATGGCCACAAACCTTTCTGGCCTGCTTCAGGACGTCCTGTAAGCCTGGGTTCTTGTGCACAAAGCGTTGTACGATCAGATTACACACATGTGCCATTCACGGCACATGTGTCAACTTGCCCAAATTCAATGCTGCCAACAAATTTCTTCCGTTGTCACAAACCACTTTGCCAATATTCAGTTGGTGCGGAGTCAGCCATTGATCCACCTGTGCATGCCTGGTGTGACTCTCTGCTTTCAGGCAAGTCAACCCCAAGACGGCGTGACACTGCCGTATCCGGGATGTGGAATAGTATCTGGGGAGCTGGGGGGGTGCCGTTGATGTGGAGCAAGACGCAGCAGTACAAGAGGACTCCGCTGAGGAGGTTATGGAAGAGGATGGAGTAGGAGGAGTAGAGGAGGTGGCAGCAGGCCTGTGTGCAAGTCGTGGCGGTGTCACCAACTCTTCTGCAGAGCCACGCATTCCATGTTTGGCAGGCGTCAGCAGGTTTACCCAATGCGCAGTGATATACCTGCCCTGACCATGCTTTGCAGACCAGGTATCAGTGGTCAGATGGACCCTTGCCCCAACACTGTGTGCCAGACATGCCATTACTTACTTTTGCACAATCGAGTACAGGTTGGGGATTGCCTTTTGTGAAAAGAAATTTCGGCCGGGTACTTTCCACTGCGGTGTCCCAATAGCTACAAATTTTTTGAACACCTCAGACTCCACCAGCTTGTATGTGTAAAAGCTGGCAGGCTAAGAGTTCAGACAAGCCAGCTGTCAGATGCCGGGCAAGGGGGTGACTTTGTGACATTGGCTTCTTACGCTCAAACATGCCCTTGACAGACACCTGACTATGGGGAGATGAGCAGGAACAGCAAGAGGCGAGAGACGGAGTGGCGGATGGTTGAGAGGGGGCAAGGAGGACAGCAGTGGTTGACGTGGATGAAGATGCTGGACCAGGAGGAGCATGGCGGCTTTGAGTTTGTGTGCTGCTTGTACTCAGGTGTTGATCCCATTGGCGTTTGTGATGTGCCTTCGCAAAGCAGTTGTACCTAGGTGGGTGTTGGACTTCCCACGACTCAGTTTCTTTTGGCACAGGTTGCAAATGGCATCACTGTTGTCACAGGCAGACACACAAAAAAAGTGCCACACTGCTAAGCTCTGCAGTGACGGCGTTCTGGTGGTGGCAACAGCATGCGTTGATTGGCGTGCTGTCTGGCTGACCCTGGGTGCCGATGCATGCTCTCTGACTGTGCCAATAGCTACTTGCGACGACCTCCCCCTGCTTCCAACTCGTCTCCTCCTCCTCTCTGTTCCCCATCTGAACTTTCCCCCTGTTCTTCTTCTCTTCTAGCGGGCACCCACGGACTCATCATCATCATCATCATCATCCCTGTTATCTACATCCTCTGAAGAAATGAGTGATGCGCAACCATTATTGCCAAACTGATGTGTAAATAACTCTTCTGACTGATCAATTGAAGCGACTGTGGTACAAGTGTTGGTGGTGGCGGCAGGCGGGCGAGTGGTAACTTATGAGGTGCACAAAGCTAAGCTGGAGGAGGATGGTGCGTCAATGTTCCGAGCGGAAGCTGTAGAAGATTGGGTGTCCTGTGTTAGCCAGTCAACTCTGTCCTCAGAAGTTTTTGAGTTCTGGGTAACTGGCCTCTGGCCCTACAATAATGCCCAGTGTTCAAAGGGAATCACAGCACCACGACTGCTCGTAGGTGCAAGCTACTGTGACAACAGATATGAGTGGCACTGTGCACTTGCAGAAGTTGGCAGAGTAGACTCTGTAGGCCTGACACACATGCTTGCAGACATGTAACTGCTATTCAATGTATTACAGTCAAAATTGTATTCTTTGTTTAAATGTGGACTACTGACTGTAACACCAGATATGAGTGGTGGCACTGACTGGGCAAGTGGGCACAGTATATGCTGTGAGCCTAAAACACACACGCTGGCAGGCAGGCAAATGAAATTAGGAAAGTGTTGCTTTTTTTAAATGTAGACTGCTGGTACACCACCTGATTGGATTGGTTGCACTGGGCACAGTATCAGTTGTGAGCCTGACACACACACTGGCTAGTAGGCAGGCAAATGAACTTAGATTAGACAGAAAAAAACAAAAAAACAGACTGATGTTATAGCCCTAAAAAGGGCTTTTGGGGTGCTGTCCTTGCAGCAGAGATCAAAAGAGTCCTTCAGGACTGTATTGGACACTGTGTACAGTAGCCTAGCTATGGTTTTCCCTATTGAATTAGTATCACCTACACTCAGCCTCCTCTCAGTAAGACTGCAAGTTAGTTATGATTCCAAAATGGCTGCTGTCCATGAGGTTGAAGGGTCTGGAAGGCAGGGTATGATGCTGATTGGCTGGAATGTGTCTGCTGATTGTGAGGTGCAGGGTCAAAGTTTGTTTAATTAGATAAAGTATAGGGGGACGGATCGAAAATTGCATATGTTTGCAGTTCACCGAGAAAGCGAACATGCTATGTTCGCCGGGAACAGTCCGCCGGCGAACTATTCGCAACATATATATATATATATATATATATATATATATATTAGTTGCAAGCAAAAGTATATGAACCCTTTGGAATGATATGGATTTCTGCACAAATTAGTCATAAAATGTGATCTGATCTTCATCTAAGTCACAACAATAGTCAATCACACTCTGCTTAAACTAATAACACACAAAGTACTAAATGTTGCTAAGTTTTTATTTTACAAAGCATGTAAACATTCACAGTGCAGGTAGAAAAAGTA
The DNA here is from genome assembly GCA_027410445.1 of Discoglossus pictus. Taxonomy (NCBI): domain Eukaryota; kingdom Metazoa; phylum Chordata; class Amphibia; order Anura; family Alytidae; genus Discoglossus; species Discoglossus pictus. The sequence continues at coordinate 259,040,296 of CM050166.1, read as the reverse complement.
TGTGAACCCCTAGACTAATGACATCTCCAAAGAGCTAATTGGAGTGAGGTGTCAGCCAACTGGAGTCCAATCAATGAGATGAGATTGGAGGTGTTGGTTACAGCTGCCCAGTCCTATAAAAAACACACACCAGTTCAGGGTTTGCTTTTCACAAGAAGGATTGCCTGATGTGAATGATGCCTCGCACAAAAGAGCTCTCAGAAGACCTATGATTAAAAATTGTTGACTTGCATAAAGCTGGAAAGGGTTATAAAAGTATCTCCAAAAGCCTTGCTGTTCATCAGTCCACGGTAAGACAAATTGTCCATAAATGGAGAAAGTTCCGCACTGCTGCTACTCTCCCTAGGAGTGGCCTTCCTGTAAAGATGACTGCAAGAGCACAGAGCAGACTGCTCAATGAGGTGAAGAAAAATCCTATAGTGTCATCCCTGTTAGCGAATCTACGATACGTAAAACACTAAAAAAGAATGGATTTCATGGGAGGATACCACAGAGGAAGCCACTGCTGTCCAAACAAAACATTGCTGCACGTTTACAGTTTGCACAAGAGCACCTGGATGTTCCACAGCAGAACTGGCAAAATATTCCGTGGACAGATGAAACCAAAGTTGAGTTGTTTGGAAGAAACACACAACACTGTGTGGAGAAAAAGAGGCACAGCACACCAACATCAAAACCTCATCCCAACTGTGAAGTACGGTGGTGGGGGCATCATGGTTTGGGGCTGCTTTGCTGCGTCAGGGCCTGGACGGATTGCTATCATTGAAGGAAAAATGAATTACAAAGTTTATCAAGACATTTTGAAGGAGAACTTAAGGCCATCTTTCCACCAGCTGAAGTTCAACAAAAGATGGGTGTTGCAACAAGACAATGACAAAAAGCATAGAAGTAAATCAGCAACAGAATGGCTTAAACAGAAGAAAATATGCCTTCTGAAGTGGCCCAGTCAGAGTCCTAACCTCAACCCGATTGAGATGCTGTGGCATGACCTCAAGAAAGCGATTCACACCAGACATCCCAAGAATATTGCTGAACTGAAACTGTTCTGTAAAGAGGAATGGTCAAGAA
>CM050166.1:258959228-259034228 GCA_027410445.1 Discoglossus pictus | reverse complement strand
CCATTGTATATAGTTTGTTCTTGAAATATTGTTTTTGTGCAATCATATTGAGTACCTTAAAATGTTGTCATGGAAATGAAACCACTGTGCTCTATGTTTCCAACACCTCCATAGTAGAAAATGTTTTTGGTGTAAACGCATCCATCGTCCAATAAATGACCCTGACTTTCGTTTTCTTCAACAGTCACTTTAATTTCATTTGGATTTGTGCACCTTGAAAAAGCAACATAGAGTTGTCCATGTGCAAAAACTGGTTCCTTTAAAAAAATCCCAACAGACTTAAAAGTTTGGCCTTGGGATTTATTGATGGTCATGGCAAATGCCATGATAACTGGAAATTGTCTCATTTGAAGGACAAAAGGCAAACCACTCTCACTTGGAGCTAAATCAATTCATGGTATAAAAACTCGTTCACCTCTATGGGTTTCTATTTATTAATTTGTTAACACCATCTGGAATGCCACCACATATTTTACAATTGAAAAAAGGTGCAATTGTCATGTTATTGCAAAATATGAATCCAAAAAAAGGACTTTGTAATGGCACCAGATTAATTGTGCATGAGTTAAAAGATCATTTTATACATGCAGAAATCATAGAGGGATTTCAGGCAAACATTACCTGTTGTGCCACACAGAAATAGAACAGAGATCATTGAAACGTGTAAATATTTCTATTGTGGTGCATTGATGTATTTTAAAATGTCATTATTTACATTCAAGGCATCGATATTTTTTGATGTTAATATCACTTTGTTTGCAATGTCTGAGTAATCCTCGTTATTAAGAGTGTTTAGAAATATGGCTGATATGAGTGATTCATTGCAAACCATTTCTGATGGGATTTCAATGGTATCATTTGGTAAATGCTGTATTTCGGGATGTTTTCCTTCTCCGATTTTTTTAATGAGCCAATCATTGAATTCATTTTGGCATTCCGATCTCATATTTAATTCTAATTTGAGATATGTATCAAGACCAGTAAACTGTGGCAAATATTTACACGTTTCAATGATCTCTGTTCTATTTCTGTGTGGCACAACAGGCAATGTTTGCCTAAAATCGCCTCCTAACAGCATCACCTTTCCACCAAATGGCAACTTATTATCCATCACTTCTTTTAAGAATCTGTCAATACATTGCAGTGCATGACATGACATCATTGTTGCCTCATCCATGATAATTAGTTTAGTTATTTTAAATGTTTTTGCTTGTATGGAATTGAGTCGAATATCTGACACTGATGTTTCCAAAATGGGAACTGGAAGCTTAAATACACTATGCACAGTTCTACCTCCATCTAACAAAAGTGCAGCAATTCCAGTTGTTGCAAATGGCATAGCTATCTGACCGTGTGATCGAATATAACTCATCAAACAATTGTACAGATAAGTTTTTCCGGATCCACCTGGGCCGTCTAGATAGAAATACCGGTCTTTGACCATTTCATCATCTGTAGCATTTGTGATGGCATGAAATGCTTCTAACTGTTTAGTATTTAAAGTTGCTAGTTTTTCTTGTGTTTTTTGTTTTTGAAGCTCAGTGTCATAATCATCAAAACTGATGTCATCTATAAGTCCTGGATCTGGTAAATTAAAACTTGCACAATTTAATCCATGAGCGAACAATATTTCTTGTATTTCCATCAATGTTTTTAACAGAGCTATTGGTTCTCTTTAAAGTTTCAAGAAGTCTTCTGACATGTTTAATTAAAAATTTTCCCACAACGTGAAAGCATCAGGTACATTGCAAAATATGCATATGAATGCAAATTGTTGTCTCATTTGCTTTGGCATTTGACATAGTGCTGCTTCTTCAAGACACCTCTCCCATTCTGTATCATCAGCTATGAAATTTTGATGTCTTGCAGCTAATAGGAATGTATCATAAACTATTTCATTCACTGTACGTAAATGCTCAAAACTCTGTGCACCGGGAACATGTAGCAGAAGTAATCTTAAGCTGAAACGTTCAATGTCCCTTGGACTGACGGTATAAATGCGTGGTATGATTTTATGTGTATCTCTTCTTCGTTGTCGCCATAGACCATTTACAAATACATTGTGATATGGTATCTCTATGTATAAAAATTGTCTGGCCTGCGTATCCTGACAGTTTAATTTAAACCATGCAGTAAGTGTGGTTATCTCTGTCTTTACTTTGACATAATGCAAGTCTTTCATTTCCTGCAGTAAAGCAAACCAACTGACTTTGAGGCAAATGTACAGCTAAATGATAGATAGCATGTGACCGATCATGCATCTCAAATTTCAAAAGGCACCACATTGCTTCAGGAGCACTCACATAGCGAGCATCTAAATAGTTTTCATATCCTTTGTATATATATTTATACACATACTTAATTGATTTAATTGAAGTGCAAGCTTCCACATTGATGTGTGCATTGTAGTTGATGAGCAAATTTGGATTGTATGGAACAACAAATCTATTATCAACCTTTTGGCCACGGATAATAGCTGTTTCTCCTTGTGTTCTTTTATACAAAGGATATCCATCACAATTTGCATTTGAAATTTGCTTTGGAAATTCTTTTGTACATTTTTTATTCTCCATACATGGTGAATTAGGATTCATCTCTCCACATGGTCCATGAATCATTCTATGTGTAACAATCTCCCAAAGTTTTTTATATTTTTCTTGGTCTGGCAATTGTGCAGAAATTACTGAATCCACTCTCTCTGCAGTGTTCAACTTGTCTTTTTCCTGCAGTATTAAAAGTATGTGAGCATGTGGCAGTCCTCTTTTTTGAAATTCAATGGTGTAAACAAATGCCTTACATTGTCCAAATAATTTTGCTTTAGTGATATCATGTATTAATGAATTCAGTTTGATTTTGAATACTCTTGCCACTAAATCTGGTCGGTCAGAAGTAGTTTGTCCCAGATACAAATTTTCCTTGATCTCTGGCCATTGTGGATTACATGTGAATGTAATAAATAAATCTGGTTTTCCAAATTTTGTGACAATAGCTATGGCATCATTATACCTTTCTCGCATATTGCGAGGAGATCCCTGGAAAGTGGATGGCAAAATAATTGCTCTTCCAGCTGGAATGTCTCTGTTGGAAGCTAATTCTGACACATAATCCATTAATCCACAATACTGTTCTACTCATAATTTATTTTGTTGAAATTTAATGAAATTTAGATTATGGGCTTCAACTTGTAGATATAATTCAATAATCCATTGTTTAGTGAGTTTGCCTCCATGTAAAATTGGATTAAAACAGTCACGGATAGCAGTTTGTGCAACTTTATATTCCAGCATGGAAATATTAGATCTAATCCGAAGTTTAGTATTGGGATAACTTTCCAATTTTAATTTTGGTTCCCATCCAGGTTCCCCATTTGGAAAGAAAATGGGATATGTCATTGGATCTAAATTACAGCTTAATATATTGATGTCGATAAATGGTTGTTCCTCATTGCGTGGATATATTCTAATATCCCGCTGAAACGGTGGTTCACCATCCTCATTTTTAAACACCATGGCAACCTCATTTACTGTAGGTAAATTATATCTTCTTTGATCAGTGTTGCGATCTCTTTTTAACACCATATTTACTCTTGGTGTAGGCAATTGATGTCTTTCAGCATGTTCCTGTTGTTCTTTTTCCAGCTGTGCTAATTGTTTGTATGCTTGACTATATGTTTTTTTTTGCATAATTTTATCCAGCTGTTCAAAGACTATGCGCAAACACTGTCTATTTTCTGGAAGTGTCATTCTTTGTTCCACAGCTTCCATCGTATCTAAGACATATAACTGTGCAAATTTCCTTTGCTCTCCTTCTTGTGGGTGTAAATGTGAAGTTCGGTGGTATATTTGACCTTGAACTCTGAAACAGTAAGGACCATGTCCTGGTACATTTTCTGCTAATGTTGCACCCATTGAAGCAAATGAAATTGCACTATTATAAGACCTGATGTTTTGTTTGAAATTATTATAATTTGGAAATGTTGGATCACACATAATACATTCTAAATAATATGGAAATGGATGTCTTAGTGGAAATTTGACCTTTCCTTTCTGACAGCAACTAATGAAATTTCCATCAGTAGGTCTTTCCTTTATGAAATAATATGCCCCACAAAACTGACAAACCACATTAAGTAACCCACAATAATGAGTATCTACTTGTACTGCAGTATTAAACACATTGTCATGCATTTTTTTAACATAGATATCAGACCCACTTTCTATATGTACATTGTTGTCATGTGTGTCTACATTTAAGTCATTCTGCACAATAGAATCATTAGACACTGGTTCACATAGATGTTTTTGTTGACTTTTACGTTTTTTTGCAAGGCCCAACAGACTCACTTTTGGCTTTCTTAGTCATCTTTCTTTTATTTAAAAGTCTCTGTTGATCGTCTTGTCTCAAGCGTTGTGAAGTTTCTGGTGTCTGAGCATCTCTCCACCTTTGCTTCCTTTCCCTTGCCAATCTTCTTTTGTGTTCCATTTTGTCTTCTCCATTATCCGCCATTTTAATCTGTAATTGTATAGATATATAATTAGTGTTTGTTCTTTGTTTTGTGTACATATTTATTTTTACTTTTTGGACTGTTACATTAAAGTTGATGAATAAACGTTGTACTTTTTTTCAATGAAATAAATGAAACCATTTTTCAAAGTATTTTATTGACATATATTAAATAGGAAATAACTGCACATATATATATTTATATCAATTATTAATCCTTCAATTCAATTCAAATCCTTCTTGATTGACTTCACTGCATACATTGAATGTTTTTTTTTGGCAAGTGTTCTAAGCTTCTTCTTTTTTTGGCAAGTGTTCTAAACTTCTTCTTTTTGTTAAATATTCGTATTACTTCGTATTGTCTATTCAACTTTACATAAGTGCATGTTAAAATTTATTAATATAGGCTTTTTTGATGTATCAGTACAAAATTAAATGTTTTACCTGTGAAGATGATCTTGATGTTGTTCAAAGGCTGCAAACGTCATGCTGTGTGTTTATTCACTTGCAGATTGCAATAAACTGTCAAATAAATTATAGAATCTTTGTAATATTTGGCTTCACCCATATCATTAAATGAACATCAATCAAGAGAAATATATTTGTATACATTTAATATGTTCCTATAGTAATATAATTAAAATGCTATACCTGTCCAAATTATCTTCCTGAAGTTCAATGGTTGCAAGCATCGCTTTCTGTGTTCATTCAGGTCCTGCTCAACTGCAATTATTGCAAATTGTAAAATTAATGTATAATATGTTGCTTCATCCGTATCAATCAATCAGGCTGAACATAGACATTTTTGCATAGATTAAAAACATAAAATATATCAATTAATCATCATGAACACAGCTATAAAAAGCTTAAAAACATACAATCCATATTGCTGTTAGTCTTTAAATCACAGTCAATTAATGTCTATTAATCTTAAATTAATGTCTGACTAAATATAATGTCAAGATGTAAGCATGAGTATATTCTGTTTTTTTTTGGGGGGGGGGGGTATTTTGAAATTAGTCTGTTACAACTGAATTATTAAAAGAATGTACATTACTAATGAAATAACAATCAATTAATGTTCATTAATATTAAAGTAATGTCTGACTAAATCTAACATCAAGACGTAAACATGAGTATATATATATATTTTTTTGGGGGTTATTTTATAGTAAATATCTAAGAAGTGAATTATTAAAATAATGCACATTATTAATTAATGAAGCAATGTGTTTCTTGTTTTATGCACATTCTTAAACGTTAAGCTTTTTTGATATTACTGATTAGTAATGATTAATTAATTAAATAAAGTACATTAGGAAGGTTGTTTACAATTCTTTGACACAGGTAAGCACAATATATAACCAATTAATTATTAATTTAATGTACATTATTAATTAATGAATAAATGTGTTTCTTTTTTATGGACATTCTTAAACGTTAAGTCACTGATATTAATAATTAATTAATTAATTATTTAATGTACATTATCAATATTATTGACAATTGTTTCAGACAGTTGAGCCCAATATTATTTTTCTATTAATTAAATTCCCTTTACTGTTTAAATTTCTTTATTAAGTAACTAATAATATAATTAATTAATGATACTTAATGATATGTACCTTTTGTAATGTAATCTTGCTGAAGCAGTATCCTGAAGTACCCTCGTTTTCATTTTTTTCGGCGGCCATTTTTTTCTCGCTTAGACGATTTTCGATCTTTGTAACTCGTCTAAATCAATGTAAATTGGAGTTGCAACTCACTCCCAGAGGTCTTGCCTGGTTCCCCATGCTGTAAGTGACCTTTTTTTATTTTTTAGTGTGTATTTAGTGTTTTTTTTTTTATTGTTTTGGTTCCGCCGCTTATCTCGTAATTTTTTTCATCTCGTATTTTTTTTCTAAGTCCTGCGTCTTGTGTAAAAAAGTGCTACGGTTTAACGGCGAGCCTCGCTTGTGTTCTGGCTGTTGTATATAATGAGCTGTATCCCTCTAGAACAGGGGTGGGTAAGGAGGGCCACATACATGCCGGACTTTCAGGATATCATGCTGTATGTATGTATGTATGTATGTATGTATAAATAGGCTTCTGTTCTGGCTGTTGTATATAATGAGCTGTATCCCTCTAGAACAGGGGTGGTTAAGGAGGGCCACATACATGCTGGACTTTCAAGATATCCTTTTTGGGCACAGGTGAGTCAATCCGGATGACTGAAAAGGCGATTGGGTCACCTGTGTGGCCCTCCAGGCCCAAACCTGCCCACCCTTGCTCAAGAATTATATGGCCTCCTACACCCCTGCCCACACACAGGGATAATTCACATACAATAGCACTGTAAGCCCGATGGTTGACTAAAAATGTATGGGGCGACAATAACCATTTCAGTCCTGGTAGCAAACCTATCATGTTCATAATTTGTCTCCTTGATATGTCAATTTCTAATTATATCCAGATTGATTGCAATAGAGCAGGGTGTCCAAAGTCAAACTTGCTGGGCTGTGCACAGGCCTGGATATGTGGATTTCCTTTATGTGAACAGATGAGTCAATTAGACTTAATGACTTGGAGAATGATATTCTCATCTGGATGCAGCATGGCTATCCCCAAATGCAGGCCAGACTCTGTAGCACTGCATGTGTGTCATATACTGTCCTAACCTGGCCCATGTCTCAGCTGCATATTAACAACCATTGGTGGAAACTTGTCATTGCCAAAGTGCTACAGTTTAACGGCTAAGTCGTACGTTCGGCAAAGTAATACGGTTTAACGGAGAGCCTTTCGCGCCTGCGGTGCTCATCGCTAAGTCGTTCTCAACACGCAACACAGCGTGACGACGATTCGTAGTTGCGCAATTATAATATGTGATCACATTGGATATGTACACTTTATTTTTTCTACATATTCTATATATTACTGTCATGATTACATTGTTTAAGGACTAATATTACCAGTAATTATGGATATGGCCAAGGGAGCATGACATAGTTGCATTGTGATTATCTATTATTGTGTGTGGTTATATGTTGCCTGTACATGGTTATGTATGCTAGTTATTATATGTTACTAGCGACTTGCCCGTCAAAAATAATGGCAATAAAATTTGATGCCTGGCAATGCTGTTTGCCACACAATGCAAGGTTCTCCCCCCTCTAACTTGCGGGCCTCGCCAACCCACTATTTTCGTGCCCAGCAATGAGTGCCTCTCATTGCAGGGGTCGGCCAACCCGCATCTTTCGGGCCTCGCAATGAGCACCTTTGGCACTTATCGCGAGTTCTGCAATGAGCCCCTTTGGAGCTCATTGCGAGCCTCTAGCCACTCTCTCCCTCCCTTGTCTCTTTGCCCTCTCTCCCTCCCCAGGTTTTTTTCCTTCTTATCTCCCTCCCCTGTGTCTTTCCCCCCTCTCATCCGTGTCTCTTTCCACCCCACTCCCTCCCTTGTGTCTCTTTCCACCCTCTACCCCTTCTCTCACCCATTTCTCTTTCCCTTCCACTTCCTCCCCTGTGTCTCTTTCCACCCTCTCCCTTTCTCCCCTCTCTCTCTCCTCTGTGCCCCTGTTTGCATTTACGGGTGTGAAACCAATTGCGGCTTGGGAAATTCAACCAGCTAAATATCAAATTAGCTTGCAACCTCACTTACAGGCTCCCTGCCTCTCTCCCTGTGCTGTGTGCGAGGTTGTAAGTTCATTTTTTGATTAGCGTCCCAGTCGCTTCCGAGTTACGAGCCTTAAAAAAATGGCAGCCTTTAAATCCGTAAGTTTTTTTTTGAAGCCTGTAACTCTTAAGCCATTTTGAGCCCCCCCCCCCCCTCACGCTAGTCACGTATGGCCCTCACATACGGGCCTAGACTCTCTCTCTTTCTCTGTCTTGTGTGTCTCGCTCTCATTTCTTTCTCTCTGACCTGTCTCTCTCCTGGTGCTCTCTCTATTTGTATGCTCTCGCTCTCTCTGCATTTTCTCTCTCTGTGCACTCTCTTTCTCTGTGAGCTCTTTCTGTGCACTTTCAGCATTCTCTCTGTGCGCTGTCTGTGCACTCTCTCTCTCTGTGCACTTTCTGTCTGTGCGCTCTTTCTCTGTGCACTCTGTGTGCTCTCTCTCTGTGTGTGCTGTCTGTGTGTGCTCTCTGTGTGCACTCTCTCACTCTGTACCCCTCTCTCTGTGCGTCTATCTCTGTCTACGATCTCTCTCTCGCTGTTTGTGTGGGCGCTGTCTGTATGTACTCTCTCTCTTTGTAACCCTCCCTCTCTGTGTTGCTCTCGGTACGCTCTCTGTGTGTGCGCTCTCTCACTCTGTGCACAGTCTCTGTGGCTCTCTCTCTGTGCACTCTCTCTTTCTGTGCACTCTGTCTGTGTGCTCTCTCTCACTCTTCATGTGAGTTGTCTGTTTGCTCTCTTTCTGTACCCCTCCCTCTCTGTGTCAATTTCTGTGAGCTCTCTGTGTGTGCGCTCTCTCTATCTGTGCACTCTGTCTGTCCCTCTCTCTCTGTGCTCTCTCTGTCTCTGCTCTCTGTGCTCTCTCTGTCTCTGCTCTCTGTGCACTCTCTCTATGTGTGCTCTCTCTGTTGCTCTTTGTGTGTGCTGTATGCGTGTACTCTCTCTTTCTCTCTCTCTATCTATCTCTGTGTGCTCTCTGTGTGTACGCTCACGCTGTGCACTCTCTCTGTGGCTCTCCACACTCTCTTTCTCTGCTCTCTGTTCAGTCTCTCTGTCTGTGCGCTCTCTCTTGTTTTCTGTGTGCGCTGTCTGTGCGTTATCTCTGTATGTTTGCACTCTCTGTGTCTCTCTTTCTCGCTCTCTCTTTCTGCGCTCTGTCTCTGTTGCTCGCCCTCTCTGTGAGCTCTCTGCCTTTGCTCTCTGTCTGTGCACTCTCTCTTGCTCTGTGCGCTCTCTCTCTCTGTGCACGCTCTCTCTGCGATCTCTCTTGCTCCGTGTGTGCTGTCTGTGTGTGATCTCTGTCTGTGCACTCTCTATCTCTCTCCGTGCACTCTCTCTCTTGCTCTTTGTGTGCTGTCTGTGCTCTCTCTCTGTACCCCTCCCTCTCTGTGTCAATCTGTGTGCTGTCTGCGTGTGCGCTTTCTCTATCTGCGCTCTGTGTGTGATCGCTGTCTCTGTACCCCTCCATCTCTTTGTCAATCTCTGTGTGCTCTCTGTCTGTGTGCTCTCTCTGCTTTCTATAAGTGCACTCTCTCTCTGTGTGCTCTATCTGTGCACTCTCTCTCTGTGTGCTGTCTTTGTGCGCCCTCTCTGTCTGTGTGCCCTCTTGCTCTGTAATTCTCTCTCTTTCTGTACACATCCCTCTTTGTGTCTCTCTCTCTCTCATATCTATATATATCTATATCTATATACCTGTCTCTCTCACTGTATACCTCTCTCCCTCCCTCCCTCTCTCTCTCACACTTTGCTGTCTTTCTCTGAAATGCAAATGGCCACCAGCTTCTGTTAAGATCAGGTTTTCAGCCCCAGCCCCAATGACATCATAGTCACGCCCTCTTGATGGCATCAGCATTAACATTTCTTGCTGCTCACAACTATGTGACAGAGGGAAAATGTATATAGAACAGGATAAGGTAAAAATGCTGGCTTTGATAAACAGCAGCCAAGACAGATGCAAATATTTTATTTGCCTTTGCAGCTGCTGCTTGGCTTTGAGCACTGTTTGAGTACTTGTGGACAACCACCTAGGTAACAGAGCTCAATGCCAAGCAGCAGCTGCAAAGGCAAATAAAATATTAGCATGCATTAAAAAGGATATAGGAGCAATGGAAGCAAATATAATTCTGGCACCTATAAATCCCTAGTACACCCTCATTTGGAATATGGAGCACCACTTCATAAAAAGGACGTATTAGAGCTTGGAAAAGTACAGAGAAAGGCCACCAAACTTATAAGGGAAATGGAGGGGCTAAGTTATGAAAAAAAGACTAACCAAATTAAACTTATTTTCTCTAGAAAAAGGAGTCTAAATATATCCATGGTCAATATAAGGCTTTGTCAAGTGAACTTTTTGTGCCAAGAGGTTTTCAACTGAAAAGAGGGCATCCTTTGAGGTTAGAAATAAAGAGATTCCATCTTAAAGAAAGAAAAGGGTTCTTCACAGTAAGGGTAGTTAATCTGTGGAATTCTCTACCAAAGGAGTTGGTGACAGCGAATGTGATAGATACGTTTAAAAAAGGGTTGGATATTCTTAAATAAAAATGGCATTTAGGGTTATTCTGGATAATTAGAGAGGAAGAATTGATCCAGGGAGGAGTCCGATCGCCAGTATCTAGGGTCAGGAAGGAATTGTATTTATTGTTTTTTCCCCCCTCTGAGACAATTGGCAAAATTTCACTGGGTTGTTTTTTTTACGGTTTGCCTTCCTCTGGATCAATTAATAATGAATCTGCATATTGCAGATCAGAGAAGATCTAAAAAGGTTGAATTTGATGGACTAAAAGTATTTTTTCAACCTCATTTACTATGTAAAATAGGTAACTATATATATTTTTTTAATACTGTTTATTGTTTTATGCATTATTTTTTTTACTTTGTTTTTATATTAGTGTTTTTTTATTTTATTTTTATATGCGTTTTTTTCCCCCTGTGATTTAGCTTTTTTTTTTCTAACTATGCAGCTATTTTTGGTATCAAAATGACATATTTTCCCAGAGGAACATAATAGGATTGGAGCTATGGGGTACCAGGCTGAAGGTTTTTTTGAGAGGCTTCACAGGTTCAGGGAAAGACCATCAGAGTTAGCAGATCTTGTGACTCAGCTAGGTGAAGGGCGAGAGAGATCTAATTAACTGTTAATTGTCCTCTGGTGACATTTAGTTGGTATTTCTTTTAAGAACTGACCAAATGGGCTTTCTTTCGTCTCAGCATGAGTTGTCACGTAGACAGCCCGACAAGCTGTCTCCATCTTTGATTAGGCAGCTAACACCCTTGACAGGCTGATCAAAGGAGTCCATTATTAATTGCTGTTTCAGGCTACCAGGTACCTGGCAGCAGTGCGGGGGGGGGGGGTTACATTATTGAGGCGAAGGTTAACTCTGATCATAGGGGTTAATAATTCTACATCTGCCCAAAAGAAGAGTTACTACTGGTAACTCTGCTGCTCTGCCTGAATTCCTGTGTTCCTGTTATTGTCCTGAGGCTCCAATAATGGTCTGGTTCTATCTCTGCTAGCAGGGATAATAAAAAGAACCATCACAAATTGCTAGTTGGGTCAGAAATAGGTTCTGGGAGAGCCCAATTGAAGAGGCGGTCGTGACAGAAAGTTTGAAAGAAGAAGTCTGATCTTTGTTCCAACTGACATAAATTTTTTACGTTTTTAGGCTCTCCCATGGGCAAAGTAGTACATTTTCCTCTCTTTGTCTGTTCAGAGTATGGTAGCTGTAAAATATGTGAAATATTACAAAAAATTAGAGTGGTATTTGCTTTGCTGACAATGTAAGTAATATACAAGAGACATAGGAGATCATAATGGATAAGTATTCCCATATTGCAATAGGATGTTCATCTGATGGGTTAAACTTGTTTCTAAATGCATCACAAAACTGGACACCCTCCAAAAGACCTATAGAAAAGCAAAATACATTTAGAAAAAAGGAAAAGCTAGTCACATTGTAGCTGATTTCTTCAAGAAGAAGAAAAAAATACAAAAAATAACACAGTGACATTGGAACTCTGTAGTAAAACTTGATGGAATGGAATTTCTATTGAAAAACAAAGTAGCTCTTCAAAAAACAGTAATAGTGTAAGGAACATTGTACTTGATGAAGATGTCTTCTGGGTTAAGCTGAAGAATGCCCTGAAGATTGGAAAGGCAATTTCTTCAGCAATTGCTGCATATGAGTCAGCACTTTTGCTTGAAATTCCTTACCAAACGGCCAAGATAAAAGCAACAGTTTCTGAGAATTTAAGAGCCTGATTCAATTGAGTTTTCGTATATTTCTGTAGCCCGTAAGTGAGGTTGCAAGTTAATTTGCTATTCAATTGGCGTCTTTTTGCAGGCTCCAAACAGGTTACGTCCTTGATAAAATTGCCATGGTTAGACCCGTAACTTGCAGCCTCCCGAAGCCTTTGATCTTTCACTTTTGCAAGAGTTACGATGGCTAAAACCACAAATTTCTATTCAATTGCTCCAATTCCTCCAGCCCGCAAATGTTTTCACACCCGTAAATGGCAAAAAAGGGAGAAAATCCTACGAGTGCTAGCGACGACTCGCAAGGGGGTTAAACTCCTATTTGTAGAACTGTAAATGCAAATAAAAAATCAAAACTGCACTGTAAAATAACAGAAAGCGATGACAGACATTAGAATTATTTGCACAACAGTCCAAAGCCCGCAAATCAGCAGTATATTAAATACATTTTTATGTTTCATTTCAGATCTCGGGTATCAATGAGTTAATACATATCGGGCCACCCGGCACCCCGTCTATGGCACGAGTGGTAAATGTGCCCCGACGTACACGCGCCGTCTTTTGAACACACTACAAATGCGCCATGGATTAAAAGTGTGCACGCCCGATAACGCTCCCCAGTAGACATAGCAGAGGAGGAGAGCACGCGTGGTGTGGAACTGAGTGGGGTGTGGAACTGAGTGGGGTGAATGAGGGGGCGGGCCCCAGCCCCCCCCCCCTCAAGCAGTGCCCGTGATTGAGCTGCTCAGGAGGGGGGAATATAAAGGGCTGAGAGCAGGAGCTGAGACTGCAGAGAGTGAGGACCACCGAGCTGTGCAGAGCACCCCTGACACCAAACACAGAGTTCTGCAGAGCCCCCCTGACACCAACCATAGAGCACTGCAGAGCCCCACTATCAGTGTCTGGACCCCTCCTAACTGCCACCGCTGAGCTGTGCAGACCCCCAATATTTTTGCCTCTGACTGGACCCCCACTGATCAAGTTGCAGAAGGCGGGATGGTGCAGCTGAGCCCCCCAGCTTCCCTGTCTCTACAGCCGGCTGGCAGAGCCATATTATACGGACTGTACTAGCCCCTGGTCCCCTGGAAACAGGTTGGTGCACTGCAGAGCACCTCAGGAAATACAGATGTGTCTGTCAGCAGAGCATCTCAGCACTTTGTATATGAACCCACAGAACCTCTCAGCACATATCACCTCATCCTGCAGATCATCTCAATTAGCGGAGCATCTCAGCACATTATACATGAAGCCAACATTTTGTATATACTTACACTTGTCAATCAGTCAGGATCCCTACCATAAACATCTATGTGAAACCCCGGTTAATAGCAAAAATGTTCTTGAAGTCTGTGGTCAGCTATCATGTGTGCTACCCTGGTCCAAACACGTTCCTTCTAACCTTCCTTCCTATGTGCAGAAATGTTCTGTGGCTTCATGTATAATGTGCTGAGATGCTCTGCTCATTGAGATGATCTGCAGGATGGGGTGTTGTCATGAATCAGCCAGGGGCCATCTTGGATTTGGAACTGTTATCTGCCACATGTTATTGAACAGAAGGTTTTGGGCTCCCAGAGCCACTGTTATGATGTAATATATTCAGGGCAGAGTCCCACTGTTATTGTTATGCATTCAGAGAAGAAGCAGTTTACCACGTCACCACTAATAAAGTCGTCATAACGCATTAAGTGGACTGATGTGGGAAGTACTGCCTCAACTCATAACATGTGGGTTATAAAATGTTGTAGTGGTAATATCTGTAAATATATTGTATTGTAATGTGGGAGCCATGTTGTGTGCAGTCATCCATATTGACTGCATATGTAACCTGAGTAGATCACCCATCTGCCTTCCAGCTATCACCTAAAGTAAACACTTGAAGTGATAGCAAGGCCAGAACAAAGGGGTCTGTACAGACATTGAGGCACCTTAACCCCATGGGGTCTTCAGCCTAATATCAGGGTCATAGTACAGGAGCACATATATGTTTCTCCCTTGAGAGCCAGAGACCAACTAAATTAGGTAGCCACACCTAGTGGGCAGACCTGGGAGGAGTCTCATGTTTCCCATGGTGTAAAGCTACGGGAGACCATTAGGGGCTGACCTCAGGTAGCCCCTCCCTCTACTATGTTGTAAAGAGTTTATATACTTGTATTTTCCAAAGGTTGTTGAGAGATAGTTTTCACATAAACAAGGTGTGAGACTATTTCTGTGTGTCGTATCCTGACTTGGGGAGTGGTCTTGCTATGGGCCACTAAGTAACCTGGATCCAGTATTCTCTGCCTGTAGCTTTTGGGCCTTGCCCTCTTCAGAAGCCATCTTTTGTGCCACAGAGAACAGGAACTACATGATTCTGCTGGGGTAGGTTTGAACTAGGTTCATATCAAGCCCCCAAGAAGAAGCAGATCGTGACAGGTGATATGTGCTGAGTTGTTCTGTTGATTCATATACAAAGTGCTGAGATGCTCTGGGGGGGGTCCAGTAAAAGGCAAAAATATTGGGGGTCTGCACAGCTCGGTGGTGGCAGTTGAGAGGGGTCCAGACACTGAAAGGGGGGCTCTGCAGAGCTCTGTGGTTGGTGTCAGGGGGGCTCTGCACCACTCGGTGGTCCTCAAGCTCTGCAGTCTCAGCTCCTGCTCTCTGCCCTTTATATTCCCCACAATCACGGACACTGCTTGAGGGGCGGAGCTGGGGGCTGCCCCCTCATTCACCCCACTCACTTCAACACCACGCATGCTCTCCTCCTCTGCTGTGTCTTCAGGAGGGGATGTCACCTCTGGGGTAGCTAGACTTCAGCACGCGTGCTAAATGCGCGCCGACCTACGGGGAGCGCTATTGTGCGTGCGCACTTTTAATCCAGGGCACATTTGTGGTGTGTGCAAATGTCAACGTGCATTTTGCCTGTGTGCTTTAGTTGTGCTACCAAACCAGTATGCACTAAAAAAGTATTGGCATTCATTTTCATAATTCTTTATTTTGCAGTTTTGCGAGTCTGGTCGCACAACCTAATTAATTGACATGTAACCTCCATGTTTTACTGCCGTAATAATGACGGTCTCATTTTCTATTGGCTGATTCAAAATGGGAGGTTACGGTCTCGCTTGATTGATCATGTTCCCGCCCTGAATGCTACGAACCAATGCATGGTTTACGGTTTCGGCTTTGGGACAGTAACTTGTGGGCTTGAGCAATTGAATAGCATTGTAATCGGAGACGAACAGGAGCCTGCAACACACCCGCAGATAAACGGCCTACAACGATCGAGTTGTGGCCTTGCAATGGAATCGGGGCCTAAGTGTATCTACACTTAAAAGTATAGAAGTGAAGGAAAAGATTTTATTTAGAAACAGGAAGCATTTTGATTCCATCTAATTCATGCTGCTGCAGATCTGTGGATCCAAGATGCAAAAGCAGAAATATAAGAGATGATAGATCTGCTGCTGTATTTGACTGGATTACAAAACAAACAGCACACTTAGGACTTGCGGTCGGAAAGATACAGAACATCTTCAGAAATTTGGTTCAGGAATGCAGTCTGGGATCCTGGCAAATATATCCTGCCTGCAATGTGATGGCAGGGCCATTGCAAAACAGCCTTGGACTCATCTTGCTTCAGATTCCTCCATCTTCTGCAACATGTGAAAGAAACTGATCAATGTTTGGAAATAAACTAAACCAAGAAATACACTAACATGTAAAAGGGTAGAAAAGTTTCAGTCCGGGCAAACCTGTAGTTTGTAGAAGTCCACAATAACTATAGTGAAGAGAAAGATGTGGAAGCAAAGGAAGTAGAAACTGAAAGCAAAAGTTCAGAAAATTACACTGGTTAAATTTCAAGTATATTTATTGACACTTGCCCCCCCCCCCCATCCCCCCTCTCCCCTCTACTTATATTGAAGGTTTCTTCTGTTTTGAGTGTTTGTACCTGCTTTTTATAGCATAGAAAATCTAATGTGTTCGTTAAAGTTCAGGCGCTCCTTACAGTTTAGGATACACAAACAAAAATAAACAGTAAAAAAAAAAAAAATTCACTTTGTAATTTTTGTATGAATAAACAGTGCATACGATATGCCAAACATGATTATTTTATGCTAAACCAAACATACATCATACATTTTATATTCTGTGAATTTGTAAAGGGTGATAATATTGCATTCATGTTATTTGTTCTCCAGCACTTCCCATCACATATATAGTTGTGGATTTTTGCGCTGTTCGTAACGTTTCAATGTTGGTACTGCAGCGAGCTCGCAACCGCGAGCCTCGCAAAGCGAGGCGAGACAGCGGCGCTGTCACACATGCGAGCCTCGTAAAGCGAGGTGAAGCAGCCATTGTAGCCAGTAGCATTGTCACACATGTGAGCCTCGCAAATCAAGGCGAAGCAGCGCCGCAGCAGTGTTCAAGCGCGTAACTCTAAAAACCCACCAAAACCCCCCCAAAAAAACATGTACAAAAAATAACACACTCACACACAGCACAGGGGGAGACACAGGAAGCCTGGGAGTGAAGTTGCAAGCGAATTACACCTATATTTGGTGTTTTTCGTCACTTCAAAATTGCTTAATCGAGGAAAAAAATGTTTTTGAACTTCTAGAACATATATTTGAACTTCTAGAAATGAACTTTCAGAATCAAGTACCGTATATATTCGAGTATAAGCCGACTCGAGTATAAGCCGAGGCACCTATTTTACCACAAAATACTTGGTAAAATGAGTGACTTGAGTATAAGCCGAGGGTGGGAAATGTGCTGCCCCCTGTGTCCCCCCTCTCTCTCCTGTGTCTCTTCTCCCCTCTCCCTTCCCTGTGTCTCTTCCCCCCTCCCTTATCACCCTCCTCAACCCCCTCCTCATTCTCAACCTCCCTCCTCAACCCCCCTCCTCATCCTCAACCTCCCACCTTATCCTCAACCCCCTCATCCTCAACCCCCTCATCCTCAACCCCCCCATCCTCAACCTCCCTCCTCATCCTCAACCTCCCTCCTCAACCTCAACCTCCCTCCTCAACCTCCCTCCTCATCCTCAACCCCCTCCTCATCCTCCCTCCTCAACCCCCCTCAACCTCACTCCTCAACCTCCCCATCCTCATCCTCCCCCCTCAACCCCCCATCCTCATCCTCCCCCCTCAACCCCCCATCCTCACCCCTTTCAACCTCAACCCCCCCTCCTCAACATCAACCCCCCATCCTCAACCCCCCTCCTCAATACCCCCCTCCTCCTCATCAACCCCCTCGTCATCAACCCCCTCGTCATCAACCCCCTCATCCTCAACCCCCTCATCCTCAACCCCCCCATCCTCAACCTCCCTCCTCATCTTCAACCTCCCTCCTCATCCTCCCTCCTCAACCCCCCTCAACCTCACTCCTCAACCTCCCCATCCTCTTACTCCCCCCTCAACCCCCCATCCTCACCCCCCCTCAACCTCCCCATCCTCTTACTCCCCCCTCAACCCCCCATCCTCACCCCCCCTCAACCTCAACCCCCCCTCCTCAACATCAACCCCCCATCCTCAACCCCCCTCCTCAATACCCCCCTCCTCCTCATCAACCCCCTCCTCAACAACCCCCCATCCTCAACCCCATCCTCATCCCCCTCCACACCCCCCCTCCACCTTAACCCCCCTCCTCAACCTCCCTCCTCATCAACCCCCTCCTCAACCCCCCATCCTCATCCTCAACCCCCCTTCTCCTCATCAACCCCCCCCCCCCAACCTCCCCCCTCCTCACCCGGTATATGCTAATGACCCGGCGTGCATGTGACGTCACATGCGCGCCGGGGTCAAGCCGGAGCAGTGGCCGGAGAAGCAGGTAAGTGAGGGGGAGGTATTTAGAGGGGGTTGAGGAGGGGGTTGATGAGGAGGAGGGGGGTTGAGGATGAGGGAAAGTGACACAGGGGGTAGAGAGACACGGGGGGGTTAGAGAGACACGGGGGGGTTAGAGAGACACAGGGGGGTTAGAGAGACACGGGGGGTTAGAGAGACACGGGGGGAGTAGAGAGACACTAGGGGGAGTGACTCGAGTATAAGCCGAGGGGGCCCTTTTTAGCCTTAAAAAAAAGGGCTGAAAAACTCGGCTTATACTCGAGTATATACAGTAATTTGCATTCAGGTGAAACTTCCTGTTCAAACAGAACTTTGTCTGTAAAATATACTGATTATTATTATCTATACTAGTAACTTGCCCATTAAAAATGATGGTATCATACAATATTATGTTGTATTGTCCTTGCTGTCTCTGTGTGTGTGTATGTATTACGTGGCAAATATGCGGTCTCTCTCTCTCTCTGCTGTTGGTCTGTATGCTGTCTGTCTCTGTGCACTCTCTCTCTCCTGTCTCTATCTCTCAGCAATGCGCATGTCCCGTCATTCGTCTTTTGGCACTAAATGTGCATACTCTGTCGGGCAGCGGAGAGCACATGTGCCCATCCCTATCTTTAACAACATTGTCTGATTACAATTTTTTTTGTTAAATATTATAGTAGATTCTAGAAAATATTAAAGTTATTCCTGTGTCATCCATATTTACAGTCAGTTTATTTTCTCTCTCACTGGTTTATCAAGATTAAACATAAGTACTATAAATAACCACAAAAATGTGTTTCAAATGTTACAGTGCATAGTAACATCAAAATAAACATGTTTCCATAGACACTACCCAAATAAATGTTCATGAGTGATTCAAGATCTTGAGTCTCCATAGTAACATGCCAACAGAAACAATCTGACTTGTATTCTGCTATGTCACAAAATTGCCATATTTCAGATGAAAGTATTTAGAAAAGTACTCTGCATTTCTAAAAATATATTTTTCATAAAGTATTCATTTTCATTAGTGGCGATACAAATTGCACTTAATTTAAGGGACATCACTATATGGAATAGCATATACAGTGCCTTGCAAAAGTATTCACCACCCTTGACTTTTTACCTATTTTGTTACATTACAGCCTTAAGTTCAATGTTTTGTTAATCGGAATTTTATGTGTTGGATCAGAACACAATAGTCTAAGTTGGTGAAGTTAAATTAGAAAAATATATACATAAAACAATTTTTTAGAAATAGAAAACAGAAAATTGGCATGTGCGTATACTGTATATTCACCTCCTTTGTTATGAAGCCCATAAAAAACTCAGGTGACCTTCAGAAGTTACATCATTAGTGAAATTATGTCTACCTGTGTGCAATCTAAGTGTCACATGATCGGTTATTACATATACACACCTTTTTTGAAACGCCCCAGAGGCTGCAACACCTAAGCAAGAAGAGGCACCACTAACCAAACACTGCCATGAAGACCAAGGAACTCTCCAAACAAGTAAGGGACAATGTTGTTGAGAAGTACCAGTCAGGATTAGGTTATAAAAAAATATCCATATCTTTAATGATCCCCAGGACCCACCATAAAATCTATCATAACCAAATGGAAAGAACATGGCACAACAGCAAACCTGCCAAGAGACCGCCGCCCACCAAAACTCACGGACCGGGCAAGGAGGGCATTAATCAGAGAGGCAGCACAGAGACCTAAGGTAACCCTGGAGGAGCTGCAGAGTTCCACAGCAGAGACTGGAGTATCTGTACATAGGATGACAATAAGCCGTACGCTCCATAGAGTTGGGCTTTATGGCAGAGTGGCCAGAAGAAGGCCATTACTTTCAGCAAAAAACAAAATGGCACGTTTTGAGTTTGTGAAAAGGCATGTGGGAGACTCCCAAAATGTATGGAGGAAGGTGCTCTGGTCTGATGAGACTAAAATTTAACTATTTGGCCATCGAAGAAAACGGTATGTCTGGCGTGAACCCAACACAGCACATCACCCAAAGAATACCGGGACTGGGAAACTGGTCAGAGTTGAGGGAAAGATGGATGGTGCTAAACACAGGGATATTCTTGAAGGAGCTGGAACAGTTTTGCAAGGAGAAATGGGCATAAATCCCAGTGGTAAGATGTGGCAAGCTCAAAGAGACTTATCCAAAGCGACTTGTAGCTGTGATTGCCGCAAAAGGTGGCTCTACAAAGTATTGACTTTAGGGGGTTAAATAGTTATGCACATTGACTTTTTCTTTTAATTTGTCCTATTTGAAGTTTGCTTCACAAAAAATCTTCAAAGTCGTGGGCATGTTCTGCAAATTAAATGATGCAAATCCTCAAACAATCCATGTTAATTCCAGGTTGTGAGGCAACAAAACACAAAAAATGCCAAGGGGGTGAGTACTTTTGCAAATCACTGTTTTTTAGCTGTTCCAAAATAAACATATTAAAAGGTAATTAAACCATAACATGGATTGAGACCAGGCCTTACATAAGTGTTTTGTTACATAAAGTGACACCATAGTTTTAAACTTTCTATAATTTATTTAAAATAGCATGTTTTATACACTACATACATTTTTGTATAGAACATAAGTAATATTAATTCAAGAAAATTAGCGATTCATAAGGATTCACAGTATTTCCTTTATTAATCTGTTTTAGAAAAATATTTTGATTTTACTAAAAAAGTAAAACTTGATTGTGCTCTTTTATAACAAAATAATGTGTTTATTTTCTTTCCTCATGGAAATAAGGATGAAACGTATATACTGTAAACTGGTTCATTATATTGTGCTATATCTGTGTGTTATGTAATTATTAGTTAGGATTCCAGAAAAAAATCAAAAAATGTCTAGTTCTATAAACGTTGAAGGACCACTGTAGTGCTCACACATTTTCTTTAGTTAGGACTGCTTCTGCCTAAAGGAGCACCATGTTGCTATAACAATATGGTTTATTTTGTTTATTTAGTTGTTAATTAGCAATAAATTCAACATTTGTAGAAGAAAAATCTATTTAGCTTTTAAAATTTGCATTTGAGTATTTTAGACTTCAGTGGGCATGCTGCTCTGAAATAGAATATTTCCAGGGGTAGGGACTTTCCTGATGGAATTCTTTATATGCTGTCCTGATAACATTGCTTATCTGCCTCCTGCCTGAAATAGCAACTCCAGCTAAACATACACTAGTCAGAAAAATCTAAGGACAGTTTTCTAAATAGATTTCCTTTCATCCCCTGGACATCTAAACGTTTTTGAAGATGTATAGATTTCTTTTATACAAATATTAATATTTATTTTTTCTACAAATATTAATATGAGCAGGAAAAACGTATATAGCTAGTTTTTAATGAGAAATAAAAAAAAAAGTCAAGTCTCTGCAGGACTCTGTAGGGGTCCCATGATAAAATGGTAGAAGTTATAAGTGATTGAGAGTGGTATTTACATCTCTGCAGAACTATGGTTGCATCCTTTGATGCAATGACCTGCTTCTGGGCTAGTGAGAGGTAGGGGTGTGATGCCAATTTCAATCTTATCCAATTATAATTATCAAACAAAGGCTCTGAATTTCTGTTTGTTTGTTCCTACCCTAATCCCTCCCCCACTGATAACTACAACCACATTATTTCATCAGATTTTAGGAACTGAAGTAACAAACACAAACTTGACTCCTGTAGTCATAAACAGAGTATAACATTTTCCTTTTTTTATATACATGGCTTACAGAGCTGCTAATATTTTTAGTTTTGTACATACTTGACAAACAAGTGTCTTTTTTCTTGAACACAATAATTTTTTCATTACATCAATCATCTAATTCAATGGAGACCATGGAGTGGGTGGTAGCAATACAATAAATAAAAATAATAAAAGTGTTATAAAAATCTAACAGATACCCAGAATTCCATGACAATGATATTTAAATGATGTTTCTAATATTTTTATTTTAAATATACATTTTACATTTCCATCTGAATATACTGTATGTTAAAATAATTAGTAACAAAAAAAAAACGCATATTTTAGTCCCGAAAACCAGTCTCCCATGATTTCTTATTTCTCTCTATGAAGCAGGTCGTGTGTAGTGTGATTGCGGCTGCCATATATGTTACTGGCACAGTGATTGTTACATGCATGAGTAGTTCAAGCTTAAACTAGATAGAACAGTGCTTGGAAGTGCCATTGCTCTGTGGATCTTTCACAGGAATTTGCAGCTAGAGTCCACAGTTAGAAATTGTATGATGTGATTAGTTTAAGAAATATAAATGTAAAGAAAAAATAAAATTTGTATCTTTTAGCATTGACAGTAATTCTTGGCAAGCTCTTACTGTAAACTGGACTAAAAATAAGGGCCCCTATGTTAATCTCTTAGCAAGTGTGTAGAGGCACAAAACATTGTACTTAGCTATGCTAATCACCCACCCCTAAAACACTGCGAGATAACTGCTACGAGTGATTTGATGCGACTGAAAACCAATGCAAAAATCCCCTTTTGCACTGACAATAAACTATGAGTTTAATAAACTCCCTGACGCTCTAAGTAAACTCATTAAACTACACTGAACTAATCTACCTCCATTAAACTAATACATATAAAATAACCCCCCTCTAATTAAATAAATTAACCCTCCCACTAAATAACTTAAATAAACCCACACTAACTAGCCCTCTTACTAACTAATTAACCCTTCCAACTAATTAACCCTTCCAACTAATTAACTAAACCCCCACTAATTAACCCAACTAACTAATCCCCCACTAATTAGCAAACACCCCACTAATTAACCCCCATTAATTAACTAACCTCCACTAATTAACTAACGCCCCAATTAAATACCTAACCTCTCCTAATTAATTAATGGTGGGGTTAGGTATTTAATTAGTGGGGGTTAGGTATTTAAAGAAAAACTAACCTCACTAATGTAATAAATATTAACTCCACTAAATACATAAAGTAATAAACCCACTATTAACAAAAAAAACTAAATTACAGGGGAAAAAAACTCAAAACAATAAAAAGACTTACTGTAATATAAAAAACAGTTAAAAAAAAGAATACATAAAAAAGTATTAAATTAAAAAATACATATAGTTATATATTCACATAGTAGTTGAAGTTGAAAAAAGACATCAAGTTTTTTTTTTTTGCCTCTGTTCTGTGACTTCTCCTAAACAGTAAGGGTGTTTGTGTACTTGTGCATTGATTAGTGGCAATGAGAGGGTGTGTGGTTTTGCCTGTGTGAAGCTATATCAGTGTGTGGCTTTTTGTGGTCTGTTTGCCTCTGTTCTGTGATTTCTCCTGAACAGTACGGGTGTTTGTGTACTTGTGCAGTGATTAATGGGCAGGTGAGTAGTAAGAAACTAAGGGGTAGGAGTGAACTTTGAAACTTGAGAACACTTCTAGTATAAGTGAATCCCCTCCTTTTATTTAAACTCCTCACTTATGCTAGAACTGCAAAGAAAAGGGGAGCACACTGTAGTGTTTTATAAAAAATGTAACCCCACTGTAATCAGTAATTATGAATGAGTGAGTCCAGTGACAACCTCACTCAGTGCGCATCTTGTCACATGTATGAACTGTTGGAACAGCTGATCCAGAGTCCATACCTCTGTGACCGGTGTGAGCATGTTGCCTCTCTGGAAGCTCAGATTGGAGAACTGGAGAGGAGAATTGCAGCACTTATGATATTGCTCCACTGGAAAGGGAGTTGGTGCTCACTGAGCACAGTTTATCTTGTTTATCTGGGCCTAGCATGGAGGGTGGAGATTGGGCTAGTGAGGAGGTCCAGGGATGTAGTTGGTTTACAGTTACAAGGGGAAGAAGGAATGGATCAGAAGGAGGAGGAGGGCCAGTTCTGAGTTGGCAAACACCAACAGATTTGCCAGGTTAAGTGAAACTGTTAGGGATAATATCAATTCAGGAATTGACAATGCCAGATAGAGCTGTTCCCTTTAACAGCCGGGAGAACAGATGTACTGCAGGAGAGAGAGGGCAACATAGGCAGAGCAACAGATAGGTTTTGGTGGTAGAGGACTCTATTATTAGGAAGGTAGACAGGGTGATTTGTCACCCAGATCCAAGCAATCGAACAGTTTGCTGTCTTCCGGGTGCTCGGGTTCGATATATTGTGGAACGGGTAGATACATTATTGGGAGGGGCTGGAAATGAAGCGGTGGTCTTGGTACCAATGACAAAGTTATTGGAAGATGGAGAGTCCTAAAGAATGATTTTATAGAACTAGGTAATAAGCTGAAGGCAAGGATCTCCAAGGTAGTATTTTCCGAGATACTACCAGTGGCACGTGCTATTCCAGGGAGACAGAAGGTGCTTAGGGAGGTTAATGCATGGCTGAAAAAGTACTGAATTAAAGAGGGATTTGGGTTTTTAGAGCACTGGGCTGACTTCTAACTTGGGTACAATCTCTATAGCAGCGATGGATTGCACCACAATGAAGATAGAGCTGGTGTGCTTGGGGAGTTTTTAAACTAGTAGGCTGAGGGGGGGCTAGATCGATGTAATGAGGTAGAGGGGGTAAGAAACAAACTAACTAGTCAAGGGGGAGGCGATGGGGGGAGGTTTAGTATCATCAATAGGGAGGTATTCTTAAGTAAACTCAAGTACAGTGGCAGGCGCTTATGAACTATACCTCAAGTACAGTGGCAGGCACTTAAGAACTACAAACTCATAACATAAAGTGCATGCTTGCTAATGCCAGAAGCTTGCCAGGTAAAATGGGAGAGTTAGAATTATTAGCAGTTATTGAGAAATGGGATTTCATAGGCATTAATGAAACATAATGGGATGAATCTCATGACTGGACTGTTAATCTGGATGGTTATGACCTATTTAGGAAAGATAGGGGAAATGGTAAAAAAGGAGGAGGGATTTGTCTGTATGTTAAGCCTGTATTTAAGCCTATAGTCAGAGAAGATATTTATGGTCGAACTAGCGAGAACGTTGAATGTTTGTGGGTAGAGTTAAATAGCGGAGGAGCAATTTCTAAAATAATATTAGTAGGAGTATGCTATAAACCCCCAAATATAATTGAAAGCGAGGAACTGCAATTATTGATACAGATTGAAAATGCAGCTAAGCATGGGCAAGTTTTAATAATGGAAGATTTTAACTACCCTGAAATAAACTGGATGAATGAGACCAACAGTTTAGCTGCAGGGAGTAGGTTCTTGAGCACACTCAGGGATCAGTACCTGGCCCAGATTATACAAGAACATACTAGAAATGAGGCTATCTTGGATTTAGTCATCACAAATAATATTGATATAGTATCAAATGTTGAAAAAGGGCAACCTTTGGGAAACAGTAATAACAGCATAGTCTCATTTGAGATAGAATAAAAAAAAACTGTAAGGGGCCAATACAATCTCTTAATATTAAAAGGGCAGATTTTAACAGTCTAAGGGCAGCAATACAAAGTATTGACAGGGACAGAGAACTGATAGGTAAAATTACTGAACATAAATAGACAATGTTCAAATCCTTACTAAAAATACATACTTATCACCATATACCATGTGGAAATAAAAGTAGAAGGAGTAAATCACAATCCATATGGCTTAACAATGACAATGGGGAGTAAAAAAACAGGGATTTAAATGATACAAAAAAGAGGGGACAGAGACTGCTTTATGTGAGTACAAGGAAGTAAACAAGGCTTGCAAAAGGGCTATTAGACTGGCTAAATTAATGGGAAGAAGGTCAGGAAGGAAGCTGTAGGAACATTACAATGTGAAACAGGCCATCTGACAATTAGAGACCAGGAAAAGGAACATGAGCTAAATAGGCGATTTTCTTCGGTATACACAAGGGAGGTACCAGTGGTTGGTCACTGCAACAAAATGGGGCTACACTACCCTCACCAAATAATTTTTTAACCCAGGAAGAAATCCAAAAGAGGTTGAAAAAAATAAATGTTAATAAAGCACCAGGTCCTGATGGAATATATCCAAGGGTACTGAGGGAACTTAGTTCTGTGATAGCCCAACCATTACATCTAATTTTTCAAGATTCACTTAACACTGGGTCGCTACCGGATGACTGGAGAAAAGCAGAGGTGATACCTATATTTAAGAAGGGAGCAAGAGCAACTCCGGGGAATTATAGACCTGTAAGCCTCACTTCTGTAGTGGGAAAGCTTTTAGAAGGGTTAATAAGGGATAATATACAAGAATATGTCTATTCAAACAGGATATATATATGTATATATATATATATATACACACACACACACACACACAGTGGATATAAAAAGTCTACACACCCCTGTTAAAATGTCAGGTTTCTGTGCTGTAAAAAAAATTAGACACAAAGATAAATCATTTCAGAACTTTTTCCACCTTTAATGTGACCTATAAACTGTACAACTCAATTGAAAAACAAACTAAAATCTTTATGTGGAGGGAAGAAAAGAAAAAAGAAAAATAATGTGGTTGCATAAGTCTGCACACCCTCTTATAACTGGGGATGTAGCTG
The DNA here is from genome assembly GCA_027410445.1 of Discoglossus pictus. Taxonomy (NCBI): domain Eukaryota; kingdom Metazoa; phylum Chordata; class Amphibia; order Anura; family Alytidae; genus Discoglossus; species Discoglossus pictus. Next base: position 259,007,526 of record CM050166.1, on the reverse strand, counting down.
TGTTCAGAATTAAGCAATCACATTCCAAATCGTGTTAAATAGGAGTCAGCATGCACCTGCTATCATTTAAAGTGCCTCTGATTAACCCCAAATAAAGTTCAGCTGCTCTAGTTGGTCTTTCCTGAAATGTTCTTAGTCGCATCCCACAGCAAAAGCCATGGTCCACAGAGAGCTTCCAAAGCATCAGAGGGATCTCATTGTTAAAAGGTATCAGTCAGGAGAAGGGTACAAAAGAATTTCCAAGGCATTAGATATACCATGGAACACAGTCATCATCAAGTGGAGAAAATATGGCACAACAGTGACATTACCAAGAACCGGAGCTTCCTCCAAAATTGATGAAAAGACGAGAAGAAAACTGGTCTGGGAGGCTACCAAGAGGCCTACAGCAACATTAAAGGAGCTGCAGGAATATCTGGCAAGTACTGGCTGTGTGGTACATGTGACAACAATCTCCCGTATTCTTCATATGTCTGGGCTATGGGGTGGAGTGGCAAGACAAAAGCCTTTTCTTACGAAGAAAAACATCCAAGCCAGGCTACATTTTGCAAACACACATCTGAAGTCTCCCAAAAGCAGGTGGGAAAAGGTGTTATGGTCTGATGAAACCAAGGTTGAACTTTTTGGCCATAATTCCAAAAGATATGTTTGGCGCAAAAACAACACTGCACATCACCAAAAGAACACCATACCCACAGTGAAGCATGGTGGTGGCAGCATCATGCTTTGGGGCTGTTTTTCTTCAGCTGGAACTGGGGCCTTAGTTAAGATAGAGGGAATTATGAACAGTTCCAAATACCAGTCAATATTGGCACAAAACCTTCAGGCTTCTGCTAGAAAGCTGAACATGAAGAGGAACTTCATCTTTCAGCATGACAACGACCCAAAGCATACATCCAAATCAACAAAGGAATGGCTTCACCAGAAGAAGATTAAAGTTTTGGAATGGCCCAGCCAGAGCCCAGACCTGAATCCGATTGAAAATCTGTGGGGTGATCTGAAAAGGGCTGTGCACAGGAGGTGCCCTCGCATTCTGACAGATTTGGAGTGTTTTTTGCAAAGAAGAATGGGCAAATCTTGCCAAGTCAAAATGTGCCATGCTGATAGACTCATACCCAAAAAGACTGAGTGCTGTAATAAAATCAAAAGATGCTTCAACAAATTATTAGTTTAAGGGTGTGATCCTTATGCAACCATATTATTTTATTTTTATATTTTTTCAAAAAAAAATATATACAGTATAAAGAGAGAGACAGAGAGCAAATACATTTTTAAGCTCATCTGCATGTCTAAAAGGTAGGGACCTGCAAATGAGAAGACAATGTACCTTATTCTTTTGATCCAAAAAATAGAAATTTTATACATTACTCCCTTAAAGCATATGCATGCTGTATTATAACGGGTTTGTGAAGTGAGCTGGATTATGAGTGCATCTGATAGAGGAGAATTAGTAGTGTATGAAAAAAAATTTGCATGAAAAAAAATCCAAAAAAAAGCTTCTAAACACTTACCTTGAAGTTAGCAATATATATTTTAATTTATGTTAGTTCAAACCTAGGGAGGAAGTAAAGACTGAAACATTTATATCACAATCTGGCAGTTGCTATCTGTTTTATTTCTTTCTGCCTGTCTCTTTATGGGTGAGGGTACAATTTAAGTACAATTTATGTAAGCTTCCTAGGGGTGTGCACATCCAGATATCAGTATCTAGCATATAAATATGTAAGTACATTCAACTTTTCAATATAATACATATTTTTCTACTAATCAGTAGCTGTTTATTAGGAAAAGTTTGAAACCTAGCTCACTTACATATCCCTTTAAGCAAAGCATGGGTTTGGATTTTTGCACAAACCAAGTATCACTCGCATACAGAACGGTTTCAAGCTTACTGGCTGTCATCAGTGCAAGGCGGATTCTGGTTTGTGCAGTAGATCTTGTGGGACTGAGTTTTCCACAACATCAACTTAGTATACGGTGAGCATAAGTGTAAAATAAGCTCTCCACCCTAAAATCCAAATCCATGCTTTGCTAAAAAGGGGAGTCTTTAAGCTATTTGCTGGAGATTACTTCTGTGAGATTACAGGTCTTGTGAGGGGTTTGGACCACCAGCTATTCGGCCTTGGCACATCCCTACTTTTCGTGGGATTAGCCCCTTGCTGCTATTGGGGGTGGATATATTCAGTTTCCTCATAGGCTTGTGTTTTTTGTTTTTTCTCCTTGTGCTTAGTGGTCTGAAATATCCTCCCTTTCGCCTTGGGGCATCCTTGTTTCAGTGAGTTTAGCCCCTTGCTGCTATTGGGGGAAGGTCTAGTAAGAACTACTGATCTTCTTGTTTTTGTTAGTTTTTTTGTTTATTATGGAGGCAGATAAGGAGGACACGCCTTTTGAAGCTGTAATCTCGGATCGGGCTGAAACCATCCACTTTGAAATTGATGAAGACATAAGGTATGAAAAGGTCTTAACATATATTCTAAAGATAATCCTGTAAAAGACTTTGGCCCTCATTCAATTGCGATTTGGCCAATTCAATAGTGCTCTAAATAAGCAGATAACATTTTTTTTTTTAAATCAGTTTTTAGTTAGTGAAAATCTTGTTTGTGGATAGATGTTTACCAACTAAAAACGTATTTTAAAAAATATGTGATGTGCTTATTTAGACCTCTGTTGAATTGGCAAAATTGCAATTGAATGAGGGCCTCTGAGTGTAAAGCTCCAGGATTTACTTTGTATACAGGACTTCCCATGGAGAAGTACATACAATGTTACCTTTTTTTCGGAAGCTGTTGCGGCTCAATATTATGAAACATTAAAAACAAAGAAAGAAATACCTTGAGGAATATAAAGGAGTGAATGTAACTCATTTATTTGAGACCAGCAGCACATTGGTTATTGTACACATCTATAGCCCACATGTACCTGTACGAGACATATATCTCCGTTTCTATTGTTCACAAATCGTCTATCGGGGTAAAGTCACCAATGATTTCGGTATATGGAACAGGAAACAAAAGTTCTTTGTTTTCTTTACCCCGGATGACAACTATTTTGGAGAGATAAGGAGGCTGCCCCCTTTATAAACAATGGCATGCCGCCCTTCTGTCGGAATTGCAAAGAGAGTCTCTTTTGTCGCTATTGCCAAAAATCTTGTGAACTGTGCAAGGAAACAGGACACAATTACAGGCAGCCTTCGAAAAAGTACAGACCCTATGCCTGGAAAGCCCAGAACTCCGTAACAGACAATGAAATTCATTATATGCTGTTGAGGGCAGGTTATGTCCGACGCATAATATTGCAGATCAGAGGAGATCTTAACAGGTTGAACTTGATGGACTGAAAGTCTTTTTTCAACCTTAATTACTATGTAACTACTATGTAACTATAAGTGAAACATTGGGAGTGGGAGCATATGAACTCAAAGAACTCTATGAAGTGAGAAAGGCTGCAGAAAAAGAACAAGCAGCAACATTTATTTTCGGTGAGGATCTAAATAGACAAGATCAAGCCACACCAATACAAAGAAAAATAAAGGCCGTCGCGGTGCCCTTAAAAAATACTTCGCCAAAGGAAAGAAGGAAAGGGTGGGGAAAATGGTGATGATGCCAAAAGAGTGGACCCCTGGACTGGAACTCAGCAATGGATATGACGTAATATATATTGATGATGGGGAGACTTCAAATGAGGAGGAAATACAAAAAGAAAATAAGGCCTCAGACCACACAGAGGACCCCAGTACGGCTGTGAAAAGAGGATCAACAGGCCGATCTGAGGGACAGGATCTCCAGGAACCTGGTACTCTTGCTGTAGAGTCAGGAACCCTAGAAGATCCTGGAAAGATGGCACCAGCATCTGAGACTCTAGTGTGTGAGTCGGAGCCGAGACATCAGGATGAAGCAGCCTGGACTCCAGGAAGACGAGTCTATCACTTTTATTCCTAAGGCTCTTTTAACTTCGGGATCAGTTGAAAAAGATCATGAAGAAAAAAATCAAATCTCCAATATAATTCCAAATATGAGCCAGTTATGCAAGAAGATATAGAAGAAAGAGAATATAAAGCATCAATACCAGACAGTCCGTCCACGTGGGAAGGGGAAGGAGCTGCTTCACACGATGATTAAAAAGATATATATAAATATATATTTATTTATTTATATATTTTTAAATGGAGCTAATGCTAGTGTCCATAAACAAATATATGAATAATAATATTATTATTTTACAGGAATGTTGGTTGGAAAGTATGGTTTCGTATAAAACATATGAGAAAGATTGGTTAAAAGGTCCCTCAGCTTGGTCTGGGGGAATAATGGGAAAAGTGTGGGTGTGGGAATTTTATTTAAAGCTAATGATTTTAGAATTTTACAAAAAGAGGAAATTGTTGCAGGTACACTTTTAATTGTCAAGGTACATTTTAATGATACAGCTTTTAAATGTATTACTGTATATGCGCCACTAGATATGAAAGAAAGAAAAACGTTTTCTTAAATTTTAAATCTGTTTTTAGTAAGTACAGAAATAACTATTTTAGGAGGAGATTGTAATTGTGTTTTGCCAGGAGAAAAGAAAGAAAGTATGAGTAGCGTACAAAGAATAGATGGATCAGCATGCATATTGAATGAAATTATTAAAGATTTTAACTTACAGGATGCATGGAGTATGAATGATAGAAAGAATGGAGGATGTACATGGAAACACATCAATAAAAAATCCTGTATTGATTTTATATTTTAGATAAATAGTTTTAAAATTAAGCAATTTATTTTAGAAGATAGCGTTTTTTCAGAATGTGTGTGTGTGAATTAAATGGTACTAACAAAAAAAGGAGCAATTATTAGAAGCTAAATAGTACTCTTCTAGAAGATGAAAATATAAGGAAAAAAATTGAAAAGGCTTATAAATGAATGGAGAAATGACAGAGGAAATGAGGATATGTGTGAATGGTCAGAGAGTGTAAAAAAGAAGATCCATAACTTTTTTTTTATAAAAGAATGAAAAATGAGAGCTGGTAATCAAAGAAAATGTTATTATGAATTAACAATGAAACAACAACTACTTTTTAAACTACAGGCAAACGGTATAGAAATAAGAAGATCTCATAAAAGTCAAGAAAGAAATTGATAAATTATTAAAAGGGCAGACTTTAATGGTCTAGGGGCAGCAATACAAAGTATAGACTGGGGTAAAAATACTGAAAATAAATGGACAACATTTACATCCTTACTAAATATACATACTTATTACCATATACCATGTGGGAATAAAAGAAAAAGGAGTAATTCACAACCAATGTGGCTTAACAATGATTTAAATTTCACGATTCAGAGTATAAAAAAGGCATTTAAATTATACAAACAAAAGTGGACAGAGACTTCCTTACGTAAATACAAGAAAATCAACATGGCTTGCAAAAGAGCTATTAGACTGGCTAAAACAGAAAATGAAAAGTTAGTTGCAAAAGAGGGTAAGACTAACCCTAAAATATTTTTTAAATATATTAATGGGAAGAAGGCCAAGAAGGAATCTATGGGAACATTACAATGTGACATAGGCCATCTGATAATTAGTGATCAGAAAAAGGCACATGAGCTAAATACGGTAGGTTATTTTTTTCGGTACACACAAGGGAGGAACCAGGAATTAGGACACTGCAACATAATGGGTATATACTACCACCACCACCAAATAATTGGTTGTGACGAAGTGCTCTTCGCCACTTTGTCTTGGAGAGGACTGTTTGCCGGCCTCCTGCCTTTTGACTATGGACCGGCATTTAAATACTTTATTTTCCTATGCAGAAAGACTTTGGTTCCATGGCCATTAAGAGTATGTGCTCTGAGCGCCATTCAGTAATAATGTGTGCTCAGACCTAAGCTATCTGCAGATATGTTCTGGGTTATAATATGTTGTGGTTATATCTGTAAAAATATTGTATTGTGTGGTATGCAGTCAAATATCTTTGGTCTCATACACTTGGGGCCTCATTCTATTAGCGGCCGTAAATCGGCCGTAAGGCTGCGATTCCTTGCGGGGGTTCTGTTAACTCGCGATTCTATTATACGGCCCCGCAAGGATCTCCTCTTACGGCCGGCCGCATATCTTGAAACCGGCCGTAAGCTGTGAAATCTAAAAACGCAAAAATAAATTCAAGCCTGCACTGTACAGCTCTGTAAATGCTAGGGATCATATTGGGGGACATGAGGATTAAAAGGAACCCACTCTCAAGCTTGCACATCAGCCCAAACCCGAGTTCAAATTACCTGTTTATTTTCCGGCTGCGGCGTGGGCGGGTCTGAAGTGCTCCAAGCACTCTGGACTTTTTACATGGATATTTTACGGATATTAAAAATAAAATATTTTACGGATTTGAGTATAGGATAATTATGTGCTATTTTTTCTAACACCTAAAATCCCTTTATAGTCTTCTCAAAGTGCAGGATGGCTTTATTTGAGCTATTTTATGTGCTTAATTGGTGCTAGCGGGACCTCTTTCCTGCAAGTAAGCAGCGGCTCGTTTTTAGCCTTGCAGAGAGGGTTCCCGGAGCAATTGAATTGCAAATAGGAATTTCTTACGGCCGAAACTCTTGCGGCCGTTTTAGATCAAAGGCTTTCCTCTGGCGCGAGCGGCCGCAAGAGATAGCAAGGCACCGGCCGCAAGCCTGCCGGAGCCTCCGGCCGTAAGGGAATAGAATAGCCGAATAGCTTGCGGCCGGTCCTTGCGGCCCCGCAACGGCTGCGGCCGCTAATAGAATGAGGCCCATGGTCAGGAGTTGCCCATCTGACGCTTAATACTATCTGCTAAAACACACAAGAGATAGCAGGAGCTGAACAAGATAAACCACACAGGGTGTCGCCAGGACTTGAACAAAGAGCCAGTATGGGGTTTCCCCAGGGGCATAGTCCAGGAGGAAAAACAGGAAGTGTTTACTGGGACAGTCTGGGTGACAATGAGCATAGTTGAGAATGAGCATAGTAGCCACGCCTGGGGTTGGCCCATGGGCGGAGTCTCATGGTTCCCACGTAGGGACCCTGTCTGATTGGTCAGAGGTAATTAGGGGTTGACCAAAGGTAGTCACTGCCCCTACTGTGTATGTGAAGTGTTTAAAAATGTGTGTTGTTTTTCAATAAAGAAGAGTTCTACTTGACCCTTCAAAACGTAGTCTTATCTCGTTATTGGAGGGGATTGCTATATCATACTGGGGATTGCTATGCTTTTGCATACTCCCTTGAGCTGTAACTACTGAACGCTTGTTCCTGATGTGTCCTCCTTGGAGGAGAGGTCTTCCCCACACGGTCCTGGATGCTGGAGATTCATACAGGGTGGAAGGAAGACGGCGCGGCTCCAGCTGAACTACGGCGGGTGTGGAGTCTGTGGTGGTTGAGGTGTCCGGTGCGGTGCTTGTAGGCCTCGACGCAAGCTAGGACGCGTCCATCAACGGAGGTACCCGGTCGGGGTGCCAGTAGATCCGTTACATTGGTTAACACAGGAAGAAATCCAAAAGAAGTTGGAAAAAATCAATGTTAACAAAGCCCCAGGTTCTGATGGAATACATCCAAGGGTACTGAGGGAACTGGGTTTGGTAATAGCCAAACCATTATATCAAATGTTTCAAAATTCATCCAACACAGGGTCGCTACCAGATGACTGGCGAAAAGCAGAGATGATACCTATATTTTGTTGATACCTATATGTAATAAAGGAGCAAGAGAAAATCCGGGGGAGTTATAGACCAGGGAGCCTCGCTTCTGTAGTGGGAAAGCTTTTAGAAGGGTTAAAAGGGATAATATACAAGAACATGCCTATTTGAACAGGATTATAAGTAGGAGTCGCATGGGGGATAGGTCATGTCAAACAAATCTAACTAGTTTCTATGAGGAGGTTAGTAGGAACTTGGATCAAGGCAACTCAGTGGATGGTAATCTTTTTGGATATTGCAAAGGCGTTTAATACAGTGCCACATGGAAGACTATTGTGCAAACTAAGGAATACAGGAATTGCAGTAAATATCTGCTCATGGATTGCGAGCTGGCTAAAAAGGGTTTTGGTAAATGGAACAAACTTGGATTGGACTAATGTGGTAAGTGGGGTTCCTCAGGGGTCATTATTAGGACCTCTTCTTTTCAACATATTTATTAATGACTTAGAAGGAGGACTGGAAAGTAGTGTCTAAATTTTTGCTAATGATACAAAGTTGTGTAAGGTAATTAAATCAGAAAATGATGTACTTTCCCTCCAAAGGGATTTGCATAAATAAGAGAACTGGGCAATTAAATAGCAGATGAGATTTAATACGAATAAATGTAAGGTTATGAATGTGGGAAGGAAAAATAAACATGCAATTTATAAACCTAATGGAGCAAATCTGGGGGTATCAGATATTGAAAGGGATTTGGGAGTGCTTGTGGACAACCACCTAGGTAACAGTGATCAATGCCAAGCAGCAGCTTCAAGGGCAAAAAAAATATTAGCATTTTCAAGAAAGGTATAGAAGCAAGGAAAGCAAATATAATTCTGCCACTATACAAATCCCTAGTATGCCATCATTTAGAATATGGAGTACAATTTTGGGCACCACTTCATGAAAAGGAAATTTTAGAATTTGAAAAGGTACAGAGAAGGACATCAAAACTAATAAGGGGAATGGAGTGTCTAAGTTATGAAGAAAGACTAACCAAATTACCGTATATACTCGAGTATAAGCTGATCCGAGTATAAGCCAAGGCACCTATTTTACCACAAAATACTGGGTAAAATAAGTGACTTGAGTATAAGCCGAGGGTGGAAAATGTTTCCCTCTTGTGCCCTCTCTCCCCCCCCTCTCTCTCTCCTGTGTCTCTTCTCCCCTCTCCCTTCCCTGTGTCTCTTCCCCCCTCCCTTATCACCCTCCTTAACCCCCCTCCTCATTCTCAACCCCACTCCTCATCCTCAACCTCCCTCCTCATCCTGCCTTCTCATCCTCAACCTCCCTCCTCAACCTCAACCCCCTCCTCAACCTCCCTCCTCATCCTCAACCTCCCTCCTCATCCTCAACCTCCCTCCTCAAGACCCTCCTCAACCCCCCTCCTTAACCCCCCTCCTCAACCTCAACCCCCCTCCTCAACTTCCCTCCTCATCCTCAACCCCCCCTTAACCTCCCTCCTCAACCCCCATCCTCATCCTCCCTCCTAAACCCGCCCATCCTCAACCCCCCTCCTCAACCTCCCCCCTCATCCTCAACCCCCCTCCTCAACCTCCCTCCTCTTCCTCAACCCCCTCCTCAACCTCCCTCCTCAACCCCCACCTCAACCTCCCTCCTCAACCCCCCATCCTCATCCTCCCTCCTCAACCCCCCCATCCTCATTCTTCCAACCTCAACCCCCCTCCTCATCCTCATCCTCCCTCCTCAACCCCCATCCTCATCCTCCCTCCTAAACCCGCCCATCCTCAACCCCCCTCCTCAACCTCCCCCCTCATCCTCAACCCCCCTCCTCAACCTTCCCTCCTCTTCCTCAACACCCTCCTCAACCCCCTCCTCAACCTCCCTCCTCAACCCCCCCATCCTCATCCTCCCTCCTCAACCCCCCCATCCTCATCCTCCCTCCTCAACCCCCCCATCCTCATCCTCCCTCCTCAACCCCCCCATCCTCATCCTCCCTCCTCAACCCCCCATCCTCATCCTCCCTCCTCAACCCCCCATCCTCATCCTCCCTCCCCAACCCCCCCATCCTCATCCTCCCTCCTCAACCCCCCATCCTCTCTCCTCAACCCCCCTCCTCAACCTCAACCCCCCTCCTCAACCTCAACCCCCCTCCTCAACCTCAACCCCCCTCCTCAACCTCAACCCCCCTCCTCAACCTCAACCCCCCTCCTCAACCTCCCTCCTCATCCTCAACCCCAACCTCCCTCCTCAACCCCGCCATCCTCAACCCCCATCCTCATCCTCCCTCCTCAACCCCCCAATCCTCATCCTCCCTCCTCAACCCCCCAATCCTCATCCTCAACCCCCTCCTCAACACCTTTACTCAACCCCCTCCTCAACCTCCCTCCTCAACCCCCCTTCTCATTCTAAACCCCCCTAAATACCCCCCTAAATACATGCGTGTCGGGTCAAGAAGGAGCGGAGGCCGGAGCAGAAGCAGGTAAGTGAGGGGAAAGGGAGAGGGGGAGGTAGTTAGGGGTTTAGAATGAGGAGGGGGGGTTGAGGATGAGGAGGGGGAGGGAAAGAGACACGGGGGGGTTAGAGAGACACGGGGGGGGGGAGTGACTCGAGTATAACCAGAGGGGGCCCTTTTTAGCCTTAAAAAAAGGGCTGAAAAACTCGGCTTATACTCGAGTATATACGGTACATTTATTTTCTGTAGAAAAAAGGTGTCTAAGAGGAGATATGATTACCCTATCACATATATAGTTGTGAGCGTACGGGTCGTTGCTCACGCTTGCGGGCTCGCGCAGCCGAAGGAGCTCCATGCCAGCAACTGCGACCCTCGCAAACTTCACATCGCAACGCAAACAACACGACACACCAATTACGACACTCGCTAAATTTTACGACCAACGCAAACAACATACGACACACGTTAACACACATTACGGCCTCGCAACACTCGGACGCAACTCGCGAACATTACAAAATTCAAAACACAATACATACACACAGCACATACATAAAAAGCTTACCTACAGCAAGAGGTAGCATCCAGGACCTCAAAAAAGCAACTTACACCTTAATTTCACTCAAAATAAAGAGTTTAGACACTAAAAAATTTGCTAAGCGAGAGAAAAAATGGCCGCCGAACAAAACGAAAACGAGGCTACACACGCAAACACCATACAAGACACGTTACCAGACATTACGACCTCGCAAACATCGGACGCAACACGCCGACATACAAACATTTAAAACACAATAAATACACACAACACACACATAAAAAGCTTACCTACAGCAAGAGGAACCATCCAGCACCTCAAAAAACAAAGTTTCACCTTCAGTTAAATAAAAATAAAACACTTTAGACACTAATAAAATCGCTAAGCGAGAGAAAAAATGGCCGACGAACAAAACGAAAACGAGGCTACAGCACTCTCAACACGTAAAACACCACAACACACTCGCAAAACACCACACGAAACTCGAAAAACACCACGAAGCACCGACGGATAATCTGCAAAGACGCATACCACAGATAACCCGCCATTTTACGCCAATGCGGAAGTACACCACTACGCTAACTGTTTCGTCTCGCGCACGCACAGTATTACACTGCACACATTCAGCACGCTTACACAGCAGCTCCACACCACTAATGCTGCAGCAACCTCAAAACACATTGACAGCTCTTCAACACAATGCTTCAAAATAGGTAAAGTATATTCATTTATTAATGAATTATATATTTCATTATTACACACCAAACAACATTACATATTCATTTAATAATGTATTACATCTTTCATTATTATACACCAAACAGCATTAGCTACCTTACAATTTCATTGCCTTCATTTTTTGACGGGCAATTCGCTAGTATAAATATAAAGATTTGTCAAGGGAGCTTTTTGTGCCAAGAGGTTTTCAACTGACAAGGGGACATACTTTGAGGTCAGAAGTAAAAAGATTCCCCCTTAAAGAAAGAAAATGGTTCTTCACAGTAAGGGTGGTTAATTTGTGGAATTCTCTACCAAAGGAGGTGGTGACAGCAGATTTGATAGATAACTTTAAAAAGGGATGGATATATGTTTAAATAAAAAGGGCATTCAGGGTTATCCTGGATAATTAGAGAGGGAGTATTGATCAAGGGAGGAATCTGATTGCCAGTGTCTGGGGTCAGGAAAGAATTCTTTTTTTTTCCTCTTGAGACGAATGGCAATGTTTTTTTTTTCTCTTTGCCTTCCTCTGGATCAATTAACAACTAATCTGCGTACTGCAGATCAGAGGAGATCTTAAAAGGTTGAACTTGATGGAATATAAGACTTTTTTGAACCTCAAATACTATAGAACGATGTAAATATGTAATTAATCAAAAAGGGTAGGACGATTATTTTTAATTCCAAAGTAGAAATTTTTTTAAATGATGAGAAATGTTCAAGATATTTTTTTTTTATTGTGGGAAAAAATACAAAATTGAGAAAATAGAAGGAGAATCAAATGTAGAATTTTTTTTTACAAAAAACTCATAATTTTTATTCAGATTTATATTCTGTTAAACATAGATGTATTTTTAGAAGGAATTTTTTTTAAAAGAATGAACTTTGAAATAAAAAATAACAACATCTTGGAAAGAAGGAGTTATTGTATTAATACATAAAAAAGGTGAAAAAGAAAAATGTAAAAATTTGACCCCAACAACTCTATTAAACACCGATTATAACATTAACGCAAGAATTTTAGCAACAAGATTAAAAAGGTTATTAAAAATATAATTTGTCCTGACCAGGTATGTGCATTACGTGGTCGAAGTATAACCCAAAATGTATGTTTACTAAGAGACTGTATTCTTCAAGTTTTTAAAGAAAAAAGTGATTTAGCAAGTTTATCAGTGGACTCCATAAAAGCTTTTGATAGCGCATCGCATACGTTTTTATTTTATATTTTAGACAAAATTGGGGCGTCTGTAAGTGTGAAAAAACAAATTCAAATATATTATGAAAATAATAGAAGTATTCTCTCAGCAAATGTTGTTTTAACAGAAAATATTAATATTTTATCTGGGGTTAAACAAGATTGTCCATTATCCCCAATTGTACTTATTTGTATTATGGAACCTCATTATGCGCTCTCAGATAAGAAGAAAAAATAAAGTAAAAAATACATGTGCCTGGAGGTGGTGAAGTATATGGCATATATGAATGATGGGTCTGTAATATGTAATGATGCTGTGTCTGCTAAGTATGCAGTAAGAACGATAGATTATTTTTGTAAAATATCAGGTTTTAAAATGAATGTTGATAAATTGGAATGTATGTTGTATGAAGTATGGAAGAGAAAATTAGAGATAAAATAAAAATGTTAGGGATCATTTTTACAAAGCATATGAAAATTACGCTAATTTGGGAAGAAATTTTAAACCGAATAAAAAAAGAAAATACAATTTTTTAATTTTAGAACATTAACTTTTGAAGGGAAATTTTTAATAAAACATGTTATTTGACCCATTATGTTATGTTTCAATGAGTTCAGTCCCTCCTATCTTAAATAAAAAAAAAAAAAAATAATAATGTTTTGTGTTTTTATTAAATTCAAAAACTGAAATAATACAAAGAACAGAACTTTATAAATAACATATAAATGGGGACAGAGTTTTCAAGATATAAAACAGTTTTTAAGTTTTAATTATTTAGCTTTTAATTAATTTACAAAAGGGAAAGGTTTATGCTACATATTTATTAAATGCTTAATTCACAACAGCGATTAAAAATGTAAAAAAATCCTGGATTGGAATGGTGAAATAAAATGGGCTAATTTTGGAACTAACCAGTAAACCTATATTTCTGTGTTCTTCAAATAGGGACCTTAATTCACCACAATGGGGAGGTACTGGGATTTCACCCTAGACCAGAGTAGATTCCAGTTAATAAATGAGACTAGGAATAGTCTAATATAAATAAGTTTGTTTTATACCCCACATCAACCTCCACTAATTATTGGTATAGTTCTCTGCAACTGTCAGAAGACATAGGGTACTATATCATGGAAAACGAATGCCAGTCTCACCTTTTCAACCATGGGATACTTGGGGCAGGTTTGAAGGGATAATATCTACCTTCACTGAGTCTACAAGCTAACGTAATAGAGTGCTATGAAGGCACTCACTATGTTATGGAGTTCCATCCCACTCCCTGAGGATAACCGTGTGTCCATGCTGGAAGGGGATAACTTCCTATCTTGCTAAACTCCAAGCTATTGAGAGAGGATGTGGAGTGGTCTGGTAATAGTAAGCATTTTGGGATAGGACTGGTAAGCGGTTTGTCGGGCGCACATATCGCTAGTGGTAGGGTGGGTAGGGTGAGACAGGACGCTGGTTGCAGCCTCGCTAGAGGGCATGCATAGCGTCCTGACGTAGCCTGACGTGTTTCGTCGTAACCACGGACATCTTTGTCAAAGGGCAAAAAGAAAGACGTCAGTGGTGACGTTGAAACGCGTCAGGCTATGTCAGGACGCTATGCAAGCCCTCTAGTGAGGCTGTCACCAGCGTCCTGTCTCACCCTACCATTTTAGCGATATTTGCACCCGACAAACCCCTCATCAGTCCTATCACAAAACGCTTACCAACCTCAGGAGAAATACAGGCTGCTCTGGAAAAAGACAATGTGGTTGTTTCAAGGAGCACAATATGATGATACTTGAACAAAAATGAGCTGCATGGTCGAGTTGCCAGAAAGAAACCTTTACTGTGCCAATGCCACAAAAAAGCCTGGGTACAATATGACCGACAACACCTTGACACCCTCACACCTTCTGGAACACAGTAATTTGGAGTGACGAGACCAAAATAGAGCTTTATGGTCACAACTATAAGTGCTACGTTTGGAGAGGGGTCAACAAGGCCTATAGTGAAAAGAATACCATCCCAAGTCCATTCCATCTTAGCCCTCACCTCAATATTCTCCTCCCCAAGTTTGCAAAGTAGTTGCTCTGAAACGTCTTGACACTGGTGGATCTTATCCAAGACAACCAGATTATCCCTACAACACATATGCAGAGATAAATTTGTATTCCTGTTAAAGAATTTTAAAATTCTTAAAATTCGACACAGGGTAAAAAAAATAACTAAAACACATGGCCTTCCAAAATCTTCCTGGTTAACCACTATCTGCCAAAATCTCCCCCTGACGAAACAGACTCTTTGGTCTCTATATGATATTCTTAACACACCAACTATTGAGCAAAAGCTTTTTTTTATATCTAAATAGGAAAAGGATTTAGGTCAGGTTTGGGACCCAGGTAAGTGGACTGAAGCATACTCCAACCTGTCCCGGTGATCCATGAGTTATAGCCTTCTTGAGACTTCCATTACAATTCTACATAGAGTGTATTTTACTTCCTTAAGACTGCACAAAATTTCTTAACCAGGGAAGCAAAGCTTGTTTTAGAGGATGCCAATTAGATGGTACTTCATACATAGTTGGTGGGTTATGGACTAAATCAGTTCAACTAACCTCAAGAATATTTAATAATACACTACACCCCTCAATTGAAAACTGTCTTCTTGGTATTCACAACACTGATTTGACTTCCCCCCGCAAAATAAATTGTTCCCACTAATTATGTTAGCGATCAAAAATTTTATAGCCAAAAATTGGAAATCCCCTTTACTTCACTTCAAGAAGGTGATTAACAAGATTAATTATATATCCATTAACGAACGATTGACACATATTCTGAAAGATACTTGCCACAAATTTATACAAATCTGGGAACCCTGGTTAACAACTCCAGATAGAATATCCTTCATATAAAACTTTTATAAATCGCATCATTAACCTGACTGATGGGGTATGGGAGACTGGGACGACCTAGATCCCAACGCAGATCTGAGCTCTGCGGTAATATGATCTGGTTTAGATATGCCTTATAAAAAATATTCTAGCTTAATGTATTAGTGAGGAAGTTTTAATGCCAATTTACTCATTTTGTTTGTTTTGTTTGCTGTAATATGATTTTATTTTTTGTAAATATTGTTTTTCTATATAGCTATATATATATAAATATATATATATATCTGCTTCACTTTGTAATCTTAGGTAACTGTGTGAAGCAGTTAATTGGCTAGAACTTGAAGTTAGTTTGAAAATTCTTGATAACAAAAAAAAAAAAAAATAGGACAAAACATGTAAAGTATTTAGTTTTTTTATTTAAAACTTTATTACAAGTTTCTGAATATAAATTTCAAAAAATGTACTTAATTATATTCTTGATTTTTGTAATTTGAAAGGAAATATTAACTATGATGTAAATGTCCTTAATAAAAAACTATTGATATAAAAGAATACCATCCCACTGTGAAGAATGGTGGTGGCTCACTGATGTTTGGGAGGGGAGCTTTAAAGGCACAGGGAATCTTGTGAAAATGTATGGCAAAATGAATGCAGCATGTTATCAGAAAATAATGCCAGACAATTTGCATTCTTTTGCACGAAGGCTGCGCATGGGACGCTCTTGGACTTTCCAGCATGACAATGACAGTAAGCACAAGGCCAAGCTGACCCTCCAGTGGTTATAGCAGAAAAAACGGTAAAGGTTGTGGAGTGCCCATTGATGCTAAAGGGGGCAATACACAGTAATAAAAACTAAGGGTATGCAAACTTTTAAACAGGGTAATTTCATTTTTTTTCTTTGTTGCCATGTTTTGTTTTATGATTGTGTCATTCCGTTATAAACTACAGTTGAAATCAATCCCATAAGAAATAAAAATAAATGTGTTTTGCCTACACACTCATGTTTTCTTTGAAAAGGTTACATATATTACCAATTCGCCAAGCGTATGCAAACTTTTGAGCATACATACTGTATATCCAGTGATAAGATATATACGCTGATGAGAGGCAGGAACCTTGAAATGATTGTACGTGTATAATCCAACCCTAGCATGCTCAAAGCCGTTTGATACAGCAGGCATATGCTTAAGGGAAGCCATGTTTAATATGGTTATGGATTGAAAGAGCGACGTCTTTGTAGGCAAACAACAAATAGGACAAAATAACAGAAAAAGTCAATGTGCATAACTATTCACCTCACTAAAGTAAATACTTTGTAGAGACACCTTTTGCGGCAATCACAGCTCCAATTTGCTTTGGATAAGTCTCTATGAGCTTGCCACATCTTACCACTGGGATTTTGGCCCATTCCTCCTTGCAAAACTGCTCAAGCTCCTTCAAGTTAGATGGTTTGTGCTTGTGAACAGCAATCTTTAAGTCTGACCACAGATGTTCTATTGTATTGAGGTCTGGGCTTTGACTAGGCCATTCCAACACATTTACATATTTCCCCTTAAACCACTCAAGTGTTGCTTTAGCAGTGTGTTTAGGGTCATTGTCCTGCTGGAAGGTGAACCTCCGTCCTAGCCTCAAATCACACAGAGTGGTACAGGTTTTGCTCAAGAATATCCCTGTATTTAGCACCATCCATCTTTCCCTCAACTCTGACCAGTTATACAGTCTCAGCTGCTGAAAAAACATCCCCACAGCATCATGCTGCCATCACCATGTTTCACTGTGGGGATGGTGTTCTTTGGGTTAGGTGATGTGTTGGGTTTGCGCCAGACATAGCGTTTTCTTTGATGGCCGAAAAGTTAAATTTTAGTCTCATCAGATCAGAGCAACTTCCTCCATACATTTTGGGAGACTCCCACATGCCTTTTCTCAAACTCAAAACAAGCCATTTTGTTCTCTTCTGGCCACTCTATGGGGCGTACAGCTTATTGTCGTCCTATGTACAGATAGAGTTGGGCTTTATGGCAGAGTTACATAGTTACAACTAAAAGCCCAACTCTATAGGGCGTACGGCTTATTGTCGTCCTATGTACAGATACTCCAGTCTCTGCTGTGGAACTCTGCAGCTCCTCCAGGGTTACCTTAGGTCTCTGTGCTGCCTCTAAGTTACATAGTTACATAGTAATTAAGGTTGAAAAAAGACTTTCAGTCCATCAACTTCAACCTGTTAAGATCTCCTCTGATCTGCAATATGCGGATTAGTTATTAATTAATTTGTTGATTAAATAATTATTAATAGTATAGTATTGGAGGATGAATAAAGAGTTAGTCCATCAAGTTCAACCTTTTTAGATCTCTATTGATCTTTTTAATGTGAACTATTTATTATTAATTGTTAATTGATCCAGAGGAAGGCAAACAGAAAAAAAAAAACATTTGAAACTTTGCCAATTGTTTCATAAGGGAAAAAAAAAAAATTCCTTCCTGACCCCAGAAACTGGCGATCAAATTTCTCCCTGGATCAATATTCCTTCGCTATTTATCTAGGATAGCCTTGAATGCCCTCTTTATTCAAAAATATATCTAACCCCTTTTTGAAGTTGTCTATCGAATTCGCTGTTACCACCTCCTTTGGTAGAGCATTCCACAGTTTAACCACCCTAACTGTGAGGAACCCTTTTCTTTGTTTAAGGTGAATTTTTTTTCCTCTAACCTCAAAGGGTGTCTTCTTGTCAGTTGAAAATCTCTTGCTACAAAAAGTTCATTTGACAAAGCCTTATATTGACCCTGGATGTATTTAAATAAGGTAATCATATCCCCTCGTAGATGCCGTTTTTCTAGCGAAAATACGTTTAATTTGGTTAGTCTTTCTTCATAACTTAGCCCCTCCATTCCCCTTATTAGTTTTGTAGCCCTTCTCTGTACTTTTTACAGCTCTAAAATGTATTTTTTATGAAGTGGTGCCTAAAATTGTACTCCATATTCCAAATGAGGGCGTACTAGGGCTTTGGTATAGTGGCAGAATTATATTTGCTTCCCTTGCTTCTATACCCTTCCTAATACATGCTAATATTTTACTTGCCTTTGCAGCTGCTGCTTGGCTTTGAGCGCTGTTACCTAGGTGGTTGTCCACTAGTACTCCCAAATCCCTTTCAATATCTGATACCCCTAGATTTGCTCCATTAGGATTATAGATTGCATGGCTATTTTTCCTTCCCAAATGCATAACCTTGCATTTATTTGTATTAAATCTATTCTGCCATTTAACCGCCCATTTCTCTAATTTATACCATGGCTTCAAATTGTATTGCCGTCATTTTTAGACGGGCAAGTTGCTAGTATTAAATATTATAATTGTCAAACTACGAGACGTTGTCACGCTTTGCTTGGTGCGTACGACTTAGGCGATGCGCGAAGCGAGGCGAGCTGTTAACTCGGAGCACTTAGGCGAAGTCACTAATGCTGTGATATATCAAATATTTACATATCAATAAAGTGCTATGTGCTAAATATGCTCCAATTAATTGTAAATAAAAAAAGTGCTATCACCTAAATAGTTGTCGTACTGCGAGTTGCCATCTAGTTGCGGGCCTCGCAGAACGGACTTAGCTGCAATGAGTGCCGAAGATGCTCATTGCAGGGCTCACCATGAGCGCCACAGACGCTCATCGCGAGACCCCTAGGACAGGCTCCCCCTGCCACACTGATGCTCGCGATGAGCACCCTAGGGGCTCATCGCAGGGCCAACAGTATAGCATGCCACACATAACCCCCCAGCTGCAGGATACCATCAATGCACGTACCTGGATGCAACCCTGCCAGCAGCACCACACCATTGTGAAGCAAGTACCTGGATGCAACCCTGTCAGCAGCGCCGCACTCACCGGCTTCTCCTCTACATGGCTTGATCCAGATTGTAGTTCCGCCCGGAGGACGGGAGCCGCAGAGGAGAAGCCAGTGAGTGCGGCGCTGCTGAAAGGGTTCTATCCAGGTACGAAACACAGAGGAGGGAGAGGAGGGGGGAAAGGAGACAAGGGAGGGAGGGAGAGAGGAAGGAAATGAGGAACAGGAGAGGGAGAGAGGGGGAAAGGAGACACAGGGGGAAGGGAGAGAGGGAAGGAAATGAGGAATAGGAGAGGGAGAGAGGGGGAAAGGAGACACAGGGGAGGGAGATGGGGGAAAGCAGACATAGGGGAGGGAGAGGGGGGAAAGGAGACACAGGGGAGGGAGAGAGGGGAAAGGGGGAAATGAGGCACAGGAGACACAAGAGAGGGTGAGGTGGGGGGAAGACACGGGAGGAGGGGGAGAAACACAGAGGAGGGAGAGGAGGGGAAGAGACGCAGGGAAGGGAGAAGAGGGGAAGAGACGCAGGGAAGGGAGAAGAGGGGAAGAGACGCAGGGAAGGGAGAAGAGGGGAAGAGACACAGGGAAGGGAGAAGAGGGGAAGAGACACAGGGAAGGGAGAGGGGGAAGAGACACAGGGAAGGGAGAGACCCAATGTATCAAGCTAGATCATGCCGCTAGCAGAGAGAGACAGTACAAACACACAGGGGAGGGAGAGGGTGGAAAAAGACACAAGGGTGAGAGAGGGGAGGAAAAATACATAGGGGAGGGAAATAAGGGGGGGGGATAAAAGGCTGGGGACAGAGGGGGAAGCAGACACATGGAAGGGAGAGAAACAGACACAGGGGTCAGAGAGTAGAGACGGGCACAGGCTCGCTATGAAAGACGAAGGTGCTCATTTTGAGGGAGAGGCTCGCAATGAGCACCAAAGGTGCTCATTGTGAGCCATGAAAGAGGCGGGTTGGCCAAGGCCAGCAATGAGCGTCAAAGCCACTTATTGTGAGGGTCGCGTTGAGCGCCTTTGTAAAGGCCCGTAAAATAGACGTGAGGAGGGGCTCGCAATGAGCCCCAAAGGTGCTCATCGTGAGGCCCGCAAGTTACAGGGGGGGAGCCAAGCATTGTCTGCCAAACAGCATTGCCAGTCTTCAAATTTTATTGCTGTCATAAGACTCGCAAAGCTAGGCGAGCAGTTGAGCCACGCAGGACTTAGGACGGAAAACGCCCGAACTACGCAACTGGAAAAAACACCAAAAAAACTCAATTATGCCTCAAATTCACTCACACACAGCACAGAGGGAGAACCAGTGAGGCTGTGAGTGAGGTTGCAAGTTAATTTGAGGTATATTTGCTGTTTTTTCACAATAGAAAATTGCCTAAGTGAGAAAAAAATGGTGGGCGAAAAAAATGTAACAGGATGAAAATGAGGCTGAAGGCAGTAAAAAACAGCCTGAAGGCAGTAACACTTAACCCAAGCCAGTAACACTAATCCCGAAGGCCCCTAAACTACAAGGAAGGGGAAGAGGCTTGCGATGATCTCCTCACTTCCCCTATCTGACCACCACCTGCTAACTTGCAACCTCACCTCATCTTCCGCTCACCACCCTTCTTCAAATCCTGCCACCAGAACACACAGAAACCTGAAAGCACTCAACCCACAACAGTTTTCAAATGTACTAAAACCCGTTCTCTGTACTAAAACCCGTTGCCTGCCCTGACATCGCCACTTCACAGTACAACGCTACTCTAACCTCCACCCTTGACTCTCTTGCCCCCATAATCACAAGCAAACGCCCTCGCTCTCATCCACAACCATGGCACACTACACAAACACGCTATCTACAGAGATGCTCACGCACTGCAGAACGACTATGGAGGAAATCTCGCACTTCAGCAGACTTTCTCCACTACAAGTTTACTTTGCGCTCCTACTTATCTGCCCTCAATCTTTCCAAACAACACTACTTCTCATCACTAATATCAAACCTGTCCTCCAACCCTAAACGTTTGTTTGCTACATTCAACACCCTCCTTTGACCACCCCCACCTCCTGCCCCTTCCTGTCTAACTGCTGATGACTTTGCCAGCCACTTTAAAAATAAAATTGAAACCATCCGAAATGAGCTCTCCTCCCAGCTTGGCCCTATCCCACCATCCTTTCCACAAACCGACAACACCCAACCCTTACCCTTCTCCAATCCCTCCTCCACTATGGATTCCTTTGACCCTGTAACCGAGGATGAAGTATATACGTTATTATTAACCTCTCACCTTACAATATGTCCACATGATCCTATTCCTTCACAGCTAATCCCTCCCCTATCCACCGCACTTATGCCAGCTCTCATACATCTATTCAACCTCTCACTAAACACTGGCAGGTGTCCATCCTCCTTAAAACACTCCATAATTACCCCAATTCTCAAGAAACCCTCATCTGACCCAGCTTCTGCCTCCAACTACCACCCTATCTCACTACTTCCCCTGGCTTCTAAACTGCTTGAGCGGCTTGTTTACAATCGCCTCACTCAATTTTTTCCTCCAATTCCCTTCTTCACCCCTTCCAATCTGGTTTCCGTGCCCAACACTCAACAGAAACAGCCCTCACAAAAGTCACCAATGACTTGCTAACTGCCAAATCAAAGGGTCACTTCTCCATTCTAATTCTCCTGGATCTCTCTGCTGCCTTCGACACAGTTGACAACCCTCTTCTAATCCAAACTCTCCGCTCATTTGGCATCCAGGGCACAGCTCTTTCATGGTTCACATCCTATCTAAAAGATCGTACATTTAGCGTCTCCTTCTCTGGCACCTCTTCTTCACCTCTCCCTCTGTCTGTTGGCGTTCCCCAAGGTTCTGTCCTAGGACCCCTCCTCTTCTCCATCTACACCTCCTCCCTTGGCACCCTCATAAAATCCTTTGGATTTCAATATCATCTCTATGCAGATCAAATCTCTCTCAAATCACTCAAATCTACCTCTCTGCACCCGATCTATCCCCCTCTCTTTTAGCTCATGTTTCCAACTGCCTCTCTAGCATATCCTCCTGGATGTCTACCCGTCAACTCAAACTCAACATGTCTAAGACTGAACTTCTAATCTTTCCACCCTCTACTACAGCTTCCACTCCTCAAATATCTCTCACAGTTGACAACACCATCGTTGTCTTGGGGTTCTACTGGATCCCGCCCTCTCTTTTATTCCTCACATCCAATCGATAATAAAATCTTGTCAGTTTCACCTAAAAAACATCTCCAAAATTCGTCATTATCTTACACAAGACACAGCTAAAATTCTAATACACTCTCTCATCATATCTCGACTCGACTACTGCAATTCACTCCTTGCTGGCCTACCCATCTCTCGTCTGTCTCCCCTCCAATCCATAATGGACGCCTCCGCTAGACTCATCTTCAATACCGAACGATCAGTGTCTGCAGCTCCAATCTGTCAATCACTCCACTGGCTTCCCATAGCTTCCCGAATCACATTTAAAATCATGACCCTAACATATAAAGCCCTCAACAACAGTGCAACCCCTTATATCTCTGCTCTTGTTTCAAAATACTCTCCCAACCGCCCCCTTCGTTCTGCTAACGACCTTCTTCTTTCCTCCTCTCTCATCACCTCCTCTCACTCCCGTCTTCAAGACTTTTCTCGTGCTGCCACTACTATTTGGAACTCCTTGTCCTGCTCTATTAGGATTATCTTCCTGCCTCAAAACCTTAAAAAAATTACTAAAAACACACCTATGTAAAAAATCTTATCACCTTCAGCCTTTATAATTACAACTGCACACTCCACAGCTTAATAACACTCCCACCCACAATCTACAGTACAACACACAGACCTCTCCAATTGACTAAAAAATTGCATTCAGGTTGCCATTTTGTATTTGTCACCCTCTTGTATCACAACTAAACCCTTAGATTGTAAGTGTGCGACTTTTCAATTGTGTGTCCGTGTCTTGGAAACAAGCACTATGTGCATTTGATTATATGCTCAAAAACAGGGCCCTCCATTCTTTATAAGGTGTTAAGTTTGTTTTTTGCCATGTACTAAATCCCTGTACAGCGCTACGAAATATGTTGGCCCGATATAAATAAAGATAATAATAAAACAATAATAATAAGTATACAGGGGAGAGGCTTGCAATGAGTGCCAAAGGTACTCAGAGGGGCAAAATCCTCACATTGACGGCAATTTCCTAGTTACTTTTTAAAAGGAAGGTAACCAGCACAATACGGAATTGAACAAAAAACATTTTATAAATGATAGTTGGAGTGGTTCACTTGTTATAAGTATTAGGATTTAATAGGAGTTAATATATTATTCACACTGAGGTGTTTATTTCAAATAAAATTATATTTGACATACTCCTATATTTTTTATATTAGAGTAATTTTCAAATATAAGGGAGAAATACCCATTTATATATATAGCACCTTTTTCGGTTCACATTATAGTGATTCCTTTAACAATTATGCACTTTATCATATCATCAAGAAAGAATCCTGGGTTGGCATTGTTTTTATTAGCAAGAAATCTGCAATGTTTAGGATCATTGGAAAGACTAAAGTAGTCTAAACTATGTTTGAGAAAAAGGGCCTAAAGCAATTTACTATTCATGGTATAACAATACTTCATGCTGTTTGGAGGATTAAAATACCATGCTTGTTAACCACAATGCACAGTAAGCTCACAGAATCACTTTGAAGTAACAGGGAAATATGTGTAATCAATAAACTTTCCTACTCTATACAGGGGCAGGGAACCACTGAATCCATAAAGTCACCATGAGTACTGATACTTCATACTGTCTATGCTATTTGTACAGGCTTCAGTCAGAGAGTAGTCCAGCAGGGTAGAAGATTAACTGTGTATAGCACATACGAGATGTAAGATATCCATTTTGTCTTTGATACATCATTTTGAAGAAAAGTCAGCATATTGCTTTATATAGTGATACATTTTTAATGGACAAACATTTTAGTTAGAGTGACAAGCTTTCAAGAGTTATGCCTCTCTTTATTAAGTCAGAACCAGTACTGATCAGTAAGTAAGCAGCAGAATAGAGAACATAGATTCAAAGTGATAAGATGGACACTGACAGGCATCATAAATGATGTACTAATCGGTCAAGTATGCAAGTACCCCTAGAGCTACAGCATTTGTTGGCACCTACAATTAAAATATAATGATAATGTTGCAGTGAAATCTACTATTTTTGTTTCTCTTGTTTAACTGGAGGCGCAGGGGAGGCACCAAAGATTCAGAGAAGAAAACAACTGCGGATCAGGGTAAGAGAAGGGGGAGAGCCTGGTAAATGTGAGGTTCAGGGGGCCAGGGGGGTCAAGAGTCATATGGTAGGAGGATAGATGGCCACAACAACAAAAAGCTAATAATAAAAGAAACATACTTAGATTATATATATATATATATATATATATATATCTATACATACACACCGTATTTATCGGCGTATAACACGCACTTTTTCTCCCTGAAAATAGGGGGCAAATGATAGGTGCGTATTATACGCCTATATTCCCTCCCCCCTCCTCATCCTCAACCTCCCTCCTCACTCTAAACCCCCTCCACATTCTAACCCCCCCTCCTCAACCTAAACCCCCCTCCACCCGGTATATGCTAATGACGTGGCACGCTGGCGCGCATGTGACGTCACCGGGTCAAGGAGCGGAGCGGAGGACGGAGCAGAAGCAGGTAAGTGAGGGGGAGTTATTAAGGGGGGTTTAGGTTGAGGAGGAGGGGGGTTTAGGTTGAGGAAGGGGGGGTTTAGAATGAGGAGGGGGGTTAGAATGCGGAGGGGGGTTTAGAATGAGGAGGGAGGTTGAGGAGGGGGATGAGGATAGGGGGGTGGAGGAGGGAGGATGAGGAGGGGGGGGTTGAGGAGGGGGGTTGAAGGGGTTTGAGGATGGGGGCATTGAGGATGAGGGGGTTGAGGATGTGGGGGTTGAGGATGGGGGGGTTGAGGAGGGGGTTTGAGGAGGGAGGTTGAGGAGGGGGTTGATGATAGGGGGGTTGAGGAGGGAGGCTGAGGAGGGGGTTGAGGATGGAGGGTTGAGGAGGGAGGTTGAGGAGGGGGTTGAGGATGAGGAGGGAAGTTGAGGATGAGGAGGGGGTTGAGGATGAGGAGGGAGGTTGAGGAGGGGGGTTGAGGTTGAGGAGGGGGGTTGAAGTTGAGGTTGAGGAGGGGGGTTGAGGATAGGAGGGTTGAGGAAGGAGGATGAGGATTGGGGGGTTGAGGGGATTTGAGGATGGGGGTTAAGGAGGGGGATTGAGGAGGGGGTTGAGCATGGGGGGGTTGAGGAGGGAGGATGAGGAGGGAGGTTGAGGATGAGGAGAGGGTTGAGGATGAGGAGGGGGTTGAGGAGGGGGATGTAGAAGGGGGGTTTAGGAAGGAGGATGAGGATGGGGGGTGGAGGAGGGGGTTGAGGATAGGGGGTTTGAGGAGGGGGTTGAGGAGGGAGGATGAGGAGGGGGGTTAAGGAGGGGGTTGAGGATGAGGAGGGAGGTTGAGGTTGAGGATTTTGCTTCAAAGTTCTTTATTTGAATTTCTTTTTTCCCCTGAAATTGCCTTCTTAAATGAGGTGCGTGATATACGCCGATAAATACGGTATATATATATATATATATATACACACACACTATGTATAGATAAGACATCCCCTGAAAATAAGCCCTAATGCGTCTTTTGGAGCAAAATTCATTTAAGACAAGTCTTATTTTTGTGGTAAATACGGTAGTATACAAGAAAAATATTTCTCTAAAGAAAGTAGTAGACAGGATAAGGTCATAGGACAAAATGGAACTCCGTAATAAAGAATCATTGCATACAATATTCTAAAGCCAATATAGAAATAATTTCACAGTGTTTCTATAATGGATAAAATATAAAGTATCTTTCATAAACATGTGAAAAACATATAATATTTCATGCTTATTTAGTTGCAAAAACATAGTTCATATTTGACTAAATAAATATGAAGCCT
The DNA here is from genome assembly GCA_027410445.1 of Discoglossus pictus. Taxonomy (NCBI): domain Eukaryota; kingdom Metazoa; phylum Chordata; class Amphibia; order Anura; family Alytidae; genus Discoglossus; species Discoglossus pictus. The sequence goes on along the minus strand of CM050166.1, from coordinate 258,981,265 downwards.
TTTTTTATATATTACAATAAACTCATACATTTTCAAATGTTATGTAATATAATATAACATAATATAATATATATATATATATATATATATATATATACAGTCGATATAAAAAGTCTACACACCCCTGTTAAAATGTCAGCTTTCTGTGCTGTAAAAAAATGAGAAAAAGATAAATCATTTCAGAACTTTTTCCACCTTTAATGTGACCTATAAACTGTTGAAAAAACAAACTGAAGTCTTTTAGGTGGAGGGAAGAAAAAGAAAAAAGAAAAATAAAGTGGTTGCATAAGTGTGCACACCCGCTTATAAATGGGGATGTAGCTGTGTTTAGAATTAAGCAATCACATTCCAAATCATGTTAAATAGGCTGTCAGCATACACCTGCCATCATTTAAAGTGCCTCTGATTAACCCCAAATAAAGTTCAGCTGCTCTAGTTGGTCTTTCCTGAAATGTTCTTAGTCGCATCCCACAGCAAAAGCCATGGTCCACAGAGAGCTTCCAAAGCATCAGAGGGATCTCATTGTTAAAATCTATCAGTCAGGAGAAGGGTACAAAAGAATTTCCAAGGCATTAGATATACCATGGAACACAGTGAAGACAGGCATCATCAAGTGGAGAAAATATGGCACAACAGTGGCATTACCAAGAACTGGAGCTCCCTCCAAAATGTATGAAAAGACGAGAAGAAAACTGGTCTGGGAGGCTACCAAGAGGCCTACAGCAACATTAAATAAGCTGCAGGAATATCTGGCAAGTACTGGCTGTGTGGTACATGTGACAACAATCTCCCGTATTCTTCATATGTCTGGGCTATGGGGTAGAGTGGCAAGACGAAAGCCTTTTCTTATGAAGAAAAACGTCCAATCCAGGCTACATTTTGCAAAAACACATCTGAAGTCTCCCTAAAGCATGTGGAAAAAGGTGTTATGGTCTGATGAAACCAAGGTTGAACTTTTTGGCCATATTTCCAAAAGATATGTTTGGTGCAAAAACAACACTGCACATCACCAAAAGAACACCATACCCACAGTGAAGCATGGTGGTGGCAGCATCATACATTGGGGCTGTTTTTTTTCAGCTGGAACTGGGGCCTTAGTTAAGCTAGAGGGAATTATGAACAGTTCCAAATACCAGTCAATATTGGCACAAAACCTTCAGGCTTCTGCTAGAAAGCTGAACATGAAGAGGAACTTCATCTTTCAGCATGACAACGACCCAAAGTATACATCCAAATCAACAAAGGAATGGCTTCACCAGAAGAAGATTAAAGTTTTGGAATGGCCCAGCCAGAGCCAAGACCTGAATCCGATTGAAAATCTATGGGGTGATCTGAAGAGGGCTGTGCACAGGAGATGCCCTCGCATTCTGACAGATTTGGAGTGTTTTTGCAAAGAAGAGTGGGCAAATCTTGCCAAGTCAAAATGTGCCATGCTGATAGACTCATACCCAAAAAGACTGAGTGCTGTAATAAAATCAAAAGGTGCTTCAACAAAGTATTAGTTTAAGGGTGTGATCCTTATGCAACCATATTATTTTATTTTTATATTTTTTCAAAAAAATATATATAAAGAGAGAGAGAGAGAGAGAGAGCAAATACATTTGTAAGCTCATCTGCATGTCTAAAAGGCAGGGACCTGCAAATGAGAAGACAATGTACCTTATTCTTTTGATCCAAAAAATAGCAATTTTATACATTACTCCCTTAAAGCATATGCTTGCTGTATTTAAACGGGTATGTGAAGTGAGCTGGATTATGAGTGCATCTGAGGAGAATTAGTAGTGTATGAAAACATTTTTTGCATGAAACAAATTCCAAAAAAAGTCAAAATGTGCCATGCTGATTGACTCATACCCAAAAAGACTGAGTGCTGTAATAAAATCAAAAGGTGCTTAAACAAAGTATTAGTTTAAGGGTGTGCATACTTATGCAACCACATTATTTTATTTTTATATTTTTTCTTCCCTCTACCTAAAAGATTTCAGTTTGTTTTTCAATTGACTTGTACATTGAGTTTATAGCTCACATTAAAGGTGGAAAAAGTTCTGAAATAATTTATCTTTGTCTCTTTTTTTTACAGCACAGAAACCTGACATTTTAACAGGGGTGTGTAGACTTTTTATATCCACTATATATATATATATATATATATATATATATATATATATATATATATATATATATAATCAACATACTTACTTTACTTTGCTGAAGACAATGTCAACATCTGTAGTTGTAACTGTTTTTCCATCTATGACGAGGCAATCTTTGCATAACTTGGACCAGTTTTTCCCATGCATATCCTTTCCTGTAGCTCTTGTTTCCCCATGAATAGCAAATTTCCTAAATGTTTCCTTCAGAGCATTCATATCAGCAGATGAAGCACCTTCATGATGGCTGTTGACTTCTATTCTTTTTTTGTTGTCTGCTGTAGTCTTGCTTGGAATTGTTCCAAATTTTGGTCTTTGGATTTCCATGTTGTCTAATGGAGAAAACATCAAGATTACAACAATAAAATAAAATACAAAATATTTTTTATGTGTATATAAACAAATAAAATAAACTGACCATTAAAACAACAAAAAAGTGAATATCATGTGTCACCAACCATGCCTGTTGTAGGTAGTTTTCAATCTTTCATTGCTTTCTGCAGAAGGTAAGAGCTTTTCAGTACCTTGCAAATATATTCGCAATAAAAGAGCCACTACAGTGCTCATACATGGTTTCTTTTTTATTTAGTTACAGTTTACCAATAAAATAAATGTTAGTGAAGTTTAGTGTTTTAAATTTCAGCAGATATGCTTCTCCCATCCCTATTATGTGTCCACAGACTGAAGCTGCCCAGGGGGCTGTCTTGATATGAGTATGTATCCATTGACTTAATAACATTCTTTATTGCCTAGTTTCCAGGTATGGCTTTAGCATTCAAACCTAAATTAATCAAAAAAATATAAACAAATAAGATATATAACTATAGTATATGATTGATAATGGCTACGGAATGAAGAGTGAGGCATTTGTGGCCATATTTGTGTGTCCCAGCTCAACTTCCCAGAATGCAGTGTAATAACTGTTTTTCTTGGAACTCTGAGCTGGAAGCAGGTTTTTTAACTTGCTTTAGACATTCAAATGTGAACACAGATGTACTTTTTATTTACTGTACTACTGTACGGTGGAGGGCTTCTATCACTCTTTTGCCCACCATATTATAAATGATTGTTGTGGTGAACTACCTACTCATAATTTCCACAACACAGGCTGAGATCCCGCTCCATGCTGATGATAGCCAGTAAGCTTGAAACAGCTGTACATGGATTGGATACTCAGCCTGTGTTTATTCCAACCTTGGCTTTGCATTAAAGCTGTGTAATACAGCATGCATAAGCTTAAAGGAAGCCATGATTGATAATGGCTACGGAATGAAGAGTGAGGCATTTGTGGCCATATTTGTGTGTCCCAGCTCAACTTCCCAGAATGCAGTGTAATAACTGTTTTTCTTGGAACTCTGAGCTGGAAGCAGGTTTTTTAACTTGCTTTAGACATTCAAATGTGAACACAGATGTACTTTTTATTTACTGTACTACTGTACGGTGGAGGGCTTCTATCACTCTTTTGCCCACCATATTATAAATGATTGTTGTGGTGAACTACCTACTCATAATTTCCACAACACAGGCTGAGATCCCGCTCCATGCTGATGATAGCCAGTAAGCTTGAAACAGCTGTACATGGATTGGATACTCAGCCTGTGTTTATTCCAACCTTGGCTTTGCATTAAAGCTGTGTAATACAGCATGCATAAGCTTAAAGGAAGCCATGATTGATAATGGCTACGGAATGAAGAGTGAGGCATTTGTGGCCATATTTGTGTGTCCCAGCTCAACTTCCCAGAATGCAGTGTAATAACTGTTTTTCTTGGAACTCTGAGCTGGAAGCAGGTTTTTTAACTTGCTTTAGACATTCAAATGTGAACACAGATGTACTTTTTATTTACTGTACTACTGTACGGTGGAGGGCTTCTATCACTCTTTTGCCCACCATATTATAAATGATTGTTGTGGTGAACTACCTACTCATAATTTCCACAACACAGGCTGAGATCCCGCTCCATGCTGATGATAGCCAGTAAGCTTGAAACAGCCGTACATGGATAGGATACACAGCCTGTGTTTATTCCAACCTTGGCTTTGCATTAAAGCTGTGTAATACAGCATGCATAAGCTTAAAGGAAGCCATGATTGATAATGGCTACGGAATGAAGAGTGAGGCATTTGTGGCCATATTTGTGTGTCCCAGCTCAACTTCCCAGAATGCAGTGTAATAACTGTTTTTCTTGGAACTCTGAGCTGGAAGCAGGTTTTTTAACTTGCTTTAGACATTCAAATGTGAACACAGATGTACTTTTTATTTACTGTACTACTGTACGGTGGAGGGCTTCTATCACTCTTTTGCCCACCATATTATAAATGATTGTTGTGGTGAACTACCTACTCATAATTTCCACAACACAGGCTGAGATCCCGCTCCATGCTGATGATAGCCAGTAAGCTTGAAACAGCTGTACATGGATTGGATACTCAGCCTGTGTTTATTCCAACCTTGGCTTTGCATTAAAGCTGTGTAATACAGCATGCATAAGCTTAAAGGAAGCCATGATTGATAATGGCTACGGAATGAAGAGTGAGGCATTTGTGGCCATATTTGTGTGTCCCAGCTCAACTTCCCAGAATGCAGTGTAATAACTGTTTTTCTTGGAACTCTGAGCTGGAAGCAGGTTTTTTAACTTGCTTTAGACATTCAAATGTGAACACAGATGTACTTTTTATTTACTATATATATATATATATATATATATATATATAGTGCTACAGAATATGTTAGCGTGCTACCAATAAACGATAATTATAATAATAATAAAATATATATATATGTGTATAATCCAACCGTAGCTTTGCTCAAAGCTGTTTGATATAGTGGGCGTATGCTTAAGAGAAGCCATGTTTCATATGGTTATGGATTGCAAGAATGTATAACCTGCTCGTGACATACAAATGAGCACACAATGCATTTTCCCTCTTAAATCCAAAAAACACTTTATACATGGCTCCTTTCAGGTAAATGCTTCACTGTATTACACAGCTTTTAAGCATAGCATAGGATGTGTTATGCATAAGCCAGGAGACCTACCCACAGAAAGTCACTATTTCGATCTAATGGATCTCATCAGCAAAGGGCTGGTTCCTAGCTTGTGCATTAGATTTTGTGGGAAGGCTATTTACCACAAAATCATTTAGCTTATGGTGGGCAAAAGAGTAACAGTAAATACATAGCATATTTGTGTTCCCATTTGAATGTCTAAAAATACGTTTAAAAAAATAATACTGGCTATGAAATTGCCAAAAATACAGTGATAGTGAGCCATAAATTAACATAGTGTAAGAAGTGGTAGTTTGACCTGGTTTGAAATGTAGGATATATAAGTATATGATTTGTTAGTTGCATAAGTGGGAGAAGTTATGCACAGGTAAATTCTATACATAGGTGTGTTCTTATAATTATTTTTCAGTTGACGAAGAGGAGATTAACAACTCAATGATATTGACAAGTACTGATCTTCTTATGTCTTATGATATAATGGAACAGCTTATGTTTCAATAAAAACTAGAAGCATTAAAACATGGCTCTAAATGGTTGGAATCTTTAATACATGATGCAACCAAGGATAATACTACACATGAGGAAAATCAGATTCAGCCTGCTGAAATGGATTCTGATTTCCCTTAAACGGCCAGTTAGAAGAGCAAAATCCCCAGAGAGGTTTAGACCTTCATCTCCTACTCCTACAAAAAGAACTACAATAAAAAGGTATGTTTGAAGATTGTGTGGAGGCTTTGTGGCACAAAGGGAAAAAGACTAATTATGATACACATTCTGTAGCTGTTATTACCAATAGCATTTGTACTAAGTGACTTCTAAGTGATACAGCTAATGTTATGGCCATGTAGATCACATAAATCTCAAACATTTATGGCCTTCTAATAATTAAGAGAGAGGCTTGATATTGACCCATGGAGGTGATATATTGAGGCTTTTACAATTATGGCACACTTTTTTGAACTGGCATGTGCGTTTTTCTTGCTATATATCATTTTTCTACATTATATCACTAAGTAAGCCATTGAAAATGGTGAAATGCGTTGGATGATTAAAATTATTTTATATATTTATCAGCCCCAAAAGAGCAGTTAGCTGTATTTTTTATGTAATTTTATTATTTCTATTTGTACATTCTATTAACAGTTTAAGTCATATTACTTTACTGTGAGTTGACAATCTAGAGGAATTATTTGTTTTAAAATAAAGTATCATTCTTTTATTTATCTGCAAGGATTCTATGTGTCCTTTTTGGCTATCAGCCCTTTGCTATCCTATTCCTATTGTCTGGAGATATACGTAGGGTCCTGAAGATTATCTCCTAATAGCCATGCACAATTTTTGGGCCTTAGTTGTCATTACCCGGTACTTCCTACGGGTTTGCATCCAGACAGATAGTAGACGGAGGAATATTTCAACATGAAGAAGGTTTAGGAATCCCAGTGTGGAAATGAGGAGTCTAGCCATTTGATGTGGCTGTGGGCTGGCGGAGACGGTGGCTGTCTCACTGCTCCAACCTGCCTTTTCGGTGACAGCATAAGACAGAATAAGATATGTGGATACCCGATCCCGAAGCAAGAGCTGTGAGCCGGTGAGGTGCTAAAAGCAGACACATGTTGAGAGACTGGATGTCCATACACCCATAGTTTTTTTCACACCAAAGTAAGACGCAGAGGTGGGAGTTGCTCTCCCTTTTCCGCGATAGAGATTACACTGTTCTTCAGAGCAACCCTATGACAAATACCGTTACTACAGGGATACCCATATGAATGTATGGCATGTAAGTAAAATGGAAAACTTACAAGAACGACTGCATGTCTGAAGAGATACACAAAATCTAACAAGGTATGAATTTGATTATTTTAAACAAAGACTGCCTTTGATCCCTCTAACTGGGACTTTATTATGTAGACAGGGGGAGACTATGCTTCTCTGACTGGCCCCTTTGTCTCACTGAATAATTCTGTAGGACAGTGACTCTGGTTGAGGCATTTCAAATATCACTGTTTTGGGGTTGTGTTGATCCATGGAAAGATATTAATCTCCTTGCTTTAAGGCCATTCACAGGGATTTACAGTTAATGATAAATCAATTCTACATTGAGATGTTAAATAATATAACAGGTTACAACCCTGCAAAAAACTGCTTTGGCTGCTAAAGATAAGTAAAGGCAATAGTGGGACTGTGATAAAACAGCCATAAAATGATATTCACTTGAATGAGAAATAAAACTGCAGTCAAAGATAATCAACTTAATTTGGACTACACTGAAGAAAGTAATTATAAATCTATTATGACAGTTATCACATATATAATTGTCAGTGTTGCGAACGCTTACGATGTTGGTCACACTTTGCGAGCCTTGCAAAGCGAGGCGAGCCCTGTACGACGCACCACTTAGGCTGGATGAGCACCGAAGGCGCTCATCTGCGAAGCCTCGTGAAGCGAGCCGAGCCTTGTACGGCGCAAGACTTAGCCTGGATGAGCACCGAAGGCGCTCATCTGCAAAGCCTCGCAAAGCAAGGCAAGCCGTGTATGGCACAGGATTTAGGCTGCATTGTGAGGGTCACAACTGCGAGCCAAGCGCATTGCTCTAAAAACCATCAAAACAAAACAATACATTTAACAATTATAATAACACACAGACAGCACAGGGGGAGAGCCAGGAAGCATGGGAGTGAAGTTACAAGTGATTTTCAGCCATATTTGAGGGTTTTTGCAAAGCCAAAATCGGCTGAGCAAGGAAAAAAATGGCGGACAAAAAAAACGTAAAAAATTAAAAACTGGATGAAAACAAGGCTCAACAAAGCCAGGCACGTGTGACTTAGAAAATACATGAAGGCAAAGACAGTAACACTTACTGACAGTAACTCACTTTGTGAGCTGGTTTGGGGTCTGTTTACAAGTGGATTTACCTTACAAGTAAAGGCTGATAAATTGCAGAGTGCACTAATTGTGCTCAGGTGAGAAGGCAGAAATTAATAGAAACCGGAGAAGGGGAACTTGTGAGCTTGCAAACATTTTCAGTATCAAGTGCAATTCTAGTAAAAGCCTAGGAGTTTAAATAAAAGGAGGGCCTTCAAAGAAAAGGGAGGGCAGATTTATAGTGCAAAGGAGGAAAACTTTATATAAATATATTATATTATATTCTTTATTTTTCCACTGAAATTTCGTAGACAATAATAATAATTATGAGTCAGTCCAGTGGCAACCTTATTCAGTGTACATCCTGTCATATGTATGCAATACTGGAACAGATGATCCAGGGTCCATACCTCTGTGAGAGGTGTGAGCATGTTGCCTCTCTGGAAGCTCAAATTGGAGATCTGGAGAGGAGAATTGCAGCACTTAGTGATATTGCTCCACTGGAAAGGGGGTTGGTGCTCACTGAGCACAGTTTAGCTGGGCCTAGCATGGAGGGTGGAGCTGGGGCTAGTGAGGATGTCCAGGGAGGCAGCTGGGTTACAGTTACAAGGGGAAGCAGGGGGAACAGGAGGAGGCAGGCCAGTTCTGAGTTGGCAAACAACAGATTTGCCAGATTGAGTGAAACTGTTGGCGATGTCCATTCAGGAATGGCAATGCCAGATAGAGCTGTTCCCTCTAACAGCCGGGCGAACAGCTCTACTGGAGAAGAGGGAGGGCAGAATAGGCAGAACAGACAGGTTTTGGTTGTAGGGGACTCTATTATTAGGAAGGTAGACAGGGTGATTTGTCACCCAGATCCCAGCAATCAAACAGTTTGCTGTCTCCCGGGTGCTCGGGTTCGTCATGTTGTGGATCGGGTAGACAAATTATTGGGAGGGGCTGGAAATGAACCGGCGGTCTTGGTACATATTGGTACCAATGACAAAGTTAGTGGAAGATGGAGTATCCTAAAGAATGATTTTAGAGAACTAGGTAATAAGCTGAAGGCAAGGACCTCCAAGGTAGTATTTTCTGAGATACTACCAGTGCCACGTGCTAGCCCAAGGAGATTAGGGAGGTTAATGCGTGGCTAAAGATGTGGTGCACTAAGGAGGGGTTTGGCTTTTTAGAGCACTGGGCTGACTTCTCACTTCGGTACAATCTCTACAGTAGGGATGGATTGCACCTTAATGATGAGGGAGCTTTTGTACTAGGGGATAGGATGGTAGAAAGGCTGGAGGAGTTTTTAAACTAGTAGGTGGGGGGGAGGGACTAGATATAAGTAATGGGGTAGAAAGTGTAGAGGGTATAAGGGATGAATTAACAACTCATAGGGGAGGAGATGGGGGGAGGGGTAGTATAGTCAATATGGAGGTAGTACTAAGTAATTCAAGTTCAGTGGCAGGCACTTCAGAACTACAGACTCATAACATAAGGTGTATGCTTGCTAATGCCAGAAGCTTGCCAGGAAAAATGGGAGAGTTAGAATTATTAGCAATTAATGAAAAATGGGATTTAATAGGCATTACCGAAACGTGGTGGGATTAATCTCATGACTGGACTGTTAATCTGGATGGTTATAACCTATTTAGGAAAGATAGAGGCAATGGTAAACGAGGAGGAGGGATTTGTCTGTATGTTAAGCCTGAATTTAAGGCTACAGTCAGAGAAGATATTTATGGTGGACCTAGTGATAAAGTTCAATGTTTGTGGGTAGAGTTAAATAGTGGAGCAGCAAATTCCAAAAGAATATTAGTAGGAGTATGCTATAAACCCCCAAATATAGCTGAAAGTGAGGAAATACAATTATTGTTACAGATTGGAAATGCAGCTAAGAATGGGCAAGTTCTAATAATGGGAGATTTTAATTACCCTGAAATAAACTGGATAAATGAGACCAGCAGTTCAGCTAAGGGGAGCAGGTTCTTGAGTACACTCAGGGATCATTATCTGGCCCAGGTTATACAGGAGCCTACTAGAAATGAAGCTATCTTAGATTTACTCATTACAAATAATATTGATAATGTATCAAATGTTGAAATAGGGCAACCTTTGGGAAACAGTGATCACAACACAGTCTCATTTGAGATTGAATTAAAAAAACAACATTTTAAGGTGCCAACAAAAACTCTTAATTTTAAAAGGGCAGATTTTAACGGTCTAAGGGCAGCAATACAAAGTATAGACTGGGACAGAGAACTGATAGGTAAAAACACTGAACATAAATGGACAACATTTAAATCCTTACTAAATATACATACACATCGGCATATACTGTGTGGGAATAAAAGTAAAAGGAGTAAATCACAACCTATGTGGCTTAACAATGATTTAAAGATCAAGATACGTAGTAAAAAACAGGCATTTAAATTATACAAACAAGAGGGGACAGAGACTGCTTTACGGGAATACAAGGAAATCAACAAGGCTTGCAAAAGCGCGATTAGACTGGCTAAAATAGAAAATGAAAAATTAATTGAAAAAGAGAGTAAGACTAACCCTAAAATGTTTTTTAAGTATATTAATGGGAAGAAGGCGAGGAAGGAAGCTATAGGAACATTACAATGTGAAACAGGCTGTCTGAAAATTAGTGACCAGGAAAAGGCAGATGAGCTAAATAGGTTCTTTTCCTCGGTATACACAAGGGAGGTACCAGTGGTTGGGACACTGCGACATAATGGGGCTACACTACCTTTGCCAAATAATTGGTTAACACAGGAAGTAATCCAAAAGAGGTTGGAAAAAATAAATGTTAATAAAGCCCCGGGTCCTGATGGAATACATCCAAGGGTACTAAGGGAACTGGGTTCTGTAATAGCCAAACCATTATATTTAATTTTTCAAGATTCACTCAACACAGGGTCTCTACCAGATGACTGGAGAAAAGCTGATGTGATACCTATATTTAAAAAGGGAGCAAGAGCAAATCCGGGGAATTATAGACCAGTGAGCCTCACTTCTGTAGTGGGGAAGCTTTTAGAAGGGTTAATAAGGGATAATATACAAGAATATGTATATTTGAACAGGATTATAAGTAGGAGTCAACATGGGTTTATGAGGGATAGGTCATGTCAAACAAATCTAATTAGTTTCTATGAGGAGGTTAGTAGGAACCTGGATCAAGGCAACTCAGTGGATGTAGTCTTTTTGGATTTTGCAAAGGCTTTTGATACAGTGCCACATGGGAGACTATTGGGCAAACTAAGGGATACAGGAATTGCAGTAAATATCTGCTCATGGATTGAGAGCTGGCTAAAAGACAGGAAGCAAAGGGTTGTTGTAAATGGAACATACTCCGATTGGACTAATGTGGTAAGTGGGGTTCCTCAGGGTTCAGTATTAGGTCCTCTCCTTTTTAACATATTTATTAATGACTTAGAGGTAGGATTGGAGTGTGGTGTCTCCATTTTCGCTGATGACACAAAGTTGTGCAAGGTAATTAAATCAGAAAATGATGTGCTTTCCCTCCAAGGGGATTTACATAAAATTGAGGAATGGGCATCTAAATGGCAGATGAGATTTAATACGAATAAATGTAAGGTTATGCATCTGGGAAGGAAAAATAGCCATGCAATTTATAATCTTAATGGAGCAAATCTAGGTGTATCAGATATTGAAAGGGATTTGGGAGTGCTTGTGGACAACCACCTAGGTAACAGTGCTCAAAGCCAAGCAGCAGCTGCAAAGGCAAATAAAATATTAGCATGTATTAAGAAAGGTATAGAAGCAAGGGAAGCAAATATAATTCTGCCACTATACAAATCTCTAGTACGCCCTCATTTGGAATATGGAGTACAATTTTGGGCACCACTTCATAAAAAGGACATTTTAGAGCTGGAAAAGGTACAGAGAAGGGCAACCAAACTAATAAGGGGAATGGAGGGGCTAAGTTATGAAGAAAGACTAACCAAATTAAACTTATTTTCTCTAGAAAAAAGGCGTCTAAGAGGAGATATGATTACCTTATATAAATACATCCAGGGTCAGTATAAAGATTTGTCGGGGGAGCTTTTTGTGCCAAGAGGTTTTCAACTGACAAGAGGACATCCCTTGAGGTTAGAAGTAAAAAGATTCCACCTCAAAGAAAGAAAAGGGTTCTTCACAGTAAGGGTGGTTAATCTGTGGAATTCTCTACCAGAGGAGGTGGTGACAGCGGATTCGATAGATAACTTTAAAAGGGGACTAGATTTATTTCTAATTAAAAAGGGTATTCAGGGTTATCATGGATAATTAGAGAGACAGTAATGATCCAAATTTAACATTTCCCCTTTAGACAATTGGCTAAGTCTCGCTTTTTTTTTTTTTTTTTCTTTCTATTTGCCTTCATCTGGACTAATTAATAATAATAGAAGAAAAAAAAAAAAAAAAAAAAATTAAATAATTGATTAATAATTAATTAACAACTAATGAATTAATAGTTAATCCGCATATTGCAGATCAAAGGAGATCTTAAAAGGTTGAACTTGATGGACTGAAAGTCTTTTTTCAACCTTAAATACTATGTAACTATGTAACTTACACCAACAATGCCAGGCACGCAGGACTTAGAAAATAAAACTAACGTCCTTCAGAGCGTAACACGCAAGCATTCAGCTGACACACAGAGGAGAAACACACAGGGAAGGGACAGGGGGAGATGGTGGAAAGTGGCACATGGCATTCCCAAGCACAAAACTTGCAGGTTTTCAAAACCTGCAAACCCGTAGACGGTGGAAAGGAGTCTAACGCGCACATTGTGAGCCATGAGATCAGCGCCAAAGTCGCTGATCGCGGGGCTCACAATAAGCAACGCGAGCGGGAGAAGCTTGCAATGAGCACCAAAGGCACTCAGCGCGGGCCTCGCCATGAGCGCCAAAGGTGATCAGTGCAAAGCAGGAAAGTTTAAGTACACATAGGAGAGGATCTCAATGAGCGCCTAAGGTGCTCAGAAGAGCAAAAGTCTCACATTGTGTGGCGAACAGCATTGCTAGCCTTACAATTTTAAACCCGTTATTGTTGACGGTAAGTAGATAGTAGCCAAATAATATATGTCACAAGGCAAAGAAAACATGCCTGAAAAAATACAAGTAAAAAATCATCTAACTTTTTCTCCCTTTAAAGCAAGGAGAACTCACATTCAGTCTCTTATTCTGAAACTCCTAATTAGAGAAACATTCAAATCAAAATATGGTAAATATATCTGAAAGTTCCTTGCTGAGAGAGACAAGTATACAAGAGGAAGAACAATGAACGCTTTCAAAAAAGAAAGAACTGTTTGAGGACTTTCAGATAAATTTGACAGCAAATCTACAAAAACTAATTATGGATAATGCCAAAGCAATAAGAGATCTTAATATTAGAACATACGATTTGGAGGTAAAATTTGATAAGTTAACAACAGACCATAACTCTCTTATAACATATATTACAAGTCTGGAAGACAAAATCAGAGGTCTGAATCATAAAATCACTGATTTAGAAGACTGTTCTAGAAGAAATAACCTTCGGGTTAGAGGAATTCCAGAAGCAATTACTAACATAGCGTTAGATAACTATCTAATTAGTTTATTTACTTAAAAAATTCCTATATTCCAACAAGAAAAGAAGATTGTAAATGTGATGCTTTGCATTGAATTCCAATAACATTGTATATGGATAATCAAAGACCAAGAGATGTTTTTGTGAAAATCCACTTCCTTACATTTAAAGAAGCTACAATAAAAGCCAGCTTTAAGAAGAAAAAAAATTGGGACACCATATAAAAAAATAAAAATCTTTGCAGACATTTCCCTATCAACTTTGCATAAATGCAAGGATTTTTTTGAATATTACACCAACCTTAAGAAGTGAAGGTTTGGTATACAAATGGAAATTCCCAGTAGGTCTTTTAATTTTGAAGGATTCACGCTGGCACAAGATAAATTCAGTGAAAGGAGGAGAATATCTTGTACAAAAATGGAATATCAGCTTGCATATTAGATATTACATAGTTACATAATTACATAGTTACATAGTAATTAAGGTTGAAAAAAGACTTTCAGTCCATCAAGTTCAATCTTTTAAGATCTCCTTTGACCTGCAATATGCGGATTACTTATTAATTCATTGTTAATTATGAATCAATTATTTAATTATTTATTTATTTTATTTTTAAATCATGAATTAATCCCGAGGAAGGCAAACAGAAAAAAAAATCAAGTGAAGCTTAGCTAATCTTCTCAAAGGGAAACAAAATTAATTCCTTCCTGACCCCAGATACTGGTGATCGGATTTCTCCCTGGATCAATACTCTCTCTCCAGTTATCTAGGATAATGCGGAATACTCTATTTAATTAGATATAAATCCAGTCCCCTTTAAAACTTATCTATCGAATCCACTGTCACCACTTCCTCTGGTAGATAATTCCACAGATTAACCACCCTTACTGTGAAGAACCCTTTTCTTTCTTTAAGGTGGAATATTTTTACTTCTAACCTCAAGGGATGTCCTCTTGTCAGTTGAAAACCACTTGGCACAAGAAGCTCCCTTGACAAATCTTTATACTGACCCTGGATGTATTTATATAAGGTAATCATATCTCCTCTTAGACGCCTTTTCACTAGAGAAAATACGTTTAATTTAGTTAGTCTTTCTTCATAACTTAGCCCCTCCACTCCCCTTATTAGTTTTGTTGTCCTCCTTTGTACCTTTTCCAGCTCTAAAATGTCCTTTTTAAGAAGTGGTGCCCAAAATTGTACTCCATATTCCAAATGAGGGCATACTAGAGATTTGTATAGTGCAGAATTATATTTGCTTCCCTTGCTTCTACACTCTTTTTAATACATGCTAATATTTTATTTGACTTTGCAGCTGCTGCTTGGCTTTGAGCACTGTTACCTAGGTGGTTGTCCACAAGCACTCCCAAATCCCTTTCAATATCTGATACAGATGCCCAATCCTCAATTTTATGTAAATCCCTTTGGAGGGAAAGCACATCATTATCTGATTGAATTACCTTGCACAACTTCGTGTCATCAGCGAAAATGGAGACACTGTTATGGATTACGATCAGTACAAAATGCATAACTGTATTCGTGCACCTACTTATATATCTTATCTTTGCAGTATTATCGTATAACTAAGTTTTACTAATAAATGCTGAATCATTGCGAGACTCTAAAATGGAGGATTTGTCACTCCCCTTCATACAAGATGTAGGCAGCACAATTTCCGGTCTGTTAAGGATGACGAGTCTTATCACACACCCTGAGCACGAGGAGGATAACGCCATCTTCCCTTTGTTCTAAACTTCTGACCAATGAGAGGAAGACTCATCCCTCTGTGGGATGACACCTAGAGACTCCTTAATGTTTTAACCCAATGTCTGATCAAGGTCTCATAAAAGCAGACACTTCAGAACCAATGAATTACCGAATAAACCTGATGTTTTGCTTAAATTGTAACTTTTATCTGATTACTAAAAACTATATAAAGGATGGCTGACGTAATAAAACTAGAAGAGAGAAATCTTTATACCAGAACTCTGTGTTGGTGTATTATTTCTCTAAGGTGTGCACACTATATAAATACTGGTAATTTGGCCAGGGACAGATATTTCTGAAAAATACTTTGTTATTTACCAAAACAAATGGCGCTCGAATAGGGACTTGAGGTTTAACCGAACTGCAGCGGACAAGAGGAATTCGGACAGATTTTATGAGAACAGGCGGAGCCTGAACACCTCCGGTACACGGTAAGGACATGATTAGTACCTTATCCGTGTAGACCTGTTCTTGTGATTCTGCCCGTTGTCCAGCTCCGCTGTAGGGAGGTTACAAAAAGTACAGTTGATATTTTTCCTCAATTCCATTTGAATCCTGTACAAGATATAGTGATATCTGTCGCCTGTGTGTGTCTGTTGATAGTGTGGGTCGAGTGATTATGATTTCTTGGATATTGTGGTCCGGGACATACATGTGTGCGTGCAACAGACTCCGGGGACGGATGGAAGTGCCCTGGTAGCACATAAACCGGAGGAGCTGTACGTATAAAGCATGCATATACGTACCTTGGGAATCGGTGTCATTTGACATACCTTTCCTAGGGAGGGTCTATGCATGTTGGATAGCCGAATATCTTTCGGGGGTCATTATGTTCGTGCCTTGGTAGCGTGATGAACCCGGAATATATCTATCACACACTAAGGTGTAAGAGCATGTATGTGGGATGCGGACTTCAGGGACGGATTTATTGTGTCCGAATAACACAATAATTCTCTGAAGGCGTCAATTTTAGCACACGACGGTGTGAGATTTTGGACTGCAATGTTTTAAGAGTCAGAAATGTTCTGCAGAAATGGTATAAATGTTACTGTGACCTGTTATTGCTGGTTGTGATGCATATTTTAATGAGAAATGTAGCTAAGAATTTCTCTCCCTGTAAGCTGAAAGCTGATTTCTGTGCAGCTGTGTGTGATTCAAGGTCAAAATACACACGGAAAGGAGAAATTCCTATACTCCCCCCTCCCATTTTGTTTAACTCTTTCAAGGACGTATTTTAGTTAAGAGAATTCTTTCTGGAGTTTGTACAATAAGTGTTTCTATTCATGTTTTCATGATGTTGCACGTGAAATAATGTTTGTGTAAAGGTAGGAATGTCCTTGGAGGAGATTGATTTAAAAAGTAAAAAGTTCAAGATATGACGCAGACTGAGAATTGGTTATGTAACAAACACAACAATGTAACAATCATCAGAGGTGTCAATTAACACACCTTAGACAGGTGTGTTAGGGTTATGGATTATTAAACCAAGAAAGGAATCTCCATAAGATCTACAATGTAATGGGAGATTATTTTGTTTGAATACATTGTATGTAACAGTTTGCATATTTCTGTGTGTTTGTGAGTATATACATATGTATATGTATGTATATGCGTGTATTCTTTTGAAACATTTTGTCTGAAGTTTCTGTGTGTTTGTAATTTTAAACTCTTAACACACAGCCACCGCCCCATCATGGCTCCCAACTTAGAAAAATGGGAGTTGACTACAACTTTAGGACCAACCCCTTTTAAAACTATGACGAAGCATCTACTACACTACCTCTGCTGGAGTCAGTGCCCTGTATCCACTACTCCTTGGTAATATTACTCTTTATTAAAAGGAAGATATAGGAGACATTCAATGTTTCATTAAGCTTTACTATGGAACAAGAAGTATACGAAAGAAAAGTAAACGCAACGTTACTTTAGGATGTTTTTACTACCAAAACAATTCCTGTCTCATATACTGTTATTTTTAGATACTCTGTGAAGCAGCTCCCCTGCTTGTATCTGCTCCTGTAGATAACTCCCTACATGCCTGTCTGCAACACTGATACAGAATTCTGTGAGTTATTAATAGCATGCGCTCCTGATGAAATAGCAAATCAGGCTATTAATTTGTCAGATATTACACAGGATAAAACAGTCAGTGGTAATATATCATTCCAGACACGAGTCTCAGATGCTGGGAGCAGCCTTTGTGGAGGGATTGAAGAGAATCCATCAGGAAAGATTTATTAACATCTCGTCCTGAATACAAGGTGTTGCCATTAGAGACATGAAAAAAAAAAAAAAAAAAAGATTTGTCCTCATTCCACCAGTTATGGTGAAGTTAAAACCAGTAGCTGAAATAGCACAAGAAACTAGTATCCTATGGCCAGAAAGTCTCCCTATAGCACTGTTAAGCGTGGGGTACACCCCTGGAGGGAAGTTTTCTCTGTCCCCTCACGAGATCCTATTGGGGTCTGCTTCTAGATTAGGGTGTTATTATCCTCAGCAATTGAAATTTAAATCTGATGTATTTGTTGATTATGTGATTGCTTTATCTCAAGCACTGACTAAAATACATGCACAAGTGTTTTCTCCTATTCCAGATCCGGAAGTAGACACTGGTACTCATCAACTACTTCCTGGAGATTGGGTCCTGGTCAAGAGATTTGTGAGAAACAATCCTCTGGAATCCAGATATGATGGTCCCTTTCAAGTTCTTCAGTTGAACTTGAAGGACGGCCTACTTGGATCCATGCATCTCATTGCAAGAAAAGTTTCAGCACCAGACCCATAACAGCCAACATCATGATGATCATAACACATATCCTTTTCTGTCTGTTTTTAACTAAAGTAGAACCTTCTACATTCATTAGTGAGAAGAAAGATGGTATTACATTTTGGTACAATCCATCTAAAACACATATGATCACATTCTCCTTTGATTATTGTCATGTTGTATGTTGCCAACAGCTAAGTGTGATTCAACAATGTAACTTGTACGAATACACTCACAGCACATCTATATACATATGTGTCACAGACCAGACTTGGGGAAAAGATTGTAGTCATTGGGAAGCTGTAGGATGGAACACTGGGACAGCTTGGGGCTACAGACCACAGAGTGCCTTAGATAGAACAGTTTTGAGTGGAAGCCCTTTACTTGAACGTATGACTCTAATAAAGCCAGGCAAATGCTCGCCAAATGGCAAGACTGGAGCTAACATGCGACTTACCCCCAGACCCACAGAGGCAGGTACATACCTAATGGGTGGCTGGGTTAGAGGAAAAGCAAAAGGACGGATTGGTAAATTTATACTCAGAAATCTAAATGCACCAATCATATCAGAAGGACTAATGCAAGTACAACACACTCAGGCATTACCCCAGATGACTGATATCAGTGAACCTACGTACGAAGGAACCCTAGCAAATGAGACTGGGTTCACAGACCTCAACTTATGACTGGAATGGACGAAATATAACGTAGAGTCACATAATAAGGCTAATTGTTATGTTTGTGTAAGTGCCAGACCTCACCTAGGCACTGTTCCACTTATGGTAACTATGAAGGAAGAAGTGGAGTGTTAGTTGGGAATTATTGTAAGTTAAGTACGGGACTGAAGCGAATAGTTCCTAGAATGTTATAGTAAGTGATTTGGAAGAGAGATTTTGTATGTGAATCTGATCCAAAATGGAGTTTGTTTTTGAATAGATTGCAAATAGTAAATACGTAAAGAGAAAACAGTCAGCCCTTAACCCCTGAATTAATCCTTCTACATATATGATGTATATAGTCCTTGGCTATCCTCTGACAGTTCTGACACCACATGATATTGCGGCCATCATACAGCAGACACAACCTAAGCATATGACTACAGCCAGACAACTCCGTCTGCAATGTTCCCTCCTTCTACCAGACAATGTTACCTTACAGAGATGTTTATTTCTCAATCCAGCCACTCTCTTACCATTTCCAGAGGAGGGAGATGAGGAAGATGGATACTTTTGGTACAGCCTGATTTTGAACCCAAACTCAGGAATAACCAATCTATATGTAAAAAGACGTCTACTGGAAGGTGGTGGAAACAGCCAGACGCTCACAGATGAGACACAAGACCCTTTATATTGCACGCTGTGGAATAAACAATCTCCAGGCCGAGATTTCCAATATGAAGCAAGACTCACTAAATTGAAACAGGTCACCTTAAAACTAAAGACATTGTACAACAATGCAGCAGGTGATAGTGCATTTACGGTGGAGTTCCCGCAAGAAGCAGAAGCGCTCTACAAGCATTGGGATACAGAAATTCCACATGTTGCAGTATCCAAGTTCGCACCGGATGGATGGAACACATTGGGAGCTGCATTAAAATGGTGGGAATCTGCAGAGGAAGAGGAGTTGGAAGAGGAAGGAGTGGAAAAGAAAAATCTCCACTGGCAAGCAGACAGCACTCCCAGTATACAAGCCAGAGACCCATATGCAGTCACAGGACTCACAAATCCACCCCATGACTGCCTTCAGCAAATGGAAATGGAGACCTCACACCTTGTGAATGTAAAAGACCTTGCCCTGACAGACCCAGACATCACTCTGTATGTATGCTGACGAGAATGGAAAATATCACACAGGATATGCTGTGACTACGGAAAAAGATGTGATACGAGCCTTCTCACTACCTCCCTCCATGTCAGCACAAGAAGCGGAGTTGATTGCATTGACCAAGGCCTGTGAAATTGCGACAGGAGTCCGAGCTAACATCTATACAGACTCAAGGTATGCTCTGGGAGTGACTCAAGACTTTGGGGTAATCTGGAGAGCTAGAGGATTCATGACAGCCGCAGGCACTTCAGTGAAGCATAACAAAGCCATCTGTGTACTACTAGATGCTTTAGCACTCCCAAAGGAAGTAGCCATACTGAAAGTAAAGGCACATGGGAAGCTAAATTCAGACGAAGCACGAGGAAACCATCTAGCAGACCAGACGGCTAAGCAAGTAGCAATGACAACACAGGAAATGGAAAGGAGAGAGGTGGATGGAGAAATAAACATTTATACAATGCAGACTCTGCCAACAGATTTAAAATTGCTCAAAGAATTGCAAAAGACGGCAGGTCCAGAAGAAGTGAAAAATGGAGGAAAACGTACCCTGTGATGACTAGTAATCCCCATCCAGGGAGAGGTATAACTGTGTACCCTGGAAATTATAAGTGTTACAGGAGAAACGTTTCTCAGGGGTTCAACTTGCAGAAGTTCCCAAGTGGGTTTTGTCACACATATAGAGATGGGTCATCCATACTGCTAGTCAATCAGACCCGATCTTTGGGGGACATATATTGGTTGTGTGGAGATATGAAACTCAGGGTAAAACTGTCAGGAGTATGGCGTGGGGAATGTACCTTGGCTAAAGCCATAATGCCGTTACACATTGTTCCAACCTATTATGGTGATCTAGATAGTGTTCCTCAGACACAGTCCAGAAGACTATATAAAGGATGGCTGACGTAATAAAACTAGAAGAGAGAAAGCTTTATACCAGAACTCTGTGTTGGTGTATTATTTCTCTAAGGTGTGCACACTATAAAAATACTGGTAATTTGGCCAGGGACAGATATTTCTGAAAAATACTTTGTCATTTACCAAAACAATACAACACTCCAATCCTACCTCAAAGTCATTCATAAATATGTTAAAAAGGAGAGGACCTAATACTGAACCATGAGGAACCCCACTTACCAAATTAGTCCAATCAGAGTATGTTCCATTTACAACAACCCTTTGCTTCCTATCTTTTAGACAGCTCTCAATCCATGAGCAGATATTTACTGCAATTCCTGTATCTCTTAGTTTGCACAATAGTCTCCCATGTGGCACTGTATCAAAAGCCTTTGCAAAGTCCAAAAATTCTACATCCACTGAGTTGCCTTGATCCAGGTTCCTACTAACCTCCTCATAGAAACTAATTAGATTTGTTTGACATGACCTACCCCTCAAAAATCCAGGTTGACTCATACTTATAATCCTGTTCAAATAGACATATTCTTGTATATTATCCCTTATTAATCCTTCTAAAAGTTTCCACACTACAGAAGTGAGTGCTCACTGTCTATAATTCCCTGGATTTGCTCTTGCTCCCTTTTTAAATATAGGTATCACCTCTGCTTTTCTCCAGTAATTTGGTAGAGACCCAGTGTTGAGTGAATCCTGAAAAATTAAATATAATGGCTTGGCTATTACAGAACCCACTTCCCTCAGTACCCGTGAATGTATTCCATCAGGACCTGGTGCTTTATTAACATTTATTTTTTCCAACATTTGGATTACTTCCTGTGTTAACCAATTATTCGGCAAAGGTAGTGTTGCCCCATTATATTGCAGTGTCCCGACCACTGGTACCTCCCTTGTGTATACCAAAGAAAAGAACCTATTTAGCTCATCTGCCTTTTCAGATGTTTTCAGTTGGCCTGTGTCACATTGTAATGTTCCTATAGCTTCCTTCCTTGCCTTCTTTCCATTAATATACTTAAAAAATATTTTAGAGTTAGTCTTACTCTCTTTCGCAAAACATTTTTCATTTTCTATTTTAGCCAGTCTAATAGCCCTTTTGCAAGCCTTGGTGATTTGCTTGTACTCCCGTAAAGCAGTCTCTGTCCCCTCTTGATTGTATAATTTAAATGCTTGTTTTTAACTCTGTATCTTGATCTTTAAA